>CM042009.1:142862079-143087079 GCA_023525715.1 Cichorium intybus | reverse complement strand
ATCCTTGTATATAATATGTTTTTCGTTAAATTCATTGATGAATACAGAAATATGTTTGCATATAATACGTTTTCTGTTAAATTCATTGATGAATATAAAAATATGTTTGTATATAATATGTTTTCTGTTAAATTCATTGATGAATACTCACTGTAACATTAATCATTGTTAAATTCCTTATGTTTTGTTTATAACCATTGATGAATAACGATGAAATAACAATGTTCTTTCATTGAATCATTTTTTTCATGCATATTCAAGGATAAATATGTATTAACATTAACATTAATCATTACTGAATGTTTTTTGTATGTTACTATATTGAATTACAATTGTATTCTTTGTGATTTACATGTACAAATGTATGATGTTCAGTTGTATTCATTAATGATTATATGTGTTACATGTGCAGATGTATGATGTTCAACCGTATTCATAAATGATTATGCGTGTTTTCTATTGATGATTATATGCATAGATGTATAACTTTCAGTTGTATTCATTAATGATTATATATGTTATTGATTGATGGTTATATGGACAGTTGTATAAGGTTGAGTCACATTAGGAACTTGGTTCTCAAAATTTTACACAAAAGTGGCATACGCTCAAGAAAGAGGAAACACAAGCAGACCTAGAAGATGACCGGGGACATTTTCTCTGTGTTGTGTTGTGTTCATTTATGATTATAAAAAAAACCTAATTTATGACATTTTATTTTTTTCTTTGTTGTGTTATTCATTTATAAATAGATGTATATATATTTATGAAGTATTAGATTTTTTTCTCCAAATTTTCTTTTATCCATTTTTTTTGGAACGGCAAATATAATCCTATCTAACCTACTCCCAAATTACACCTAAATTTCCACCTATGCCTCTAAAGAGGCTTGAACCCTCAACCTCAAGGAGGGAATGCAACACCGGTACCGCTAGGGTACAAGCCCTTTGAAAATTAAAAAAATATAATTTATATATTCCAAAAATTGGGGCAAAATCATTAAATTAGATTACATCCCACTATTTTAGGAATTAGTTAATTATATTGATTATTCATATTTAGATGCATTGTAAAATTCCATTTATATCTCTATAAAATGATTGGCTCAGATCGCTTTCGCAACCTTTTTGGTGTCCTCAATTGAACCTCTCTCTCTGTATCTCTCTTTGTGAGTGAGTGAGTGTGTGTGTATGTGTGTGTGTGTATATATATATATATATATATATATATATATATATATATATATATATATATATATATATATATATATATATATATATATATATATATATATATATATATATATATATATATATATATATATATAGAGTTATGGGATTCCATGTAATAAGCTTCTGATATTCAGAAATTTTTGTTAAAAAATAATAGCAAAAACCAAACATTTATATATATATATATATATATATATATATATATATATATATATATATATATATATATATATATATATATATATATATATATATATATATATATATATCCTATCCTAATAAATAAGTAACTCAAAGCCACATGTCATCACCATATTCATTTTGCCACATATCATTTTCTCATAATTTTAAATTTTTAAAAAAACTAATTGGTTTGAAACATTTCTAACTCCTTAATGATCGGTTTAATTATCATTCAATTTCAAAAATTAATTGTTATCATTTAATTTCAAAATTAATTGTTTTTTAATATCATATTATTTTTTTAATGTGTTGAATGATTTGGGAGACAATAGAGAAACAATTGATATCATAATATTTTGAAGAACGATTCTAATCATAATAGTGAATTTGGTTTTAGTACCGGTGACATTCTCATAATCAATTATATTTATCAAAATACAAAGTCGTAATAGTAAAAATCAAAAGCAAGATGTCACGATACACGAAAAAAAATTCTTAAAATTATTAATGTTTATATATTCTTAATTAATAATTTTTTTTGTATCATCCCGTGTAATACACGGGTTTTACAACTAGTATATATATATATATATATATATATATATATATATATATATATATATATATATATATATATATATATATATATATATATATATATATATATATATATATATATATATATATATTGTGTTACCTTATAATAAGAATGACAATTATTGTGTTACCTTGTAACCAAATCCTGGCCATCGGATTTCATTCTCGTAACAATGAAAAAAACACATTCTTAACAGAATAAGTTTTTGACATAATGAGTTCTTATCATTCTTAAAAGAATGAACTAAATTTTGTACATTCTTAAAAGAATGTGTTTTAAATGAGTGGTCCAGATTGAGTTTCAAGGTTACACAATACTTGTATGGATATATTTGATCCTAACCCTATATATATATATATATATATATATATATATATATATATACTAGTTGTAAGACCCGTGTATTACACGGGATGATATAAAAATATATAAATTATGAATATGTAAACATTTATATTTAAAAAAACAATACTATCGTGGTCATTTTGTATAATTATCAACAACTATGTAAACAGAGTGAAAGGAAGTTAGATACAACTCAATACAAAACCTAAAAATAAACTAAGCAAAAGAAAGAAAGAAATAAGGATCGAAGAACACAAGCATCGGTAATTTTATCAAAAAATTTGAACCTAAAACACAAAGATATTAAACCTAGTGAAGCAAACAATATGATTTAGGGCTAAAAGTCATCTAGCCAATACATCAACCAAAACAAAATAAACCTGGTTCAAGCAAAACAAAACGATTTAGGTCAAGAAATTGAAAAATAGAACAAAAAATCGATCAGGTTCAAGTGTTAATAACTAAAGTAGAGAGAAAATTACAAGCCAATACATCAAGCAAAACAAAGCAATTTAATGCTTAGAATTTTCTGATTTCTGTGAGTTCTCTTCTATATTTCCAAATTTCTCCGGGTTTCTTATATTTGCAATAAAAAAATAATTGAATAATTGTGGCAGATAAGTTAGGCTAGGAAAAATATAAATAAGAAAGATATTTTCAACTAAGTATTAGAATATAATATATTGTTTGTTTATTAAAATTAATACATTTTGTAGTGATATATAACCACCAAATTATTTAAGTTACCAGAAAATATAATTCTATTTCTTAAGAAAAAATATAATCCTAAATACAAAAAATTAGTTATTAAACAACGACAAATACTACAGATTTCTCTTTACATAATGAATATATATGTAATGCTGCTATTACATAGGGACAATTTTTATAATATCGCTATTCTCAGGGACCAAAACTATAATTATGCGAATTAAAAACTATAGGGATCAAAATCGTAATTATCTTAAAATAAAAACTATAACGACCAAAACTGCAATTATTACAAACTATAAACTATAAGGACGGAAATTGTATTTATTAAACATAAAAAGCATAAGGACCAAAGTTGTAATTATGCAAATTAAAAACTATAGGGATCAAAATTATAATTATCCTAAAATAAAAACTATAAGGACCAAAACTGTAACTATTACAAACTATACACTATAAGGACTGAAATTGTATTTATTAAGCATATATAAGGACCAAAGTTGTAATTATGCAAATTAAAACTATAGGGATCAAAATTGTAATTACCTTAAATTAAAAACTATGAGGACTAAAAATGTAACTAATTTAAACGATAAACTCTAAGGACTAAAAGTGTAGTTTTTGAAAATAAAAAGTATAAGGACCAAATATGTAATTAACTCATTTTAATTCATTAATGGCAATTATGTAATTATTGAGAACTTTAAGGTCATTTTGTTGTTTTTCCTCGTTTTTAGTAGGATATATAATTTGTCATCGTAATCGAAATAACCAAAAAATAAAATTAACAATCTTAAAGAGATTATTAAGATTATCAAAATTAGTAATCGTATTATGGCAATATAATTACGCTACAAATGTTAGTACATATAATAAAATACCTTCATAAAAGAGTATTAATGACTTTTAGGAAAGGATTTTGGAAATAGCTTCATAAAAGCACATTAATGAACTTTTATTTTTTAGAAAGAACATTAATGAACTTTTTAATTTTTAGGGAAATTCAAAATCATGAGAAAATGACATGTGGCCAAATGAATATGGTGGTGACATGTGGCTTTGAGTTACTTATTTATTAGGATAGGATATATATATATATATATATATATATATATATATATATATATATATATATATATATATATATATATATATATATATATATATATATATATATATATATATATATATATATATATATATATATATATATATATATATAGAGAGAGAGAGAGAGTTATGGGATTCCATGTAATAAGCTTCTGATATTCAGAAATTTCTGTTAAAAAATAATAGCAAAAACCAAACATTTATCTATCCAGCCATGAGGTAAATCAATAGCGACTCTGCCAATACGAAAAAAATTATGCATCATTCGCATACCGGTGGCAGCTTTGAATAGGTAATATATCAATCACTAGTACAAAATTGCACATTGGTCACACCGAAAAAACGTGACCATATGCGTTTGGTGACCATTTTTTTCCACTGAAAGTGTTGCCATAGGCTTTGCGATATTAGGTGTCATATGGTCACTTTATAATATTGTGTCCATATGCCATGAAAAAATATGGCGGTGTCATAAAAGTGTGGCCATTGAGTGGAGAAATTTGTTCCAAAATCAGTCAAATTTTCCAATATTGTGGCGTTAAAGTGTAAGTAGAGACACAATTTCAATATTGTAGTGACTGTATATAATGAATGGTGACATACAAGTACATTCAATGAAGCGTTATACTAGTAATTTGTAACACAATTATAGGATTGTTAAGGCTATTGGGTTATTTTTGGTGACAATTATTTACCATGAACATGACCATGCTTACTAAATGGTGACATGTATGTAATTTCAAAAGTGACAATTTGGAAGCATCTAGTCATACAGACAATATATCTAATGTGACCAATACTAGTTTATAGCGACATACAATGTCAATATTGTAGTGACTGTATATAATGAATGGTGACATACAAGTAAATTCAATGAAGCGTTATATTAGTATTTTGTCACACAATTAGAAGAGTGTTAAGACTATTGGGTATGTTTGCAGACAATTATTTAGCATCAACAGGACCATGTTTACTAAATGGTGACATGTATGTAATTGAAAAAGTGACAATTTGGTAGCATCTAGTCATACAGACAATATATGTATATGTGACCAATACTAGTTTTTAGAGACACACTATTTCAATATTGTAGTGATTGTATATAATGAACGGTGACATACAAGTACATTCAATGAAGCGTTATACTAGTAATTTGTCACACAATTAGAAGATTGTTAAGGCTATTGGGTTATGTTTGGTGACAATTATTTACCATGAACATGACCATGTTTACTAAATGGTGACATGTATGTAATTTCAAAAGTGACAATTTGGTAGCATCTAGTCATACAGACAATATATGTAATGTGACCAATACTAGTTTATAGCGACATACAATGTCAATATTGTAGTGACTGTATATAATGAATGGTGACATACAAGTAAATTCAATTAAGCGTTATACTAGTAATTTGTCACACAAGTAGAAGAGTGTTAAGACTATTGGGTATGCTTGCAGACAATTATTTAGCATCAACATGACCATGTTTACTAAATGGTGACATGTATGTAATTTAAGAAGTGACAATTTGGTAGCATCTAGTCATTCAGACAATATATGTAATGTGGCCAATAGTAGTTTATAGAGACACACTATTTCAATATTGTAGTGACTGTATATAATGAATGGTGACAAACATGTACATTCAATGAAGCGTTATACTAGCAATTTGTCACACCATTAGAAGATTGTTAAGACTATTGGGTATGTTTGGTGACAATTAATTACGATGAACGTTACCATGTTTACTAAATGGTGACATGTATGTAATCTAAAAATTGACAATTTGGAAGCATCTAGTCATACAGACAATATATTTAATGTGACCAATACTATTTTATAGAGACATACATATACAATACCACTAAAAGTGACCATAAACCAAAATGCAAGGATAATAAAAAAGAAAACGATATTATAAATAATTCAAATGATATTCTATACATTTCATATCCAAATAAAAAAGCTAAACATAAGTGTTTGTAAAAACCATTGTAATTAATACTTAATTGAAACTAATCTTTCATGTTGAGGGAACGGATCCTTGTTTTCTTGGCAAGCATCCCATTGGGTATATAATTCTTGCACTTGTGTGAGGTTTGAAGTACATTCTCTTTATCTGGTTTGACAACTGATTTGCCATATTGTTTGACAACAGCTTTGGCAACTGGTATCTCTTTAGCTGGTTTGTCACCTGTTTTGGCAGCTTCTTTGACAACAGACTTCAAAACAGTTGTCTCTTCAGATGGTTGTACAACGGGTAGATTAAGTTTAACTGGAAAAACATTTGGTTCTTATTGCAACAACATTGTAACAAAACAGATTATGTACAGAACTTATTAGAGTATTTTATGAAGGAAATAGTACAATAATATACAAATAAGTTTAGTGAATAAACTAACCTTTGCAGCAGGTTTCACAAGGGATTTTTGCCATGGGACAAAAGATTTATATGCGTCCTCAACTGTTTTCTTGTTAGCAGTTTCATAAGGTAAATATGAATCCTTTTTGACCATTTCTAAAATCGACACTTTGTAACAGTCATGTTGCAAAGGCATTCCATGAATTGTTTGTAGTTGTTTTGATAAGTGAATTTCACCACGAGCAACAGTGTTCCTCTTATCAGGATACGATAGAGAACACTTGATTGGCTGCAATAATTTTTGACATCAGTACTAGTAAATAAAAGACAGAATTGTAGACAAATTGTGTAAAACTTATTACCTCATCAATTGGATTATTTGGTGAAATTTCTGGTAATTCAGGATTTGTTTTTAAAGGTTTTAGGGTAGTAACTCTTTTGGTGTTTTTAAGAATTGCCTAAAAAACCAAATTATGTTAGATATGGCAAAGATAATCAAAATAGTACATGATATATGATACATACTGGTGTTGAAGTTGGTGATGGTGTATCAGCAATTGCAGAAATAGCGTTATTCTCAATAGGTTGTTTACTTGTCTTTGTAATTGGCTGAAAAAACATAAGTTCCAAATTATTTAATAAATAATGTTACAGACAAAGTGTATAATGAGATTAAATTGATGATTAATGACATACGGGTGTTAATGGTTCATGTGTTGGTTGTTGAGATATGTTGATGTCAGCAGTTACTTGAGATTCAGCCACAGCTCCCCGGCAACGACGCAAAAATGTTACAGCCTAATCTAAGCGCACAGCTCCCCAGCAACGACGCAAAAATTTGACACGCCTAGGTCGTCGTGCGGTCAAAAATAAAGAAAACCTAACACACACTCTAGCACAGTGGTAGTCAGGGTCGATCCGCAAGAGCTTCGTGGTTAGACCAGATGACAGATTACCAACTTGTAGTGTCACGCTACAGTCGGAGGACCTAGTTTCTAAGTGCTCAACTACCCAAAAGCAATAATCAAACAAAGTCAAGCCAAGCATAAGCTAAACTCAACTCAAACTAACCTAGTCACTGTCTGAAATCAGAAGTGCATCTCTGAATCAGAAGCAAACAAAGGCATCCAAACCAAACAAGGCATAACCTAACTAATAACTAGGGTTCTGACTGAACAGCTACTAGCTAAAGTTCAATGCCTAAAACTAACCTAATTGGCTACTGATTTCAGCAAAGGAAATAGTCCCAAACAAGGTTAAAATAACATCCAAACACAATCAAACAATCAAAACACAAACAAACATCCAAAACATCGAAATACCAATAATACTTATAACCAAATGATTCTCATTCATCAAACTCAGATCCAAACATCAAAACAGTAACTAAATAATACTAAAACAGAAACCAAAGCTTGGCATCAATGGTTGTCACTCCCAAGGATACAAACCAAAGCTTACAAATATCTAACTAATTGAAAATAAAATCCAAAACATGAAAATACCAATTGAGATGTTGCTGGAACGAAATCTTGGAGTCAAAGAGCTTCAAGGTCGATTTTACACCCGGTCTTTGCTAGGGTTTTCGGCTGGAATTGCCTCTATTTATATTTGCAAATTTCTCGCAGCCGCGCCGCGCAGATGAAGAATCCGCGGCGCGCGTACTTATCAGATCCCGTTTTTCGTCATTTGAATGTGTTACACCGCCTTAAGCCCGCGTCGCGCATTTCATAGATCCGCGGCGCGCGTACGTATTTCTTTGATTTTTCATTCTTTTCCAAACTTCTTCCTTTTGCACGCTTTTAGTCCCTGTTTCCATTCTTTTCTTCCAAACAAGTCCTGGCACGAAAAGTGAGAATACCCAGACATATATGATATAATTTCATCAAGAATAGGGCTCAACAACGCCTAAAATACTTGATATCACTAGGCGTTGTCAAACACGCCACACTTGTGCCTTGCTTGTCCCCAAGCAAGAGAGTTTTTAACAAATTATAATAAAGACTCAAACAATTTTTGACTGTGTTCAGTTTCAAAGTTTATTGCTCTATGAGTTAGAGTAGAATAGTTCGCGAAAACATAATTTAATTGTTCTTTGGAATTCATGGCTTTCTAGAGAACCCTTGATTACAAACTTTCTGTCCACAATGAAGTGTACTTACTCATTCAGATTCTAAAGGCCATTAAGGATTTGTCCATGACTTTCGATGTTGTCCGTGTAACGAGCTTTCAGAAATACCATCCCAGACCAGACGATCTTAGGTGGTAAGGTGCATAAGTCCCACCCATTTTAGACTTACCGGCTCGAACAACAAAGGCCACTGATTGACATTTCCTTCCTAAATTCCAATCCTAAAACAGCTCAATCTTCTAAACTCGTAAAACTCAACTTATTTGACTAACTAATAGCATGATCACAAATAAATAGTATTTATTGAAAAATACTAATGCTATCACAATCACAAACCATTCGTTTCAAAATTGCAATTTATTAAAAAAAAATTTTGAAAAATATTGCTAGAAAATTGAAAATTGATCATTTCTGCAAAAATTAAAAAAAATTTCTCTTTCGACCGTCCACAGCCCACACTTAAAACCGTACAACGTCCCGTTGTACAAAAATTATTTCAAAACAAGGGAGAAAGAGTTACCCCTTTTGGACGATAGATTGCTTGGTGCTCAGTATCACAGGTATAATTGCGAACAAACGGATCCCTGATTTCGTATTCCGGAGTTGTAGCGCTACAGTGAACACGCCGGTGGTCGAGACAAGTGGAGGGGGCACGGTGACCCCCCACTTGTCTGAGACAACTCCTTCCCATTTGGTATATCATGCATAACTCAACAAACAAATTAAAAGCAAACATAACAAATATAAAAATGTACAGATAGTGGTGTCATAAGTTTTGTACATATATCCAAAAAATAAAAAGAAAGAACACAAGAAGAAAAAGTACATCAATCATCATCATGGTGGCCTGGAGGGTCCAGCCTCGTGATCGTGGGCCCTGGCTGGGAATGGTCGGGGGCGCATACCATGCTCTGATGCAATCTGTAGAAGTACCTCCCCGATCCACTCGAGCTGGTCCTCGATCCTCGTGACTCTAGCCTCCAGTCGGTGCATGGCCGCTGGGTCCTCCTATGGCTGTGGCTCTGCCGGGGTTGCTAGTGCTGGCTCTGGTCTCCGGCATCTCCTGCCCGGCTGAGCGTATGCGGGCAGGGGTACCTGGGGAGGCTCTGTAGGTGCCCGGATGAACTGCCCCGGGTGCTGCTGCTGAATGAGCCGCATCCTCTCCAGAGTGCGTGCTGTAGTGCGAGATGGAGGTAGTGCGGTCAAAGAAGCGGCCACGGTGGCAGTAAGGATCCCATATGAACGGGCCAGGCGGGTAATGAAATACCCCCGGGCCAATGGACTGCTAGTGGAGGCTCCCGTCGAGTGAGTGGAGAGAGCAACTGCGAGGGCGTAGGGGAGGTGGAGGAATCAGGACGGGTCGATGAGAGCCCAGAAGAATGTCATGTCCTCCCCGGACACCTTCTCGCCCCCTCCCGCTGCATGATGGATGTGGAGACGATACGGTGCATGAGGCGGTGTAGTGGGTCGTGGAGGTGGCTCTCCCTCGAGGTCCCCGCCTCGTAGATAACGTTGGACAGTGGTGTCCAAATCTCCATGTTGCCGGACCGCTCCGGCTGCCCCTGGATACACGCCCCGAAGAACTGCGTGAAATGGCGATGCTGGAGGTCCGCTGGAGTGTATAACCCGACTCTCCTCCCGAACTCCCGGAGGTTGCACTCCCTCTGTGCACCTCCCAAACGAAACCGTATAATCCTAGAACGTGGGTCTGACGCCCGAGGTACGAAGTGGATGGTGGATAGAAACTCCAATAGCAGCTCGGTGTAGACGACGTCCTCATCGGTGGCCATAATCCTGTCCCAGCCCCGGCATGTGAATGACGCTTCCTCATGAGTCCAGGTGCGATGTAGAAATGGCTCGATCGCACCCCAGAGTCCGGCGTCCCTCAAAATGTCTCTGTCAATGACTGTCGCCTCGAGAACCCGGCGACCAGTCAAGGCATCTCTCCGCGAAACATACTCCGCTGAGCTGGCCAGTCCCTCTGGGAACTGGAGGAAAGGGTGATCTAACCTGAACATCATCTGCAAAAAGATACATAGCCACAAAAGACAAATTTTTTTTGCAAAATCAGTCATTTTCTTCCCCACCGCACCGCGGCGCGGCCCAAGAGCAAGGCGCGTCGCGGCGAGCGGCTGTTGCAAAACCCCGAATCAAACTCACGATTTAACCTGCTAAAACTCGATCCAATCATACCACAAGGTAGCCTAAGTGCCGAATAACTCATCTAGGATCTCCATTTGGCAAAACAAACACCCTATGAGTTAGCATTGTCGATTCTAAGTTTTGAACTTTTCTGGACAAATCACTAAAATTAACTACCTAATTGCTAGTTTTAACAACTAATAGATAGTTAGAATAGCGTACCTTGGCAGTAGAAACAAAATGAGCAAGAAAAAAAACGTGCGAGAAATTCGTCGATCAGAGCTCCGAGTCGTGTGAGGTGTGTGTTGAGTCGCGGCTTACCTTAATATAGGAGAAAACCGACTGATCGTTCCCCGCGTCGCGCATTTACGCTTTGCGTGTCGCGCATGTCACCAAATCAACCCCTGCGCATCGGGTTGGTTTACGACCCCGCGTCGCGTAATTTAAAAACCCGCGGCGCGGTCTTCAAAATTTTAAAGACTTCTCACACGACCCCACACTTATTTTAGACCACTAATACCTGCAAAAAGATTGATGTATTTTCCTAATTAATTCTGAGAAATATAAAACCTAACTTATGACACGATGGGTTGCCTCCCAACAAGCACTAAGTTTAACGTCTTCAGCCAGACGTGGAACTCTTCTACAGCTGCGGTGGATCGTATGCCTTCTTCTTTCGCTGATTTTCAATCACCACCGTCCCTTCGTTGTCCCAATGCTCCTCAAGCTTTCCTGGATCGAATGGCTTGTTGGTTCTCCTGTTACTGCCTAGTTGCTGCTTTCTGATTAACTCCTGTGAATGCTTGGAGGTAGCTTTGAACCTCCAAGCCCGGTCTTTCCTTCTGCATCTCTTTAAGGTTACTGACTTGACATGAAGCGCGCCCAATGCCGCTCCCAGTAGTTGTTTTGTAAATTTCATTTTGCCAGTGTACCACGTGCCATCTTCAGTTTGCAATTTTGGCTTGCAATGCCAGTAAAGATTTTCCATTTGACTAGGATTGAAAGGCAACATATCAGGATGCTTCCATATGTCCTCATCGATGGTATTTATCACATATAATTTTCCATTCATGAATGGATCATGAGTGGTGATAAAATCATGTTTTTATTATTTTCAAAAATTAACTCGTCAGCATCAACTTCTTGATCCTCGTCCAACAGGTGGATCGGGACCAAAAGTGAGCGACTAGTTTGATCTGATGGTGGTACAAAGTCACCCATCATCAGATCCTTACTTCCAAATTTCTCAAAATTTTCAGAAATTACAGGGTCGGGGGTAATATTGTCATCTACACCCCTTTCCTCAAAAACATCAACAATTTCAACAAATTCGGGAATTGTTGGGCTGGGGTCTGTACTGTCACTTACAGTCCCCTCCACAACATCCTCATTAACCAAATTGTCTGATGATGGTATAGATTCACTCATCACCAGCTCAACATTCTCAAAACCCTCAAAAACATCAAAAGCTGTTGAGTCAAAGGTAGCATTGTCACCTACAACCTCTTCCTCAACAACCGTTTCGACCATCTCAATGGTCTCTTGATTTTCCCACGGTGTATGCCCTTCCATCACATATTCAGGTGATGCAAGCTCACACACATTATCATTGGTATAAAAATCACTCACCTCCGGTTCTGGCGTAAGTGGTGAACATTTCCAATTTTCCTCTAACCTATCTAAAGAAGCTTGCACTTTTTCAAGAGCTTCAGCCTGGTCCTTCTGCTCGTGGTAGTTGTTATACATGAGTACCCAAAGTTGGGCCCAAGTTGCAGAATTTTCAGGTTGAGATGACTCCTCGGTCCGCCATCCATTGTCATCGAATGATCCATTGTAGTAATCATCCTCGTAATAGGCGTCGGCCGGATTTTCATAATACTGATCCGGGTACATGTAATCGCCCATTATGAAGACGTACACATACCAGAATTCAAAGAACTAAAATCAAACATCAAAAAATCAGAAGCTAAGTCCTACAAATCACCTAATCTAAGCGCACAGCTCCCCGGCAACGACGCAAAAATTTGACACGCCTAGGTCGTCGTGCGGTCAAAAATAAAGAAAACCTAACACACACTCTAGCACAGTGGTAGTCAGGGTCGATCCGCAAGACCTTCGTGGTTAGACCAGATGACAGATTACCAACTTGTAGTGTCACGCTACAGTCGGAGGACCTAGTTTCTAAGTGCTCAACTACCCAAAAGCAATAATCAAACAAAGTCAAGCCAAGCATAAGCTAAACTCAACTCAAACTAACCTAGTCACTGTCTGAAATCAGAAGTGCATCTCTGAATCAGAAGCAAACAAAGGCATCCAAACCAAACAAGGCATAACCTAACTAATAACTAGGGTTCTGACTGAACAGCTACTAGCTAAAGTTCAATGCCTAAAACTAACCTAATTGGCTACTGATTTCAGCAAAGGAAATAGTCCCAAACAAGGTTAAAATAACATCCAAACACAATCAAACAATCAAAACACAAACAAACATCCAAAACATCGAAATACCAATAATACTTATAACCAAATGATTCTCATTCATCAAACTCAGATCCAAACATCAAAACAGTAACTAAATAATACTAAAACAGAAACCAAAGCTTGGCATCAATGGTTGTCACTCCCAAGGATACAAACCAAAGCTTACAAATATCTAACTAATTGAAAATAAAATCCAAAACATGAAAATACCAATTGAGATGTTGCTGGAACGAAATCTTGGAGTCAAAGAGCTTCAAGGTCGATTTTACACCCGGTCTTTGCTAGGGTTTTCGGCTGGAATTGCCTCTATTTATATTTGCAAATTTCTCGCAGCCGCGCCGCGCAGATGAAGAATCCGCGGCGCGCGTACTTATCAGATCCCGTTTTTCGTCATTTGAATGTGTTACACCGCCTTAAGCCCGCGTCGCGCATTTCATAGATCCGCGGCGCGCGTACGTATTTCTTTGATTTTTCATTCTTTTCCAAACTTCTTCCTTTTGCACGCTTTTAGTCCCTGTTTCCATTCTTTTCTTCCAAACAAGTCCTGGCACGAAAAGTGAGAATACCCAGACATATATGATATAATTTCATCAAGAATAGGGCTCAACAACGCCTAAAATACTTGATATCACTAGGCGTTGTCAAACACGCCACACTTGTGCCTTGCTTGTCCCCAAGCAAGAGAGTTTTTAACAAATTATAATAAAGACTCAAACAATTTTTGACTGTGTTCAGTTTCAAAGTTTATTGCTCTATGAGTTAGAGTAGAATAGTTCGCGAAAACATAATTTAATTGTTCTTTGGAATTCATGGCTTTCTAGAGAACCCTTGATTACAAACTTTCTGTCCACAATGAAGTGTACTTACTCATTCAGATTCTAAAGGCCATTAAGGATTTGTCCATGACTTTCGATGTTGTCCGTGTAACGAGCTTTCAGAAATACCATCCCAGACCAGACGATCTTAGGTGGTAAGGTGCATAAGTCCCACCCATTTTAGACTTACCGGCTCGAACAACAAAGGCCACTGATTGACATTTCCTTCCTAAATTCCAATCCTAAAACAGCTCAATCTTCTAAACTCGTAAAACTCAACTTATTTGACTAACTAATAGCATGATCACAAATAAATAGTATTTATTGAAAAATACTAATGCTATCACAATCACAAACCATTCGTTTCAAAATTGCAATTTATTAAAAAAAAATTTTGAAAAATATTGCTAGAAAATTGAAAATTGATCATTTCTGCAAAAATTAAAAAAAATTTCTCTTTCGACCGTCCACAGCCCACACTTAAAACCGTACAACGTCCCGTTGTACAAAAATTATTTCAAAACAAGGGAGAAAGAGTTACCCCTTTTGGACGATAGATTGCTTGGTGCTCAGTATCACAGGTATAATTGCGAACAAACGGATCCCTGATTTCGTATTCCGGAGTTGTAGCGCTACAGTGAACACGCCGGTGGTCGAGACAAGTGGAGGGGGCACGGTGACCCCCCACTTGTCTGAGACAACTCCTTCCCATTTGGTATATCATGCATAACTCAACAAACAAATTAAAAGCAAACATAACAAATATAAAAATGTACAGATAGTGGTGTCATAAGTTTTGTACATATATCCAAAAAATAAAAAGAAAGAACAAAAGAAGAAAAAGTACATCAATCATCATCATGGTGGCCTGGAGGGTCCAGCCTCGTGATCGTGGGCCCTGGCTGGGAATGGTCGGGGGCGCATACCATGCTCTGATGCAATCTGTAGAAGTACCTCCCCGATCCACTCGAGCTGGTCCTCGATCCTCGTGACTCTAGCCTCCAGTCGGTGCATGGCCGCTGGGTCCTCCTATGGCTGTGGCTCTGCCGGGGTTGCTAGTGCTGGCTCTGGTCTCCGGCATCTCCTGCCCGGCTGAGCGTATGCGGGCAGGGGTACCTGGGGAGGCTCTGTAGGTGCCCGGATGAACTGCCCCGGGTGCTGCTGCTGAATGAGCCGCATCCTCTCCAGAGTGCGTGCTGTAGTGCGAGATGGAGGTAGTGCGGTCAAAGAAGCGGCCACGGTGGCAGTAAGGATCCCATATGAACGGGCCAGGCGGGTAATGAAATACCCCCGGGCCAATGGACTGCTAGTGGAGGCTCCCGTCGAGTGAGTGGAGAGAGCAACTGCGAGGGCGTAGGGGAGGTGGAGGAATCAGGACGGGTCGATGAGAGCCCAGAAGAATGTCATGTCCTCCCCGGACACCTTCTCGCCCCCTCCCGCTGCATGATGGATGTGGAGACGATACGGTGCATGAGGCGGTGTAGTGGGTCGTGGAGGTGGCTCTCCCTCGAGGTCCCCGCCTCGTAGATAACGTTGGACAGTGGTGTCCAAATCTCCATGTTGCCGGACCGCTCCGGCTGCCCCTGGATACACGCCCTGAAGAACTGCGTGAAATGGCGATGCTGGAGGTCCGCTGGAGTGTATAACCCGACTCTCCTCCCGAACTCCCGGAGGTTGCACTCCCTCTGTGCACCTCCCAAACGAAACCGTATAATCCTAGAACGTGGGTCTGACGCCCGAGGTACGAAGTGGATGGTGGATAGAAACTCCAATAGCAGCTCGGTGTAGACGACGTCCTCATCGGTGGCCATAATCCTGTCCCAGCCCCGGCATGTGAATGACGCTTCCTCATGAGTCCAGGTGCGATGTAGAAATGGCTCGATCGCACCCCAGAGTCCGGCGTCCCTCAAAATGTCTCTGTCAATGACTGTCGCCTCGAGAACCCGGCGACCAGTCAAGGCATCTCTCCGCGAAACATACTCCGCTGAGCTGGCCAGTCCCTCTGGGAACTGGAGGAAAGGGTGATCTAACCTGAACATCATCTGCAAAAAGATACATAGCCACAAAAGACAAATTTTTTTTGCAAAATCAGTCATTTTCTTCCCCACCGCACCGCGGCGCGGCCCAAGAGCAAGGCGCGTCGCGGCGAGCGGCTGTTGCAAAACCCCGAATCAAACTCACGATTTAACCTGCTAAAACTCGATCCAATCATACCACAAGGTAGCCTAAGTGCCGAATAACTCATCTAGGATCTCCATTTGGCAAAACAAACACCCTATGAGTTAGCATTGTCGATTCTAAGTTTTGAACTTTTCTGGACAAATCACTAAAATTAACTACCTAATTGCTAGTTTTAACAACTAATAGATAGTTAGAATAGCGTACCTTGGCAGTAGAAACAAAATGAGCAAGAAAAAAAACGTGCGAGAAATTCGTCGATCAGAGCTCCGAGTCGTGTGAGGTGTGTGTTGAGTTGCGGCTTACCTTAATATAGGAGAAAACCGACTGATCGTTCCCCGCGTCGCGCATTTACGCTTTGCGTGTCGCGCATGTCACCAAATCAACCCCTGCACATCGGGTTGGTTTACGACCCCGCGTCGCGTAATTTAAAAACCCGCGGCGCGGTCTTCAAAATTTTAAAGACTTCTCACACGACCCCACACTTATTTTAGACCACTAATACCTGCAAAAAGATTGATGTATTTTCCTAATTAATTCTGAGAAATATAAAACCTAACTTATGACACGATGGGTTGCCTCCCAACAAGCACTAAGTTTAACGTCTTCAGCCAGACGTGGAACTCTTCTACAGCTGCGGTGGATCGTATGCCTTCTTCTTTCGCTGATTTTCAATCACCACCGTCCCTTCGTTGTCCCAATGCTCCTCAAGCTTTCCTGGATCGAATGGCTTGTTGGTTCTCCTGTTACTGCCTAGTTGCTGCTTTCTGATTAACTCCTGTGAATGCTTGGAGGTAGCTTTGAACCTCCAAGCCCGGTCTTTCCTTCTGCATCTCTTTAAGGTTACTGACTTGACATGAAGCGCGCCCAATGCCGCTCCCAGTAGTTGTTTTGTAAATTTCATTTTGCTAGTGTACCACGTGCCATCTTCAGTTTGCAATTTTGGCTTGCAATGCCAGTAAAGATTTTCCATTTGACTAGGATTGAAAGGCAACATATCAGGATGCTTCCATATGTCCTCATCGATGGTATTTATCACATATAATTTTCCATTCATGAATGGATCATGAGTGGTGATAAAATCATGTTTTTATTATTTTCAAAAATTAACTCGTCAGCATCAACTTCTTGATCCTCGTCCAACAGGTGGATCGGGACCAAAAGTGAGCGACTAGTTTGATCTGATGGTGGTACAAAGTCACCCATCATCAGATCCTTACTTCCAAATTTCTCAAAATTTTCAGAAATTACAGGGTCGGGGGTAATATTGTCATCTACACCCCTTTCCTCAAAAACATCAACAATTTCAACAAATTCGGGAATTGTTGGGCTGGGGTCTGTACTGTCACTTACAGTCCCCTCCACAACATCCTCATTAACCAAATTGTCTGATGATGGTATAGATTCACTCATCACCAGCTCAACATTCTCAAAACCCTCAAAAACATCAAAAGCTGTTGAGTCAAAGGTAGCATTGTCACCTACAACCTCTTCCTCAACAACCGTTTCGACCATCTCAATGGTCTCTTGATTTTCCCACGGTGTATGCCCTTCCATCACATATTCAGGTGATGCAAGCTCACACACATTATCATTGGTATAAAAATCACTCACCTCCGGTTCTGGCGTAAGTGGTGAACATTTCCAATTTTCCTCTAACCTATCTAAAGAAGCTTGCACTTTTTCAAGAGCTTCAGCCTGGTCCTTCTGCTCGTGGTAGTTGTTATACATGAGTACCCAAAGTTGGGCCCAAGTTGCAGAATTTTCAGGTTGAGATGACTCCTCGGTCCGCCATCCATTGTCATCGAATGATCCATTGTAGTAATCATCCTCGTAATAGGCGTCGGCCGGATTTTCATAATACTGATCCGGGTACATGTAATCGCCCATTATGAAGACGTACACATACCAGAATTCAAAGAACTAAAATCAAACATCAAAAAATCAGAAGCTAAGTCCTACAAATCACCTAATCTAAGCGCACAGCTCCCCGGCAACGACGCAAAAATTTGACACGCCTAGGTCGTCGTGCGGTCAAAAATAAAGAAAACCTAACACACACTCTAGCACAGTGGTAGTCAGGGTCGATCCGCAAGACCTTCGTGGTTAGACCAGATGACAGATTACCAACTTGTAGTGTCACGCTACAGTCGGAGGACCTAGTTTCTAAGTGCTCAACTACCCAAAAGCAATAATCAAACAAAGTCAAGCCAAGCATAAGCTAAACTCAACTCAAACTAACCTAGTCACTGTCTGAAATCAGAAGTGCATCTCTGAATCAGAAGCAAACAAAGGCATCCAAACCAAACAAGGCATAACCTAACTAATAACTAGGGTTCTGACTGAACAGCTACTAGCTAAAGTTCAATGCCTAAAACTAACCTAATTGGCTACTGATTTCAGCAAAGGAAATAGTCCCAAACAAGGTTAAAATAACATCCAAACACAATCAAACAATCAAAACACAAACAAACATCCAAAACATCGAAATACCAATAATACTTATAACCAAATGATTCTCATTCATCAAACTCAGATCCAAACATCAAAACAGTAACTAAATAATACTAAAACAGAAACCAAAGCTTGGCATCAATGGTTGTCACTCCCAAGGATACAAACTAAAGCTTACAAATATCTAACTAATTGAAAATAAAATCCAAAACATGAAAATACCAATTGAGATGTTGCTGGAACGAAATCTTGGAGTCAAAGAGCTTCAAGGTCGATTTTACACCCGGTCTTTGCTAGGGTTTTCGGCTGGAATTGCCTCTATTTATATTTGCAAATTTCTCGCAGCCGCGCCGCGCAGATGAAGAATCCGCGGCGCGCGTACTTATCAGATCCCGTTTTTTCGTCATTTGAATGTGTTACACCGCCTTAAGCCCGCGTCGCGCATTTCATAGATCCGCGGCGCGCGTACGTATTTCTTTGATTTTTCATTCTTTTCCAAACTTCTTCCTTTTGCACGCTTTTAGTCCATGTTTCCATTCTTTTCTTCCAAACAAGTCCTGGCACGAAAAGTGAGAATACCCAGACATATCTGATATAATTTCATCAAGAATAAGGCTCAACAGCGCCTAAAATACTTGATATCACTAGGCGTTGTCAAATATCCTAGGCAATATTATGTAAAAGTGATAATTACTTTGACAAAAGGAGATTAAACAAACATTGAAAAATGATGTAGTTATGGGAATTGACTTACAGATATTTTAGGCAGATATGGAAGCTTGACTCCTGTGGCAGCAAGATGAGCTAAAACAAACTGCATTTGTTTTTCTTGTTCATCAACCCTTGTATACAAAGCCTTGACTTTAGCATCTTTCTTTTCAATTGCAATTTTCCCAGCATGCACTGCATTTTTTAGGCTCTTAATTTCCTCCTTAGCAGATCCTTTATTGCGAGGAACACGATAATATGTAGTGGCAGTCACTCCCGTTCCCACACCCTTTAAAAAGCGACCCTTTTCCGATCCAAAAACTAAGGTCATCGCATCCGTACCCGGTTCAAGGATTACATTTCCATCTTTTATCTGCTTTTCATGTTCCATCTAAAGACAAAGTTTGTATACATAAAGTAATTACAATATAGATTATAGAAATTAAAATATTATAAGTATCATAAATTGCCTACCTGGGTTTAGATCAGTCCACGAAGTCACCTTGATTGCTGGACTTCCACATCGACATACTATTATTTCACGTTGATTGAACCGTTTGCGACTTGAGGGTACCGGCATCCTCTAGTGCGAATCGATCAAACAGTTGTCAATTGAATTGTGTGAAAGTAACGTACTTATAGGGAAGCCCTACCGAATATTACCCTTTTACCCTCACATGATGGAAACAATTGTGGACCTAATTTGAAAATATAATATGGTAATAGCTAAAGTTGTAAAAAAATTAAACAAACTTCATAAAAATAATTAAAAAACGGAAGGCGCCACGTATTTCATAGCTAAAGTTGTAAAAAAATTAAACAAAGTTAAAAAAAAATAAGTGAAGGCAGGCTCGAACCCGCGACCTATGGTAAGAATACACACGCATACGTCAGCCTCCCCCTTAGCAAATGAACATTGCAACGATCTAAACCTAACTGAATACTATGTTCGTAATCCCATGTCCACACGTATTTCATTGCACTCCAAGGATTCTCCTTTAATCATCGTCGTAGGACGTTTCGAATACAATTGCAAGTGGAAATTTTATTGTAACAGGTAAGCCTCTCCCATATGCAATTTCGTTTAACTAGACTAACTACACGATTGGAAATACATTTACAATTAACCTTCAACACACAAATGTATGTAATTGGTGATTATTCAGAAACTTATGTACATGCTTTATTCAAATTAAACGTGGATTACAGTTACATATCATTCATTTAATTGTTTACAATTGGTTTGTGTATGCACACCAACTGCTCGACAAAACGCCTCTTTTAACAATGCATAAAGAAAAACAAATGACACATTCAATAACTATGATAACTGTTAATGGGTTTATTTAAAGCACATGATATATTGTATATCTAACTCAATTTACGTTTTCTTGTCACTTTCTGTGAATCGATGATAGTAGTAGTTTGAGGCATCATGATGGACAAGTCTTGGATGGGAGCCAAAAGAAACACATCACGTTATATAAGTGGAGTTAAAGCATTCTTGGAATATGCAGTAAACAATTACAATATTAGTAAAAACATCGATCCTTTACATGCCAAAAAAACCATAAAAATTCCATGTCCATGTATACAATGTGTCAACCACATCCCTCATTCTGTGCGAGTGGTAGATGACCACTTATTTACTCATGGAATTGATGAAAAATACACAAACTGGACATATCATGGAGAAAAAGAAGAACCACCTTTACCTTATATTATTGATGAAGACTTTGGCATGGACACTACATACCTTGTGAATTCCATGGATACAACAAACCAAAACCCAACAGATGCTGCAGAAACTAAAGAGTTGGTTCAAGCTGTAGAAGAAAATTTTATGGACGACCCTACCAAGTTTAGAGAAATGCTACAAGATGCCGAAAAGCCACTATATGAAGGGTTTCCGAACTTCAAAAAGTTATCTGCTATCATACAACTGCTCAACCTAAAGAGTAAGTATGGAGTTTCAGATAAATACTTTAACGAATTATTAGCTTTGTTCAAACGTATGTTACCAGAAGGAAACGAAATGTATAGTTGTACATACGAGGCCAAGAAAGCATTGAAACAAATGGGTTCAGGGTATGAGAAAATACATGCATGTGTAAACAGGTGTATACTTTATAGGCACAGGTATGAACACTTGACAGAATGTCCAAATTATGGTAAATCTAGGTGGAAGGTGGATGAACAAAAAAATAAAATTTACAAAAACGTTCCGGCAAATGTAATGTGGTACTTTCCAATTATTCCTAGAATAAAACGACTGTTTCAATCTAAGAATACAGCGAAAGAATTAACATGGCACGCAACCGAAAGATTGGTGGAACCCGGTGTTATGTGTCACCCGGCAGATTTAACCGCATGGGCTGCCTTAGATCACAAATTTCTCGACTTTGGGAGCGAACCAAGAAATCTAAGGCTAGACATTTCCGCTGATGGGGTCGATGTGAATAGCGGAACTAGACATCATAGTGTATGGCCTGTTCTATCTGTCATCTACAACCTATCACCATGGTTGTGTATGAAAAGAAAGTTTATAATGCTTTGTTTATTGATATCAGGATCACCAGGAAACGATATTGATGTTTTCCTAGCACCTTTGATTGATGATTTGCAAATATTATTCGATCGGGGAGTCGAGAGTTTTGATGCATATGCACAAGAGAAGTTTACTCTACGTGCGGCTGTGTTATAGACGATTAATGACTACCCTACTCTCGGTACATTATGTGGTTGTCCTCACAGCGGATTCAGGGGTTGTGTTGTGTGTGGAGAACAAACTCACTGTATTAGACTTCCAGAATCGAATAAGCAATGTTATGTCGGGCACAGGCGATATCTTCCGTATGATCACCCGTTTAGGAAACAAAAAAAGGCATTTAATGGGGAACAAGAGCCCTTACTTGCTCCAGAACCTTTGACTGGGGAGGAAATATATAACAAGGTAAATTTTGTAATTAATAAATGGGGAAGGGTAACTAATGGTAAGGATCGGGAAGTCCAACATACTTCGACCGGTAGGGGTGGGAAGATAAAAAAAGAAAGAGAAAAGCAAAGCACGTAGATAGTTCGGAACTTTCCCAACAACAAGACCCTCACTGGAAGAAATTTAATATATGGTATAGATGTCTTAGGTATTGGCGCCACAATTCGATCCAACATTGCATAGATTTTATGCATATTGAAAAGAATGTGGCAGAGAGTATAATCGGAACATTGTTGAACGTTCCAAATAAGACGAAAGATGGTCACAAAGCACGTTTGGATTTGGTCCATTTTAATTTAAAACCAGAGTTACATCTTAAGAACGAAGGAATAATACCACACTTCCGCCAGTATCATGCACACTGACGAAAGACGAAAAAGATAAGTTTTGTCAAACTTTATACAACATGAAAGTTCCACAGGGGTATTGTTCTAATTTTTCTAGTTTGGTCAATTTGAAGGACATGAAGCTGATCGGACTTAAGTCACATGACTATCACATGCTCATGTAACAATTTCTGCTCGTTGCAATTAGACCTATGAAGCATGCACCAACCAGAATTGCTATTACCAGGTTTTGTTTCTTTTTCAAATCAATTTGTAGCAAAGAAATATAAGTGGATGAACTCCAAAGGTTGCAAGAAGAATTATGTGTGACCTTATGCCTTCTTGAGAAACACTTTCCACCAGCATTTTTTGATGTGATGATTCATCTAACCATACACCTTACTAGGGAAGTTAAATTATGTGGTCCAATTTTCTTTCGTTGGATGTACCCATTCGAAAGGTTTATGAAGGTTATAAAGGGACACGTACGAAACAGAAATAGACCGGAAGGATGCATTGCGGAAGGGAATGTTGCAGAAGAGACGATTGAGTTTTTTAGTGAAGTCTTTAGAAGCATGGATACAGTTGGTATACCACATGACACACATAACACATGTGGACTTCATGAAGATACTATTTCTCCGATAGACGACACTCCTATATTGGCTCCTAAAATAGGAGAAGTTTGTCCAGACCTCTTCGAGAAAGCACATTTCTTTGTGTTGCAAAATACATCTGAAGTGGAACCGTACATCATGTCAGTTTTCGTTTTGTCTATGCTTACATACTTTTTTTTTTGTAGTTTTACACTAAAGATTTAAACTTTTTCCAGTAGACACATGCAACTTTTGCAAAACAAATACCCTACTAAACAACAAAATCATCTCCAGCAAGAGTACACTAAAACGTTTGCTACTTGGTTACAGCACGAGGTAAAATGTTTTTTTATGTATGAGTTACATTTTATAGCAATGTACTATGCATTTTGGATGCAACACCAGAACGTTTTCTTTACCTGTTATAGCAATGTACTATGCATGTTGTAGGTATTTGCCAATTTTGGGCAATTTTGGTAGGAATTTTTTTACAGTATTTATCTGTACAAATTAAGTGTAGCTATTTACTACCCATATTCTTCTACTTTTCAGGAATATAGAGAGTCACAAGTATGCAAAGATAGTGTACCAACGACTCTTGATTCGCTTTCACATAAACCAAACATTAATGTACTGAAATATGATGTATATGCTATCAATGGATACACATTCCGTACAAACAGTCGAGAATGTAAAGGTTACCAAGACAGTGGTGTTAGTGTTGTTGCAACAGACATACACATTTCCAAAGATGTTGTTACCCATGTTAAAAACACTTATTATGGTGTTTTACAAGAGATATAGGTATTAGATTATAATTTCAAAAGAATTCCTATTTTTAAGTGTGATTGGGTAGATAGTAGAAATGGGGTGAAGAAGGATAAACTAGGGTACACACTTGTGGAACTAAAAAGGCTGGGCCATAAGGATGATCCCTTCATATTAGCCTCACAAGCACAACAAGTCTTTTACATGGCAGACCCAATCTATCACAAAAAATCTATTGTCTTCAAAACACCTCCCAAGAATTACAGAGATGCGTACGATGATGTAGATGAAGAATTTAGTACTACAGTTTGTCCTAAAAATGACAATATATTGCCACGTCTACACCCAGTTGACTTGAATAAGGAAAATGATTATTTTCGTATTGATTGTCAGGGTATTGTTATACGTAAGGTAAGTGTACCTTCATCATAGCCTAATGTTTACATATATCAGATATCAACTCTACATTTGTATAAAATTCAAGCTTTAAACAATTACTTTTGTTTGTAGAAGGAGAAGGCAAAGGACAAACAAGTTGATGCAGGGGGACATATAATCCATTTACTTGCAGAAAAGACATTACACAATTTCTTACAAGTTCCCTTGATTGTGCATGCTATTAACTAATCCATATGGTGATTACGCACCAACTTGACAGAATTACCCTTTTTTTTAAACATTTTGGTTAATTGTACTACATACAACAATTTTCTGGGATTTTATATTTAATAAAATTTATCTACTTAGCCATTGCTTTTTGGTTTGTGTGATCATAATACAAATCGATACCTTTAAAGTTTAATGCTATTCCTGGTATTTTCTGTGATCATAATACCAATGGAGACCTTTGGACATAACATAACACAAAACACTTGGCAATTACATATCAATAGTCACACTTTCAATGAACATAAAATATGTATAATACCCATTAGTCACCATTGCATACCTACATAAACATTTTAAATTTTTATGATGAGCATTTTTTACCTTTGGACATAACATAACACAAAACACATGGCAATTACATATCAATAGTCACACATTTAATGAACATAAAATATGTATAATACCCATTAGTCACCGTTGCATACCTACATAAACATTTTTAATTTTTATGATGACCATTGTTTACCTTTGGACATAACATAACACAAAACACATGGCAATTACATATCGATGGTCACACTTTCAATGAACATAAAATATGTAGACTACCCAAACAATGGTTTTCTTATTCAACTAATATTTACCTATGAACACGCTTTTTAATTCTACGCTTACCAAATACTACATACAGTCACACGTATTTAAATTTTCCAATACAATTGATCATATTTTGACACATATAATAAAAATGTATATGACAATAAACCACTTAAATCGACTTCTTTTTTTACTTTTAATATGTAACCAATAAACACCATCCTATGGACACACGACTATTTTATGTGGCCATATTTGTTATCTTTTTGGACACATTAGATTTGATGTGACCATATTTATTATCTTTTTGGATACATTAGATTTGATGTGTCCAATATGGCACAATCACACAGTCACATGTACAATTTCCTTATGTGACCATTACATATCTATAATCTCTAATAAAATAAATATCACATTCTTAAAACGGTAAATGTGGGTGATTGTATCATTTGGTCACATTGAAGTCCAGTGTCACGAATGAGTGTCACATTTTTGTAAATAAGTGTGGTCATTGTTTTGTTTCTCCATAAAATGGTCACACAAACTAATTTACATGTATCCATACATGTTCTCGAAATTTCATCAGTGCCCTTTGGCCACACTTTTTTTTTTAAAATGTCGCAGGCGTTTTTCGATCAAGTGTGACCAATGTGCGATTTTGTACTAGTGAATTCTCTTTCTTGAAAAATATAGAAGAAAGGAGTCTGTGCTCCAATATCTGCCATAAAAGAGCCAAGCCATAACAAATGCGAAGCTATACGACTTAACGCCTTTCAAACTGCTGCTAAATCCGTGGGCAGGCAAGAGACAACCTGGCGAACAAAAACATCTTAGTAGCCAGTGGAAAAGAAAGCAAAAGCAATTCCCGTAGTAGCGGCGAGAGAAATGGGAGCAGCCTAAACCGTAAAAACGGGGTTGTGGGAGAGCAATACAAGCGTCGTGCTGCTAGGCGAAGCAGTAGAATGCTGCACCCTAGATGGCGAAAGTCCAGTAGCCGAAAGCATCACTAGCTAACGCTTAGACCCAATTTAATGAATCTTCCACTTATTTGATGGGTTGGTTAAGAGATTATTGATGGTTAAACTCTTCACAACTTATTAATGGATATAACCCTTTTGGTATGAATATGTTCAAATGTGAACCACAATTATTGTGTGATCGTATGACCAAATCTGGAGCGTCCAATCGAAATAATCAACGGTGTTAGATTCAAGGGCGTAATTGTAAATTTATAACAATTAATTAATCAAATATGACAATTAAACTCTTATAAAATGTATTTTAGTCTATTAATAAATATTTAAAAAAGGAAATACCTTATTTATCTCCTAATTTTGTGGGATTTATATTTAATACATATTTAATATATCTTATTATATATAATTTATAACTGTATTATGTGATGACTAATAATTGCACATAAAAAAATAACTGCACAATAATAACTACACATAAAAACAATAACTACACATAAAAAACGCAGATGATCACATAATATCATTATTGAAAAAATACACTGTCATTCTAAGAGAATACATTTCATTCTTAATGTAACACACTACAATTCTCAAAGAATACACTTCATTCTTTCCCCGACTTCCTTTCTGGATCGTCTTTGCAACTAAAAGAATTCTTGAAGTATATTAGCATTCTTGAAGAATGCATTAGTTTCAGAATTTTGTTCTTAAAAAATACACATGCCGTATGTTGCGTTCTATATTTCATTCTTGAAGAATATAAAATTCTTGGAGAATTCTTCATTACAACACTCTCATTCTTTGAGAATTCTTCATTTCCCGAAAAGCTAAATGCTCATAAACTTTATCTGCTATAACAAGAATCTTGTGCTTCTTAGCAATTTCTACAATCTAACAATAACATCAAACATATACAACCAAGTTAGCATTTAAAAAAGACCGTTTAAAAAATTAAATTCCATGAAACTAAAATAACAGAATCAGTAATGCTGAAGCAATTGGGTCTCCCATTCCTACGAGGATGACACTTTTCTTGTTTTTCTCATCAAGACTTGAGAGAAGTATCTGATCAGAAAATCGGACGGCGGCGGACATGAGGGATTCACGACCGAGACCAGCAGCATAGAACACAGCAACGGTAGGATTGAAGCTAGCCCCACCCAACGCATCACTAATAACCCCAAATATGAGCAAGAGGATGAACACGAGAGAAATTGTGATCAAAATCGATGCCATCCCTTAGATCCCAATGGCCGTGGCGATGACGAAAGTAGTAGCACCAATCGCTGCCTTCACTACCCCCGTATCTCCTCGATCTGTGTAGAAATTGACCACTAGTTAGAGGATTAGCGAAATCATCACGTTCACCATGTGCGATTTGGATTGTGGATCAGAGCAAGGTGTTCTAAACACCATTTTCGCGTTCGATTTGGGGTTCGGGTTTTGAGAGAGAGAGAGAGAGAATGATGGTGGAGAGTGTATTAAGTGATCGTATAATAAGGAAATTGGTAGAGAGAAAATGAGATAATCCAGGAATAAATAGTCAAATTTCGTAAAATAGGGGATAAAATTAAAATAAATATAATTAATTATTATATTAATTTACTAAAGTGTCATTCACAAATGATTGGACAAGAATCAGTTCTACATTCACACAATATATGTAGTTTGTATGTGTGTGTGTGTGTGTGTGTGTATATATATATATATATATATATATATATATATATATATATATATATATATATATATATATATATATATATATATATATATATATATATATATATATATATATCCTATCCTAATAAATAAGTAACTCAAAGCCACATGTCATCACCACATTCATTTTGCCACATGTCATTTTCTCATAATTTTAAATTTAAAAAAAAAAGCTAATTGGTTTGAAACCTTTCTAACTCATTAATGATTGGTTTAATTATCATTCAATTTCAAAATTAATTGTTATCATTTAATTTCAAAAATAATTGATTTTTAATATCATATTATTTTTTTAATGTGTAGAATGATTTGGAAGACAATAGAGAGACAATTGATGTCATAATATTTTAAAGAACGACTCCAACCATAATAGTGAATTTGATTTTAGTACCGGTGACATTCTCATAATCAATTATATTTATCAAAATACAAAGTCGTAATAGTAAAAATCAAAAGCAAGATGTCACGATACACAAATAAATTTCTTATGTAAAATTATTAATGTTTAGATATTATTAATTAATAATTTTTTTGTATCATCCCGTGTAATACACGGGTTTCACAACTAGTGTATATATATATATATATATATATATATATATATATATATATATATATATATATATATATATATATATATATATATATATATATATATATATATATATATATATATATATATATATATATATATATATATATTATCAATTCAAGACTTAACATATTATATGAAAAAAAAAAGGACCTAACTTGAGCATCTTAATCAACAATGTCTCATCAGGTCAGACGTTAATTTTAACTGTCGAAGAGTCACTTATACATACCATGAAACATTACCATGCAAACTTAGTTACTTACACACTTAAGACTTGCATACCTTGAATATTGAGACTAACTAGATTGATGATCTTTTATTGCTCTTCTAGCGGAAGTGGTAATCTCAAGTGAAAATTTTGGGGAAGAACAAAACTGCAAAGAGAGGAAATCAGAACCCTCCTATTCTTCCTTATGTACTTATAAAAAAATTATTGAAGGTAATATCGCCATCAAGTGATATTAGTCGTCCAAAGTCCATTTGAAGAGTATTCATAATAAGAGTGGGGGTACTCTTGAATGAACATTCCCAGTACGTACCACTTAAAATAGATACATATTTGTATAATTAAATATTTTAGTTCATCTCTAACTGGTAATTAACAAGTGCTTTGCTTTACAGTGATACACCATGATGGACTTTGGGCAAACTCAAACTAGTCCCAATGCCTTTTCCATTCACTTTCCTACAGTAAGTACTTGGGAAGTGAACTTTGAAAACTATCAATGCTTGGCTTTTCTTTATCTTTCATGCAATGTAGATTCCGCATAATTATTACTTTACCTTTGTTATCATTTTATGCTTCAGTACTCCCTTTAATAAAATTCACCCCAAAAAAGCAACTAATGGCAATGAATGGACCATCAGTTCTTGAAATATCACCATTTCAAATCATTATTAAAGTTACTATGGTTCTTCTTTTAGAGCAAAAGCTTGTGTTGTGTTTATTCTATGATCTTATATGATTATATCCATGAACTGAATTTTAAAAAAGTGTACTGCCAAAGATCAAGGACGTACATAATCGTCTTCAACCAGATTACAACTTGCTACTCGAGTATCTAGAATCACAATACAATAGAATAGTAACCTTATGGTGAAGATATCATAAAATATATTTTTCCATGACTAACTAGCTAATTGATCCCAACCGATGAAATCAAGATTTCATTCGATAGAGACATTTAAGTACTGCAGATTGCAAGATTATGAAGCTCAAGATGAGATTTTGATTAGGGAAAAATAATTTTATTGTGGCAAATTGCACCCAGTTTAAGATAATAATGACATATGAGTGCTTGACCAATTGGCATTTTAAGGTAAAACATAAAGCTTCTTTTTATAAAATGTGCTGATAAGAATCTTGGCAAAAGCTAACAATAATGTCTATCAGAAGACTAATTAATAAAAATCTGCGTCTTAGCTTTTTGACCGGTATTTCAGATTTCTAGGTGAGAGGAAAAGATGTTAGGTTCAAAAGCTTAGGAATCCTATGTTGTCATGTTGCGGTTACTAACCAGCAATTTCTTCTTGATGATTTGTAAGACAGAACTTAGTGTCGCTCATTATTTTATCCGGAGGCAAACAAGAATTGTAAGATGGAGAACTTGGAATGCAACAGTCACAATCAAGTTAAGTAATGTTAAAATTTCCCATGGGTCTACAACTAATTCCACGTCCCATTAATTACTCTAGTTTGGCATGGATTATATATCACATTTATAATTTTAGACTAACAAAATCTAAGATTTAGGAGACATATATTTACTACTTTAACTGCAAGATCTCATTTAGAAATATAATAGTAGGAGTGAACGTTAAAATGATCATCAATTAGCCGTATTTAGAACCCTGGCGGTGATTCAGATTGCGGAAATTTATTAGAATTTAATTATGTAATTAGAAAGGATATAATTTTCTTTATTCCAAGCACTTTTGTAAGATTTGAAGTAAAAAGACGTGAAGAACAAAAGGAACACATAATATTAGATAAACCCTCAAACAACATGATCTCAAGTAAAAACTCACAGAATGAGGGATTAATATAAGGCACAAAAACATGAGTTTTAGTAATTAAATTAACCATGATTCACCTAAACTCCTAGCAGATCGAAAGCCCGTTACTATTGAAATATAAATAAAATAAAAAACAAAGGAGAAAAGAAAAAATCAAAGATAGGATTGCATATGATATGGGCAAAAAGGGGGTCAGTTTAGAATTTCCTATCAACTGGATGCTCTTCTTAATTCTGTCTGATTGACCACTCATTATCTCTCTTCGTCTTCGGTAGATAGCAAGTTCATGATACCTGAAAATTTTGTATCATATGAATACTTTATATATGCTGTTAAGAAAAATTAACATTTTTAGATGCCATGTGTCTTATATATATTTAAATTTAATAGATTGATATCAATTAATGAGATTATGAGAATATAAACATAAAGCCTTACCCCGAACTGGAAATGTGACAACCTGCTTAATATGGAGACTTGCTACCGGATTCTCGAGGTGCGTTGCACCTAAAACATTCCATTCTGCTTGCAAAGTTGTGCTCATTGCAGCCAGGCCTGCAAAAAATCATGTTATAATATCGACAAATCTAGTAACAAATTTATAAGTTTAGTCATGCCCATAAACTTTATTTGACAAATGCCTTCCTACATATTATCATTTTTCTGAGTGCTTTGATACTACAGATAGGATCTATAAAGCGGAGATAAAAAACCGTTGAAAATGATTGGAATTGAAGCCTTTAAATTAATGGATAGTTTTTCATTTAGATGTTAAAACAACAAAGATATTTTTTAGTTTCGCATGATAGCAACAATTTTTGCATGGTTTTGTACTTGGTATTGTCAATATAGTCCCATTTGATCTTAATTTATTTATTATAAACTTTTTAATATCCATGCAGCAGGAAGTGCAACGAGGAACGGGTAGGGTTTAATTAGGACGAAAATAATGGAAAAAACACAAATGCAAACGATGTGAAAGTTTTGGCAGTTAATTACTAATGTGGTTGATTAAAGGCTGCGTGTAGGAGACAGATCAATATTACCTGCCGCATATCCAGTCACCGGACTTCCACCCTGAACGGCTGCTGCCACCACCCCCACCACCACTTCCTCCACCAAACCCAAAGCCCCTCCCACGAGACATATCACCATCAAAAACACCACCACCACCACCACTAGAAGCTAAGTCATCCTTGAACGCACCACACTTGAAGCAGCTCGAGCGGCTAGCAAAGTTGTGCGCCCCGCAGTTGCCAACATTGCAGTACCAGTCACCAGGTCGGACATCTGGGCCGGTGAAACCAAATGCCGAAGCGTTGATACTTCCTCTACCACCAAACCCACCACCCCCACCACCATGCCTCGCCTCCCCACATCTTTGGCAAGAGTCCCTTCTCTGGAAGTTCAAGTGTTGGCATGACCTGCAGTTCCAATCTCCTGGCCTGCTCATATTTCTACACGACAAAACCAAACGTCAAGAGAGAGAGAGAGAGAGAGAGAGAGAGAGAGAGAGAGAGAGAGAGAGAGAGAGAGAGTACACACATATAGTGTGTGTGGATAGATTAGGGTTTCTAGTGTTACCTTGTGATGGATAGGAATTAGTGTTTCTTTTGAGGGATTCCTAAATACGGTGGTGGAGGGTGGTGGGCGATGGTTTATATATATACATGCAAAAAGGCCTCGAAGTTCGAGGAGATTCGGGCAGCTGTTGTTGAAGCTGAAGCTAAATCACCTTTCTCTTTTTAATATTCTTCCCTTGAACCACGGAACTTATAATCAACACTAAAAATTAATCAAAGTATTTTATTTAATTAATTATCCTATGTTTTTAGTTATTTATTTTTATGGAGAAGAAAATTATCTAATCACTCTATCTATGTTAACTCTGATATTACTTATTAGGCAAATCAAGTGCAATTTTGTTGCCAGACCACCGACAGTCTGCTTGCTCAAGAACTACGCTTCATAGCCGCTTGTCTGCACTACTCCGCCTTCTCCACCACCGCTCCCCTGTTCTCCTGCTGCTCTCTCCCGACTGCAATTGATAAACCTAAATCGATCATTCTATCCAAATCAATTACAACACCCCAATCAACACCTGCTTGCCGATTCCCGAGCCCAGGGAGAACTGGGCTACCGTTTTTTTACCAATAATCAAAGATGAACAGACGACAGAAGGCAAATGATGTCGTTGGTGAAGCAATCGACGAAAACCTTGACTTGAGCTTCCGCGGTTAGAAAATTTTTCTCCTTGCGACATCGATTTACTGATTCCGGTTGATGTGCATCTTTATCTAGTTTCTGTGAGTTAGTGTGAGTAGAGAAGGCAGGATGGAGCTCTTGGATGGGCTGTTAAAAGTTTAGTTTAGCTTTGCATCGAACAAGCACGCCAAGTGTTCGACAAAATGCTTCAAAGAGATGGAAATTGTGTTCAAGGTCTTTTGACAGCAGGATTTAGACACTATTTGGGGTGTTTGGTCATCAGCTTGTGAAGGTTTTCTCGGTCTGTTTTTTAGGAGTTTTCGGTCACTTTGTTTTTTGGTTTTTTTTTTTTTTTTTTTTCGGGGTTATCCGGATTTTCGGTATGGCTTTTGCTTGGCAAAGAGTAGGCCGACAGTCCAAGGAGGATCAATTGGCAAGAGTTGTTTCAGAATCTGTTTACGTGACGAATTTTCCAGACGGGTTCACGGCCAGGGACTTGTGGAAGTCCTGTGAGCAATATGGTAAACCGGCAGATGTGTACATTCCAAAAGAGAAATCCAAATCGGGTAAACGTTTCTCTTTCGTTCGTTTCCTAAATGCAGATAATTTGGCTTTAATTGCATCAAATTTGTGTACCATTTGGCATGGTAAATTAAGATTACATGCAAATATATCTAAATTCCCTAGAGGTTCTAAACCTTCTGAACAAAGAAAGAAGGCAGAAACGGTGCACAAGACAAATATTATGTCGTCTGGAAGGTTTGATCTTTTGTCTTATACGTCTGTGAGTGGGAATGGGGGTTCATATGCTGCTGTGGTGAGTGGAGGTAAGGCGAATAATGTAAAAGTTCGTGATGAACCCGCCTTAATTCTTGATGACTCATGCTTTAATGATAAAGAGGTCTCACTCACTTTGGTGGGTAAAGTTAAGGAATTTGGTGCCCTTGTTAACTTAAAAGATGTAATTGTTAAGGAGGGATTTAAAGATGTTGTGTTAAGGTACCTCGGGGGCTTTTGGGTTACAATGGAATTTGTCTCCACAAAAGCTAAAGAAAATTTTCAAAATCACAAAGGAGTGGGATCATGGTTTGCGGTTATCCTACCATGGCAAAAGACTTTCCAAGTAGAAGACCGTGTGGTGTGGATTGATATAGAGGGGGTACCTTCGCTGGCCTTTTCTCCAAAAAGCTTTGAGTTGATTGCTAAACGTTGGGGAAAGCTATTATATGCGGAAGATTCAAATGACAACAATCTATACCGCAAAAGACTTTGTATAATGACCTTAAAGCAAGAAATAATTATGGAGACTTTTAAAGTGACTGTGGTTCGAGCAAGGGAAGTGATAGGGTGGAACCCATGCTATATAGATGAAGATGAAGAAAGTGATGACGAGTCGTCCAAACATTCATTTGATGATAATACAATATCTGCAGATGAATTAGAGAGAGAGGAAGATATTTTGGAAAGTATGGAAAAGGAATTTGCTGGAAGGAAGAAAGTACCAAATGTTTCGTTTTTTGAAGATGGCAATGATGATAAATATAGGCAAGATGGAGATAGTCATATGGGGCCGAATACGTTGGAAGGGTTGGAGGGTAAAGTGGAAGAAGCTAATAAGGATTATCATTTGGAAGAGGGGGAGGTGGATCGACCCCCCATTCCCACTCACAGACGTATAAGACAAAAGATCAAACCTTCCAGACGACATAATATTTGTCTTGTGCACCGTTTCTGCCTTCTTTCTTTGTTCAGAAGGTTTAGAACCTCTAGGGAATTTAGATATATTTGCATGTAATCTTAATTTACCATGCCAAATGGTACACAAATTTGATGCAATTAAAGCCAAATTATCTGCATTTAGGAAACGAACGAAAGAGAAACGTTTACCCGATTATTTCGGGGCTGATTTTAGAATCACCCATAACAGTCAGAAGATCAATCAGAGTTTATTCAAGGGGAGGTGACGTCTGAAGAAGTTAAACAGGCTGTGTGGGATTGTGGGGCAGAAAAATCTCCGGGTCCAGATGGCTTCACTTTTGAATTTATCAAAAGGTTTTGGGAGTTATTAAAGGATTTGGTGGGTGAGGCGGTTCAGGAATTCTTCAGGACTGGAATCTTTCCAGTTGGTTGTAATTCCTCTTTTATCGCTTTGATTCCAAAGGTGGCGGATGCTAAGTTTGTGAAGGATTTTAGGCCGATTAGTCTAATTGGCGCCCAATATAAAATTATTACAAAAATTTTGGCTAATCGGTTAAAACTGGTGATTGGGGATTTGATTAGTGAAGAGCAATCTGCGTTTGTGCATGGGCGTCAAATTCTAGATGGTCCGTTAATTTTAAATGAAGTGCTTTCTTGGTGTAAAATTAAGAAAAAAAAGGCTATGGTGTTTAAAGTTGATTTCGAGAAGGCTTATGACTCGGTTAGATGGGACTTCTTGGAAGATATCTTGGGACGCTTCGGTTTTGGTACGAAATGGTGTAGATGGATACGTGGCTGTTTGAAGACGGCTAGAGGCTCTGTGTTGGTAAATGGGAGTCCTACAGAAGAGTTTCAGTTCTATAAGGGTTTGCGACAAGGAGACCCGCTCTCGCCTTTCTTATTCATTTTGGTTATGGAGACACTTCATCTGTCGTTTTTGAGGACTATCGTTCGCGGAGTTTTCACGCCCTTGACAGTGGGCAGTGGGTGTACGATTTCTCACTTGTTTTATGCAGATGATGCGGTGTTCATTGGAGACTGGAAAGAGGAAAATTTTACCAATATTGTGTCTATTTTGCGGTGCTTTCATCTCGCTTCAGGGCTGAAGATTAACATCCAAAAGTCGAAAATGTTAGGTGTTGGTGTTACGTTTACAGAAGTTGAGAGAGTGGCGGCCTTGGTGGGATGTGCGGCAATTAAAACTCCGTTTACGTACCTGGGGGTTCTGGTTGGAGGTTCTATGTCTAGAGCGAGTGCGTGGGAAGAGGTTGAGAAGAAAGTTAATGATAGGCTTTCTAAATGGAAATTGAAAACTCTTTCAGTTGGTGGAAGATTGACTCTTTTAAAGACAGTGCTTGGGTCCATCCCTAATTACTATTTGTCTCTTTTTAAAGCTCCGGTTGGGGTGATAAAAAGATTGGAAAATATGAGGAGTCGATTTTTTCGCGGAGTGGAGGGTACGAAGACAAAAAACGCGTGGATTGGGTGGAATAAGGTGTGTGCGGATAAGGAAAAGGGGGGTCTTGGAGTTGGAAGCTACTTTGCTTTAAATAGGGCTTTACTTTTTAAATGGATTTGGAGATTTAAGAATAATCCAAGGGTGATGTGGGTGAAGGTGGTTAAGGCGATTCATGGAGAGGACGGTCTTCTAGGAAATTGCGATGTTTCTAAAATAGCTTCAGTGTGGCGGGATGTCGTTATTTCGACTAGAGATTTGACAAAGAATGGAATTGATCTGATGGGCTTTTGTAAAAAGAGGATTGGGGATGGTATGGATACTTTATTTTGGAAAGATAATTGGTTAGGAGAAACGTACTTCATGCGTAGGTTTCACAGATTATACAACTTGGAGGAGAATAAAAATGCCACAGTGGCTTCTAAATGCACGGGTTGGTGGGGTGATTCTTTTAGACGCTCGCCGATGGGAGGTATGGAGGAAGAGCAAAAGGGGGAGTTGGATAGAATTATGAAAGACGTTTATATTTCAAATAACCGAGACATTTGGCTTTGGGATTTGGTGACAGATGGTTCTTTCTCGGTTAGTTCCACTAGACGATGTATTGATGACGTGATCAATGGTGGTACGGGAGTGCCTACAAGGTGGATCAAGATGATTCCTATAAAAATCAATGTGTTTGCTTGGAAGATGATGTTGAATGGCTTACCTACGAGATGGAACATGTCTACAAGAGGCATAGACTTGGAGTCTATCTTATGTCCGGTTTGTGGAGTTAAAGCTGAAGAGATTGGTCATCTTTTTTTCGAGTGTAGTTTTGCTCAAGAGATTTTTACTAAAATTGGAAAATGGTGGGATTTAGTTTTACCAAACGATTGGTCTTTAGCGAATTGGAGGATTTGGCTTCAAGATTTGAGATTACAAAAGCTTACTAAAGAAGTTCTGGAAGGAGTGCTTTATGTGGCGTGGTGGTACATCTGGAGATTTCGGAACGATACAATCTTTGGAAAAACACTTCCTAAAAAGAGTGTTATATTTGATGATATTGTTGCTCAATCGTTCCTTTGGTGTGATAGTCGGTCTAAGAAAAAAATAGATTGGAACTTGTGGCATTTAAATCCTTCCTTAATTGTGATGTAATTGTTTTATTTCTGTGCTAGTTTTTGCTAGTTGCTCTTAATAAAATTTAGCTGTTCAAAAAAAAAAAAAATTGCAATTTTGTTGCCGGCAAGGACCAAGTTTAAATTACATATTAACCCATTAGTAATGCATGCATGATATTTTTTTGAGTTATTCACTGAAATATTATACTTGGAGTTATCATATTTTCAGGAAATTAATTTTTTTTCAGACATTAACCAAATAACCATAAGTTCCGTAAATAGTCGATTGCAAACCAGCGAGTATATATCCTAAAATTGACATAAAGCAAATAGTTATTTTTAGCGGTACTATATTATTTTTCGCATTTAGAGTTTAATAGACCATTTGATTCCTTACCTAATATGTATATTGATAAACATTTGCCGATCTTATTACCGTTGCAAATATTAATACTTCATGTTCCCGACGTACCGTTCGACCATACATAAATGCAATCATAAGTTTATATCGCTATGATACTTGCGAGGAACCTATTTCAGTAAGAAATGTATGCTGAGATATACTTGCAATGATCCTATTTCAATCCATATATTAGGGTTAATTTGAAGATCTGTTGGTGTAATTGTTTATGATTAAGTAATTATACTAATTATTTGAATTCATATAATCTTTGAATTCATATCAACTTTATTAAATAATATTCTTGAAATTCTGGTTCATGAACAAATATCTTCAACATCACTTTAATTGCATGGATATTGTGTAGGTAAAGGCGTATACCCATGGAAAATGAGGAGTGGGAAAAGCCATTGTGGGTAAACTGTATCCACACATTACTCACGGTATTTTCCCACGCGTGTTTACCCACGCGTTACCCACGCATTTTTACTAACCTGCAATTCTCACGTAATATTTCCCACGCCATACCATGCATATTGCCATGCAATATATTACCCATGCAATACCCACACATTTTTTTGACCGTGTTTGACTTTTACCCACGCCGGGGTTTGCTACGCAATACGTTTTTTATTAAAAAAATACCAAAATTTTATTTTTAATTCCAGTTCTTTTTGTCATTATTGTCCTCATTTGACAAAAAAAACACACACACACACACACACACACACACACACACACACACACACACACACACACATATATATATATATATATATATATATATATATATATATATATATATATATATATATATATATATATATATATATATATATATATATATATATATAGGGTCCGGTTCCGGTAATGACACTTTTTTCGGTGAAGACTCGTAACTACATCTTAAAAAATTGAAAAAAAATGGAAAATTTTTTTTGGATCATTGAAGAAAGTAATGATCCAATTTTTATTTATTAATTTTGGATCATTGGATCATTATAAAAAAATAATGATCCAAAAGTTTTTTTTTTAAATCTTTTTTTCTTCAATATAGTACTATGATCAATTTTATTATTCATATATTTTTTATTTTTTTTAAATTTTTTTAAGATGCCCTCACGAGTCTTCACCGAAAAAAGAGTCATCACCCGATCCTGATTATATATATATATATATATATATATATATATATATATATATATATATATATATATATATATATATATATATATATATATATATATATATATATATATATATATATATATTAACATTACGATAAATTTTGTTTAAAATTCTTAAAAATTCAAATTGTACGTCTAATTTTTTCAAAAACATACGACTAAGAAGGACCAGGATCACGTTGATTCATTTGTCGCATCATTTATTCAATTTTTTTTCAAGCTCTTCTTGCGACCGTTGTAACTGTTGTTGCATGTCTTGTGTCATTTGTTGTTGTCTTTCTTCGAATTATTGTGTCATTTGTTGTTGTCTTTGTTCGAATTGTTGTGTCATTTGTTGTTCCATTTATTGTTGTATCCGTTGGAATTATCTACCATTTGAGCTTGACTTTGTTGCAAGGTTTCTACTTTTCCACATAAGCTTAAGAATTAAAAAAATGACATATTATCTATTTAATTTATAATAATAACATACAATCAATTTTAAATAACAAAAACATACTTCATATTTGCAATCCATAAGAGCAACATACTTCCTGTCAGCCATAATATTATGTTTTTACTTTACCTTTAATATACATGATAGCAACAATCTTTTTTTCTCATCCATAATTGCATTCGACTTAACTTTATTATCTACAATAACAAGAAACTTTTTTTATCTATATTAAACATAATGCATATAACATACAATCAATTTTAAATAACATAAACAAAATTTATATTTGCAATCTATAAGAACAACATACTTCTTGTCAACCAAAATAGCATTTTTACATTACTTTTTAATATACATAATAGCAACAGACTTTTTTTCTCATACATAATAGCATTCTACTTAACTTTACTATCTACAATAGCAAGAACTTTCTTTTTCATCTATATTAAACATAATGCATATAATGAATAAGTTTACGTCTTGTTGCGACTGTGCACTATCGGAGGTCAATCCAGACGCGGAGGAATATGAACCGCTCACCGCATAGTGGAGATCTGATTGTCCTATCTCAAATATCCGACGCCTTCTCTTGGATTTGGTCATCTTAAGTTGGGCATATTTCCACACATCAGGATCATCCACTAAAGTCTCGCTCTAGTCATCCTTATACTTCTCGGCCAATCAATCGAGAGAAAAATCCTACAATTACCAAAACAACACCATTATCAATGTGCAAAAAATCAAGACAGACAATTAATAAAAAGTGATAAAGATAACTTACGTATGCTTCCCGGGCCGTCTTCGAGTAGAACTGTTAATAGCCACACACTCCTTGATTAAAATACTTGTCCTTTGATTCGACAGTTGCGTGGGTTTGTACATATATATCTAACCAACTAGGCTTATAACCCAGCTTCGCTTCTTACATAAACAACAAAGTATAATTGTAGTTAGTGTTAAAAATATTACTAAACAATAAACCATGATTACTTACCAATCTCTGACGTTGCTCGACGTTTCCGATGCTGCCACCGGTATGTCTGTTTATAACCCCGGATGCCCTGTGGTTCTTCTTCTGGATGACATACTTTGTTTTTCCATTCTTTTGTGTCCTAATGCTGCAAATGGAAAGAAAAGATGTATAATAATAAAACATGGAATAATATTAAATAATAATAATAATAATAATAATAATGTATGAAATCGCTTACGTCACACATTCGATGCCACATGGTTTCCTCTATATCCCGAGGACGGAGCTCCCGTAAGGTACCAAAGGAATCATTGATCTCTCCAACAGCTCGACCACTGTCTTTTTCCTTTTTTAATGTTTTTTTCTATAATCGCGCAGCCGATCTCTATAGCGATTACTGAGGACATTTCAAAACCCTTATATATATATATATATATATATATATATATATATATATATATATATATATATATATATATATATATATATATATATATATATATATATATATATATATATATATATATATATATCGAGCGTTCCTCATGAGGATGTCACTGATATAGAATCTGTAAAAATGACAAGTAAAGTTAGACTTGTAAACTAAAAACGAATGAGCATACACATACAAATTAAAATTTAATATATTACACGAGACGATCAAATACTCTATTGAGAATGCTCTTCGAGACTTCATTAATTGTAATCCAAGTGTCTTTTACGCACTGCAAAAATAAATCGATCATCGCCGAGTGGACGACATAGTTTCGAAACCTACAATATTGAAATAGCTATATAAGTATTATCATAAAACAAATTATCATAAATTCAAATAATAAAACTATTAATGTGTCGTTGATTCGGCTAATCCAAAGGCATTGATGACACACGAGAATCTGCGACATAGATCCATCAGCGCCAGACATACCCAGTAGCAGCCGAACCGAATGGTGGCGTACACATCATCATATAATGGTACTCCTCCTCTATCTGCACATCCTCACACGACTCATAACCCCCCATGCTCTGTCAGGGGTTTTGTAACACCCGGTTTCTCATACAAAGTACACCCAAATATTTTATAACCATTACACATTTAATTGGGTGTATTTGCACTCAAACCAAGGATCAAGCTATTATCATTACAATAATTATACAAAAAGGTCCTTACAAAATATGTGACCAAGTGTTACAATTAAATCTACTTCAGCTAAGGACAGTCTCTAAACTTGTCCGTCTTTCCTTATCACATGCCTTCCCCTATCACAGCTATAGATACCTGCAAAACAACACAACATTCAAGTGTAAGCTTATAAAGCTTAGTGAGAAATCTCAATCATACTCCACAATCTCTTTCACTAAACTCTCTCATCATTCTTCTTTTGCTAGTCTCATTAGCAATATTCATTCTCTCTAAACTCTGATACCTGCAAACATATTAGCCTTACAAACACCAGCTAATTAGTAGAAATATCAACTTAATAAAAAAGTATCTCAACTGATACTACTCATAAACTCAATCCCACATACTCGTATGAACTCATTTCACTAGTAATTATGCTCAATTATAAACTATAACTCGTCTCTTGTTATCCACAATTTACAGAACCACTTTAACTCTAAGCTACTGTAATATCAATACGACACACATATATGTACAACATATATATATATATATATATATATTAACTCAATCTCTATATTTATCTCAATCATTTAGTATATTCATTTAAACCAAGTACTCGTATATAACAATAAATTCTAAACCTTGTTTAACTCATACAAATTGGTTATCTCAACCAATTAACATGTACCATAACTCAATTTAAATATAGTCAAACTATACATAATGAACTATAACTACTCACCTAATATCGGCTTGGTACGTGGGACACCCAAATTGCGCGTACCGGGCTCCTGTTCGCCAGACTTGGTTATATCACCATAGTCTAAATCAATTCTCCAACACCTATAATTATCTCAATAACATCTATCTCAAAGATGTATAAATCAAAAGAGAAACAAAAGATTATAAACGGTAAATATCAACTCAATATTTACCGAAACCCCCAAATCCACGGTTCTACTCATTCAACCGTAGAAACTCGACAATAATCATACCAACAACTCTAGAAGCATCCACAAACAATCTACTAACAACGTATATAACAATATATAGCTAAATCGTGAAGATTGAACACTAGGGTTTAAAACCTCCAAAACCGAGAGATACTCACCTGTAATAACACCTTTATTCCGATCCAGATGGTACAACTTGTAGACCCAGGTGTCTTCTCACCTCTTTCAACACCTACAACATACCATATACACACCACACATATGTGAATACCTTGTATTCACATTCAATAGTTCTATCTACTCAAATATAATCAATAGCAAGCTCTAGGGTTTGAATCACAACCCTACTACACATCCATATAAGTGTATATGTTCAATTTCCAACCATCTACAGATGGTTCTTCACTACAACTCGAACCCAACTCAAAATGACCAAATCAACCGTTCAAAAGAGCTAGAACCGGAGACCTTACCTTCAATAAGCGGAATATCAAAAATTACTTCAATCCTTCGCGTTCTAGCCTTCCGATTTGGTCCTAATGTGAAAAGGGGATGTTTTCTAGGGCTTGGGAGCGAGTTTTGATCGAAAGTTCTCCAAGAAAAGGGCTGAAATCGCATTTAAAAGGAGGTGGGGTCGGCACGAAACCCGACCCGTGTCGGGAAACCCGACCCGGGTTGGCTTGCAGCACGACCCGTGCTGTAGAGCCCGACCCGTGTTCCATCTACTGACCAATCCTTCTCCGGCACAAAACCCGACCCGGTTTCCAGAACCCGACCCGAGTTTCTTTTGCAACACGACCCGGGTTTTAAAACCCGCCCCGGGTTCTTCCAAAATGATCTCAAATGTTGTTTTAAGTCTTCCAATTCAACCCGGTTTGACCTTTCAAGAACACAAGTTGTTTCTTTTACCCTTTATAACATCCTACTTCTCATAGATGAGTTTCTAAACATCTTAACTCGTGTTTTAACTCATCCAATCTCGTTTATATCAAAAATTAAAATAACTCTACCATAAATTAAAATTTACGGTATTACAAGTTCTTACCCCCTTCAAAAGATTCCGTCCTCGGAATCTCTTGGAATAGGTATGGTTTATACAACCACCTCACCACCGTAATTTCACATTCCGTATGACAATGATATTATACTCTCGTCAGCTCATATGACATGTACATACTGTCGCATCTCATTTACTCATAATATAGGTAATACCCGCCATCATCCTCACGAGATGATCTCTGTAGTGATATTGGCTATCATCACTGCTACGTAGGACAATACTCACTCTTTCAGGCCACACACGTTGCTATGGTATTATTGACACCAAGCTATCTCACCTCACTCTTCAATTGATACTCCAACCACTATCATTATTTGCCATCTGTCCACAATGATTTCAAATCTCCATGAAACGGTTAACTCTAACTCAATAAGAAAATTGGTCTCATCACTTTCACATTAATTGTCTCTGAGTTTACTCCTCCAATAATAACTCACAGTTATTGAATCCTCCTATTTGCACATCCCAATCGATTAGGGTAGAAGACACACTCATACAACATAAAACACACAGACATTCAAATGTCTCACTCACATCATACGACTCATCAACCCAATGATAAAAATATTAGAAACTATCTCATGTTTCACTCACGCTTCCTCAAAATCTCATCTATCTCTACTTTCACTTCAGCACATATATTAGGTGTTTCTCCCAATATACAACATACAATCCTCAACCACGAATGGCTCCTCTTCATATCAGTTCAACAACATACCTCACGTTGTTTCTATCGATGTACTCACTCATTATATCTTCTCTTGTATGTAAAGTCCACATCACGCTCTCACTCAATCGATAATCATTAACTCTATATTAAACTTAAAAATTTATTCTTCATCAATAAATTTCTCAACACAACCGCACATATCCCTCCTGATATACAATCAGTAAGGACTTTTCCTCTCGCCATTTCTACGTCATTATCACCGAAATCTCTAATTCATCCGTATGACACCAATAGGTCATACGTATGGCTCGCTGTAATCTCTGCACACGACTCAATTAATAACATCTAACACCGTAATCTCTACGGTGAGGTCATATCTCATCACCCGACAATCTCGTTAATCTCAAGAAATAATTCAAGATTATTATAACAAAATCTATTATCTATCGTCTCATACGAATAAATAGTTTTGTCATCTTCACACCCACGCATTTATTTCATTGGCAGTAATTGGTTTGATTGCTAAGGAATGAATCCTATCAATCACAACCACAATTACTTTCCTCCTCTTTTTAACTAATATCTTCTCATTATGTATTTATAAAACTCTATCTCATTTAACATGTAAGAAATCTCACACATTCTCCACACGACTACATAATAAACATACTTACTCACAGCCTCACTTCTCAACAATATTACTCACTGTATCATCTCACAATACCCCCATACTGTTACTCAGTCTCTGATTCATCCCTTTTTCAACCCACAAGGTTTCAAGCCACACAAACTTACCGCTACGTTCATATCTATCCATACGCAAGGATAGTACATTTCTCATTACTCTACATCACTATAAAGTATATGCCCGTCTACATACAAGCACAACATTGCAGTACCACTCTAGCTCAACTTATGGTACCTCGTACCATCTTCCTGTCTCGTTACTCACACTATCTTATAGTACCCCGTACTATCTTCAAAACTTATTACTCAATAAAATCTCACGGTACCTCTTATCATTCGTCGACCTCATTGCTCAACACTCTCTCACGGTATCTCGTACCGTTCTCTATTCTCACCACTCAACGCTGTATCACGGTATCTCATACCGTCCTCTAGTCAAATCATGGTACCTCGTACTATCCTCTGATTTCATTCCATCTCCTCTTGACTCTGGTAGGTCTCCTCTACGGTCTCGAGCCATATAGACTCACCGTCACTCCTCCTTTCGTTTGAGTCACAAAGATCTTCACTGCTCTAACCACAAGATACTCGTCATGTGGTTCCACAAAAATATGTGGCCTCAACCTCAGCTACTCAATATGTAACCCCACATAATATGTGGTCTCAATCACATTTACTCATTATGTAATCCGACAAAGTATGTGGTCTCAACCACTTTACTCGATATATGGTCCCACTAAATATGTGGTCTCAACCATATTTACTCATAATGTGGCCCCACAAATTTTGTGGTCTCAACCACTTTACTCGATATTTAACTCAATCTCTAGGCCAATAAGGCCTATATGAACAACTCTAGGTTCTCTCAATTATAACCACAAGGTACTCTTTATGTAGTTACTCAAATATCATTTGACATCTCTGTCACAATTATCTCATTATATGACTATTTCAATTTACAAAAACTCAATACTCAACGGATATAGTGTGCATTCATCCACACACGTACCATCTTTCTCAACTCATACTCTTTTGGCTATCTCAGCCACTCATTTTGATCAACCATAAGTACTAGTCATGTGGCCCCACAAAATATGTGGTCTCAGTCACATAAATACTCGTGCACAGAAATCTCATCACATCTGTGAAACAACAAGCAATATATATATACAATATCACAATTTATGTATTTTTTTTTAACATGTACATACTCATTATATATTCTTTTCCATGGTTGTTAAATACTCGTTAATCAACCACATATATTCTCAATTATATATAATCACAAATCACTCGTTATGTGATATGTAAATGTTACCTCAAGTGGACACGAGATTCTCATCTCGATGTCGGTTACTACACTTTATAATAACAGTTCTCTAACATATGTATTATCAACAATTAAACACATATACTCGTTACTTCTAACATTTTAAATAAATTACTTACATACCTCATAGCAACATAATCTTATTTTCTCATTAGCTGAAACCTGCATACTTCGGATCTCAAATCTCGAGTGTACTCGGCTACACTTACATGTCTCAACTCTTAGCTCATGTTCAGCTTATACTTATACGCTTCCTCATCATTGGTTGGAATTTCACCTCAATCGGGATCTCATTTCATCTTCAACTGGAATTTCACCATCAACCAGAAACTCGTTTCATCATCAGCTGGAATCTCGCCATCAGCTGGAATCGCATCTCGTCATCAGCTGGACTCTCGCCTCAATTAGTATCTCATCTCACATTCAGTTGACATCTCATTATCAACTGAAGTTCTTGTCTCCTCGTTAGCTGATATCTCATATCAACCAAAATCTCGTCTCATCATCCTCTGTAGGTCCAACCGACTGTGACCAACTTCTCAACTCATTCTTCATCTGACTCAATACCTGTATTCACACACAGAATATAACAAATAATAAATATAACATAAGAGTTATACTCAACTCATACTCTAACATCTGCAGCAGTATCTTTTCCAAGCATGTGATAGGGGCTCTCTCCTCCTTGGTTCAAGTCTAGGACTCTATACTCAAAGACCTAGTTCACTTAAACCATGCTCTGATACCAACTTGTAACACCCGGTTTCTCATACAAAGTACACCCAAATATTTTATAACCATTACACATTTAATTGGGTGTATTTGCACTCAAACCAAGGATCAAGCTATTATCATTACAATAATTATACAAAAAGGTCCTTACAAAATATGTGACCAAGTGTTACAATTAAATCTACTTCAGCTAAGGACAGTCTCTAAACTTGTCCGTATTTCCTTATCACATGCCTTCCCCTATCACAGCTATAGATACCTACAAAACAACACAACATTCAAGTGTAAGCTTATAAAGCTTAGTGAGAAATCTCAATCATACTCCACAATCTCTTTCAGTAAACTCTCTCATCATTCTTCTTTTGCTAGTCTCATTAGCAATATTCATTCTCTCTAAACTCTGATACCTGCAAACATATTAGCCTTACAAACACCAGCTAATTAGTAGAAATATCAACTTAATAAATAAGTATCTCAACTGATACTACTCATAAACTCAATCCCACATACTCGTATGAACTCATTTCACTAGTAATTATGCTCAATTATAAACTATAACTCGTCTCTTGTTATCCACAATTTACAGAACCACTTTAACTCTAAGCTACTGTAATATCAATACGACACACATATATGTACAACATATATATATATTAACTCAATCTCTATATTTATCTCAATCATTTAGTATATTCATTTAAACCAAGTACTCGTATATAACAATAAATTCTAAACCTTGTTTAACTCATACAAATTGGTTATCTCAACCAATTAACATGTACCATAACTCAATTTAAATATAGTCAAACTATACATAATGAATTATAACTACTCACCTAATATCGGCTTGGTACGCGGGACACCCAAATTGCGCGTACCGGGCTCCTGTTCGCCAGACTTGGTTATATCACCATAGTCTAAATCAATTCTCCAACACCTATAATTATCTCAATAACATCTATCTCAAGGATGTATAAATCAAAAGAGAAACAAAAGATTATAAACGGTAAATATCAACTCAATATTTACCGAAACCCCCAAATCCACGGTTCTACTCATTCAACCGTAGAAACTCGACAATAATCATACCAACAACTCTAGAAGCATCCACAAACAATCTACTAACAACGTATATAACAATATATAGCTAAATCGTGAAGATTGAACACTAGGGTTTAAAACCTCCAAAACCGAGAGATACTCACCTGTAATAACACCTTTATTCCGATCCAGATGGTACAACTTGTAGACCCAGGTGTCTTCTCACCTCTTTCAACACCTACAACATACCATATACACACCACACATATGTGAATACCTTGTATTCACATTCAATAGTTCTATCTACTCAAATATAATCAATAGCAAGCTCTAGGGTTTGAATCACAACCCTACTACACATCCATATAAGTGTATATGTTCAATTTCCAACCATCTACAGATGGTTCTTCACTACAACTCGAACCCAACTCAAAATGACCAAATCAACCGTTCAAAAGAGCTAGAACCGGAGACCTTACCTTCAATAAGCGGAATATCAAAAATTACTTCAATCCTTCGCGTTCTAGCCTTCCGATTTGGTCCTAATGTGAAAAGGGGATGTTTTCTAGGGCTTGGGAGCGAGTTTTGATCGAAAGTTCTCCAAGAAAAGGGCTGAAATCGCATTTAAAAGGAGGTGGGGTCGGCACGAAACCCGACCCGTGTCAGGAAACCCGACCCGGGTTGGCTTGCAGCACGACCCGTGCTGTAGAGCCCGACCCGTGTTCCATCTACTGACCAATCCTTCTCCGGCACAAAACCCGACCCGGTTTCCAGAACCCGACCCGGGTTTCTTTTGCAACACGACCCGGGTTTTAAAACCCGCCCCGGGTTCTTCCAAAATGATCTCAAATGTTGTTTTAAGTCTTCCAATTCAACCCGGTTTGACCTTTCAAGAACACAAGTTGTTTCTTTTACCCTTTATAACATCCTACTTCTCATAGATGGGTTTCTAAACATCTTAACTCGTGTTTTAACTCATCCAATCTCGTTTATATCAAAAATTAAAATAACTCTACCATAAATTAAAATTTACGGTATTACAGGTTTATCATCCCAAATGTTTTCCTCCATGCCGTATCACCCCAGCCATATCTGCCAAGGGGTCCACAAAGACTGTCTGCTGATTAATGGCATCCTGGCTATTAGAGCCTGCAAATCCGGACTCTATATTCCTAGGTAATCGTGTGAGTGAGGTATGATAGAGTAATGGAACGTGATGAGGTGAGGCTGAGGGATGAAACTAAAGAGCTGCAATACTATCAGGTGGGGTATGGGGGCATACCCCTCTGTTGGGAAGACTCAGGCGTCCTCCTCGGCTGCTGACTATCCCTACTCGACTGGGGGACGATACTAGGAATTCCCTTCGAACGCTGACTACCGTCAGACATGGTGCATTTAATAGAACAAGAATGGTTAGATATATAGTATAAGATTGATAAGTCATGTCAAAACAAAGAATACAATCTAGACATACCATATCAGAAATCACAGACAATTAAAAATCTATAAATGTTTAAAACACCAACGAGATGTCAAAACTAAAATTCGTCCCCATCATCTTTGTCTTCAAATTCTTCTTCAGAATAAAACAGTTCATTTTCATCATCTCCCGTATCATCTTCGTCTTCAAATTCTTCTTCTTCATGTTCCTCCTCTTTAGAATCCTCACTCTCCTCATCAGATACTTGCTCGTAGGCATTTGCATCTGAGGCTAGGAACATTCGGGCAGTACAAGTTACTGTACAGGGTGACTCAAACCGCTCATCAATCTGTAATGTTGCATTTGCTTCCATCTGGGCTTCGGTTACTTCAAATTCGCCTCTTGGTTTTGTCTTGACAACCGCCCACTTATTATTCGTCTTTGTTGTCACTGCAAGGTATGGTGTGTAAAAGACTTGTTTCGTCTGTGATGCCAAGCAAAAAGGGTCATTTGTTTTGAGTCGGGAGTTGTGTTTGACATCAACCAAACCAACCCATTTGGGTTGACTACCACACTATTGTCATTGTCCAACCAAGTACATTTGAATAGTATAACAGTCGAGTGACCGATCCCATAATAGTTAATTTCTAGGATCTCTTCCAATAAGCCGTAGTAGTCGGCCTTTTGGCATTATACATCTCTCCCCTCACATATACTCCATAGTTATTCATTGTGCGTCCCTCACCATATTTTTGCGTGTGGAACCCATAGTCATTTACAAAGTATCCTTTATGAGACTGGGCATATGGTGATGGTTTCGTTGCTAAAACTTCTAAGTGTTTAGCACTTCTATCGGACGAGTGAAACATTACCTACATTGAAGAACATACACGCATCGCGTTAGTTAATGATGTACCAATATTAATCACTACAATTGAATTGCTTTTACTTACTTTGTGCTCAAACCATGTAGCAAAATATTTATCTCTAAGACCAGAAACCCATTCATTCGGGTATATTTCGGGGCCACTTCACATTGTTCCTATATTCGATACGTACCCGTCGTGAAATTTGACATCTTTCAACAAATGGCACACTTTTTTAACGTCATCATTTTTCAAAGTGTAATCTACCCTATTTTTGTAGGCTTTATATTGTTGTCGTGCACAGGGTTTAGAATCGGCCGGTCACACAAAATCTCGAGATCCTCCCTTGCCTTCATATTGTCTTTTGACTTTGGGGTGCCCATAAGAGTGTTAAAAAAGTTTTCAAACACATTCTTCTCTATATGCATCACATCAAGGTTGTGTCGAATCAACAGGTGACTTTGGGGTGCCCATATTGTCTTTTGACTTTGGGTTGCCCATAAGAGTGTTAAACAAGTTTTCAAACACATTCTTCTCGATATGCATCACATCAAGGTTGTGTCGAATCAACAGGTGACGCCAATATGGAAGCTCGCAAAAATTTCTCTTTTTAACCCAGTTATGTGTATCGCCGGAACCTTCTGGTCTTGTATATTTTGGACCAAAAGGACTAAGTTGGAAAGCCTCAAAAACCCTAAAAACATCAACTAAACTCATACACAAATAAATTCATTTCCTATAGAAATGGTTACCTACATTTATTCTTACATTATAAATTAGAAAGCTAATTGTTTGTACTCACCAACAATAACACCAAATTCCAAAAATTTAATTTCAAAACCTCACATCAATAACACTTTCAAGTCTTAACTTTGTAGTTATCATGAACAATTTGGAGAAGGATCAAGAAATAAGGACACAAGTGAGGAAGAAATAGAATTGGATCACCAAAAAGCTTTGGGAAGGTAAGTGAGGTTCTTAATGGTAGGTTGGAGAAAAATGTTGCACTCATTGACAATCTCAAGGATATGTAATTATGTGTTTTTTATATCTATGCACGGTTTCTTGCTTTCCTGGTGTAAAATAAATGAAGTTAAAATGTTTGGAATGGATGCATTTATATCTTTTGTATATATCCATATATGTTTTCATGGTTGAAACATATCAAAAAGATAGACAGAAAGACAGAAAGATAAATAACATATCACGTACTAATTTCCCAAAAAGGCTAGCTTCCAAAAAGGAAATCTTATTGCAAGTGGACATATAGTGTACATACAAAGTCATTTTTAGAACCGTAATACCGACTTAAGACCGTTGATCTCTCTCGTTCCATCTTTATCTCTTCTCCCTTGTTCTTTTTCATTATAAATAAGCTCATAGAATTAGGAGCCTAATTTCTTTAAGAAGCTCACAATCTAAATTAAAAATCTACTTTTCAAATGTCATCCTATTCTAATACAAGGCAAAAAATGATTGTATTTTAATTCTACCAGCATAATTATCTCTTTCTTGGTGATTTTTTTTGCAAAATAGGCTACTGATTATATTTATACGTTAAACATTTTTTCAAAATGAAATATGAAAAACTTAAACATTTTTGCAAAATGAAATATGAAAAACTCAAACATTTTGCACAAAAATACTTACTGAAAAGTTAAAAACAAAACGTTGACTACTACTCCATGATATTATCAAGAAATGTCTTATTCTCCTTTAATCATTAATGAAGAATCTACATGAGATTCATCAAGCCCAAAAGGTGGTCCGTATAATTTTGTCTAGGGGTAGTAAGGATGTGCAATGCATCTTTTGGTAAAGTAAGTGAAACACCCTCGCTTAAGGCTTTTCATAAAACATCATTTTAACCTATGGTTTATCATCATTATTCCATAAAATCATCCTTTAGTGAAAACTTTAGTTTCAACATCTTCAAATAAGTCATTTTCTTTCAAAACCATTTTAAAACACATGGGGTTTAATGAGAAATAATTTAGGTTTAAGTTGCGGAAAACATCGTTTGGTCCGATTTTAGATAAAACATTTTAGTTTATAAAATAGCGAGGTTGTAACAATTCAAATACCATTACATAGCTCAAATGATCCAACTCTTTTAAGTCATCTAAACTCCTTAACCTGAGTACACATCAAAATAAGTTAGGCAATTGAAATGCCTAGTGAGTTTACACAAGGTTGACCCATTTCGAGTGAGTAGTGAACTACCACACTTGGGACAAACCCCAAAAAATAGTTTTAACACACACTTCAAAATTTATTTAAGACATCATAAAGGTTTACTCAAAATCAAGGTTGTAAAAATCGCTTGATGGTGGCTTGGCGGTCGAGTGGGGTTAAGGGATTAATCGAATTAATCGGGGATTAGTCGGGGATTAATCGGAGACCCTAAATTATAAAGAAATTCATTTTAAAATATATAAGTATAACAAAATAGTAAAATTTGATTCATTTTATTCCGAGATACACATCAACAATTATACATTTGTTATTTTTATTCTTTGATATTGATTATTTTTCAGTTTTCTTGAGTTATTAGAGAGTGTTTGTGTCGTCATTCAAAAATTAAAAAATAAATAATAAATTAAAAAATAAAAAATTGAAAAAATGACCGCCAAGACCGATTAATTGGCCGCCAAGGCCGATAATTGACCGATTTTTGCAGCAAACCGTCAAGCTGACCGATTAGGCCTAATCGTAATCGGTTGAAGACCGCCAAGGGATTAATCGCCGATTAATCGGCCGCCAAGGCCGATTTCTACAACAATGCTCAAAATAGATAGTTATGATATGCAAATCCAATGCATGATGCAACTATCCCAACCCACGTCCATCTCATAAAAGTCCAACTCACCCCAATGACACCTATCTAAGTTCATAAATAACACGCACGAAGCATGTCACACTAGGTTAAACTAGAACTAGTGGCCATCACACTAGCCCCATGAGGGTTAGCAACTCCCTCATGCAGTTCCCTATTGTCGGGAACAAACTCTCCTCACCCTCTTTATTTTAGAGAATGATAAAACTCATACTCTCCCTCTTTAACTAAGAGAAGGGTCAAACTCATACTCATACTCATACTCACCCTCTTTAAATGAGAAAAGGGAAAAACTCGGTCTCAAGGGTTCATACGGTCAATCCCATCCTATATGCAATGCAATGCACAAATAGGATGCTCAAAACATCTTTCAAAACATCATTATAATTATTATTTAAAATCATCTTTAGAAACTCATTTTCATGCAATGCACAAGTAGTAATCATATAACACATTGCACATAATAACATGCATGAAAAGTAATTGATAACACATACAAATGATAGTGGGAAGGATGTGTACTCCTGGTAAACTCACCCAAGGTCAACTGACGAGCAACACTAACTCTACACGCGATTTGATGCATTTGGAGGCGCTCCTAGACATCATCCCATCCATCAAATCATCTTAGTTGAGTGTTAGCTCAAGTCCTTAGTCTCACCTCTAAGTCACTACAACATCTCTCCTTCCTACAATACAAGAACGGAAGATATCATACTCGTTTCATCTAAAACTCACACTATAATTACTTCTTTAGAACCAGCTACATTGGTCGTGTAGGTCTGACACGGGTCGTGTAGGATTGACCAGTAAGTCCAAAAATCCTCACACGGGTCATGCAGAATTGACACGGGTCGTGTACAGCCTGCTGTAGCTCCAGTTTTTGGTCATTTTCACCCCTTTTCGACCCCAATCAAGCTCTAACACTTTCCCAACCTTATGGTCATCAAAAGGATATGAGTCAACCTCAATTTAAACATAATTATACTCATTTAAACCACCCAATATCATCCAAATAAATCAATTCCACTTGTGATCTAAACATCACTCCAAAGCCTCCAAACATGGAATACCCAATTCCATTCCATCAATTGATGATTACAAGTGGAGATTCCTTCCTCCATTCCATGGAATCATTAGGAAATGATCCTTACTCCACCATTACATCAAATTGATGCAAATAATCCATTAATCTATTTAAACAAGAGATCCAATCATCATCCATATGAATAAAACCCATTTCAACACTAATTCTCATTTTCTAGTGATTCAAGGTTTAAGACTACAAATCAAAGGTTGGAATCCTTAAGGAATCATTAGAAATGAATCCCCTCATCCAAAACTACCATAATCATCCATCAATTTCTAGATTCTTCAACTATTCAACAAATCCCCAAATTCTAGGGTTCATATGGATCAATACATTGTTTCAAGAGATTCCAAGCTATCCATGGATTGGATAGGGATCACTATGAACTCAAAAATATCAAAAAAAACCTTGGAATCATAGGAAGAATCCTCATCCATTCATAATAATTCGGACTTGGCCAAAACCCTAATCCCCAAATCGAAATTTCAAGCAAGGAGGGAGGTTTTATACATTAGATTGTTAGGATTCTTCTAGTATAATCATAATCCTTCAAGACCAACCCAAATCTCCATGGAAGCCACGAAAATCGCCATCTTCTTCCTCTCCTTCTCTCTAAAAACGTGGTGTTTGGCTGAAATGGGGAGAATCCCTATCTAAAACTCTACATCTTTCAGGATTTGCAACATTAGTCCCCATAGTTTGATCTTTCTTCACTCAACACCCCAAAAGTCCATTATATGTAATACCGTATTATTAATTTATATAAAATTTGTATTAATCTTAAAGTAATTAAGATTAAATAGGTTGTTATATGAGTTAAGATGGTTAGAAACCCAATTGAGTAAAGTTTGGATTTGTAAAATGTCAAATCAGAGCTACACGGGTCGTGTAAGGTCACACGGGTCGTGTAGAAAGGCTTGAGAAGCAAAGCAGTAACCTTTTCAGACCTGCACGGGTCGTGTAACTTCACACGGGTCGTGTAGCTCTTGTTCAAAAATTACCGAGGCAAGGTTGGGTCTCACACGGGTCGTGTGAATCAACACGGGTCGTGTAACTTCACACGGGTCGTGTGAATCAACACGGGTCGTGTGAATCAACACGGGTCGTGTGAATCAACACGGGTCGTGTGAATCAACAGGGGTCGTGTAACTTCACACGGGTCGTGTAGCTCTTGATTTTTATCTTGTTTTGACGGTGGAATCTTTGGAATTGAGATGGTTCCTTGTGGTTTTGATGAACCACATGCATCTAGCATGAATTAGAGTGAGTTACTTGGATTAGTGTGTGTAATAGATTTCTAATTCGAAACTCAAGCTTACAAAGCGCTTGTATTATGATCCTAGGGTTATATGAGTTAAATTTGTGAAATTGGAAGTTACAATTAGGATAGTTGTAATATCATATTATTAATTTATATAGATTTTGTGTTAATCTTAGTATAGTTAAGATTTAATAAATTGATATATGAGTTAGGATGGTTAAAAACCCAATTGAGTGAAGTTTGGACTTGTAAAATGTCAAATCAGAGCCACACGGGTCGTGTGAGACCACACGGGTCGTGTAGAAAGGCTTAAGAACCAAACAGTACCCTTTTCCAGGTCTACACGGGTCGTGTAACTTTTGTTCAAAAATTACCGAGGCGAGTTTGAGTCTCACACGGGTCGTGTGAGGCTACACGGGTCGTGTGGGTCTGTGCATTTCAGGATGGCTTGCTGTAGGCCTCACACGGGTCGTGTGAGCCTACACGGGTCGTGTCGCGCATCAGGGGTGTTTTAAAATACGGGTTTTCCTTCATTTGGGTCATTTCCAATTCAATCAAAACCCTCTCTAATTACTGCGAATGAGATTATAATGAGACTTGAGTATTGAAATTTAGCTGTTGTGTTACAGCTAAGGCTAGTCAGGATCAAACACAAGGTTCTGGAGTTCTACGTACCGAGTCAACCTCAGGTGAGTAGTTATTGTTAGATAAAATTTCATATTACTGCGATATAATTGTAGATAAAAGAATATATCCTGTTGGATCGATTTGAGTAATGAATTAAAGAGTAACAGTGTTTGAGATACACTGAAGATTGAGTTGTTCAATTGAGATTCATTGAAATGGAAAGATAGAATATATAATTAAGTCATTCTATAGTTACTCACTGAGCTTTCAAAGCTCATAATTTGTTTGCTATTGTTGTTGTGTTAGGTTCTGGTAATGCAGGTCATGGAAAACACATCACGGAGGGTTAGCTGGATAAATATGGACCTTGGACTTTGGACTTGTTCTAGATATATTGAAAACATTATGGTTATCCTGGTTTTTGTTGAAAACAATGTAGATACTTGTTGTATATAGTTGTAACTATAAACTATGTTTTTGCTAGAACTTTGTAGAACTTGTTACTCATCTTTTGGAATTACACTATAACCTTGTTTGTGTTTGATTAAGTTATTGGTGTGTCCTAAGATTGAGATACCGGGTGTTACAAGTTGGTATCAGAGCCTTGGTTTAAGAGAATTAAACCTTGAGATGGGTTTAGACTTAAACCAGTGAGGAAGAAAAGTCCCAAAGAGTCCCGAGTAGCTATCCTTCGTGGTGTATGAACCAAGTTGATTATGTAACCATATTGAGTATTATGGTGACATATAAATGAGTTGAATATACACCATATTGAGTATTATGGTGGTGATTTCTAAATGAGTAAATTTTCTTTTCAGATAAAATGAGTTCTGGAAAAGAAAAGGAGGGAGGTGATCACCGAGATGAGCATTCGGGATCACAAGATTTTAGACTGGGGCGCCATTCTGAAGGCGAGAGACTGCCTGAGTTGACATCAACCTTACAAGAGTTAATTGCTGCAGAGGTAGCAAAAGTCGTTAAAGATTTATTACCTACCTTAGTAAGACCTCAGACGGAGGTGACTAGAGATGATCGAAACCGACCTCCTATCACATCTGTGGTTGGGGAGGGTCGGAGAGAGCCAATTATTACACATGCTGAGGCTGGAGGATCGAGTGAACCAAAAGGTTGCAGTTATGAGATGTTCCGCAAATGCAAACCGAGTGATTTCTTCGGTACTGATGATCCCGTTGTTGCAAGAAATTGGCTAACCCATATTGAGAAAGTTTTTCGTACGAGTAAGTGTGCGGAAAAAGACAAGGTTGAGTATGCTACAAATTGTCTTCACAGAGATGCCCAATTTTGGTGGGAGAATATAAATCTGGATATAGAGAAAGGGTTGGAATCAGAACCGACGTGGGAGGAGTTTAAAATCAAATTTATGAAAGAATATTGCTCAAATACTGCAATGAAAAGTCTGGAGGAAGATTTTCTAAGATTACAGCAGGGAACACGATCGGTGCAAGAGTATACAACAAAGTTCAATGAGAAAGCCAGATTTGCTGCTCATCAGGTAGACACGGAAGAAAGAAAGGTTGATAGGTATTTGTGGGGACTGAGAACCCATATACGAGAATTCTTACAGAGTTCCAGCTTTACAACTTATCAACAAATTGTCGAGGCAGCCAAATTTCGAGAAAAAGAGCTACAGAGGCAAGATAATGAAAAGAAGGGGGACCAAGGAAGTGGAGGCCAAAAGAGGAAATGGGAAGGAAAACCCGAGGGTAGTTATCAAAAGCAACCAGTTCCGAGTTATCAATATCAAGGTGATCCAAGAAAGACTGAGAGCAAGTGGTGCGAAAAATGTCGTCGAAAACATGCTGGAAATTGTGATATGGGCACCCCGTCTCTTATGTGTTATCAGTGCGGAAAAACAGGGCATATGGCTCGAGATTGTATAGAGAAAAGTCGTGTGTGTTTCAATTGTGGAGACAGCGGTCATATTTGCCCAGATTGTCCAAAACCGAGAACTGATTCACGCCGCGAGACTCCGAGGGCGGGACGAGGTGATAGACGAGATAGAGGCGGTGGGAATGTTAGAACTTGAGCTTTTCAGATGACCGTGGAAGAGGCTAAAGAACGACCAGATGTGATCACAGGTATCTTTAGCCTAAATTCTCTTCGAGCTCGTATGGTGTTTGATACTGGTGCATCAGTTTCTTTTATATCTGTACATTTTGCAACCCGAATTAATGTCCCAGTGTCTAAGATGAGTGAGAGTCTGATAGTTGATATTGCTGATGGGAGAGATGTGATAGTAGATACTCAATATACAAATTGTCGGCTTGAAATCAATGGGATTTCTTTCCTTATTGATTTGAAGCCAATGACTACTCGTGCGTTTGATCTAATAGTGGGAATGGATTGGTTAGATAATAACAGGGCAAATATGGATTGTCACGGAAAGATTATTTCTGTGAGAACTCCGAGCGGGTCTCAGATGTTAATACGAGGCGAACGCCGTTTTCAACATATTCTGGTAGTATCTTTTGCGAGAGCGCGAAGGTATACCGAAAGAGGTGCTCTTTTATTTATGGCACATGTTGCCCCAATTGAAGCCGAACATCCCACTGTGAAGGATGTTGAGATAGTGAGAGATTTTGCTGATGTTTTTCCAGAAGATCTTCCGGGCTTACCACCAAATCGTCAATTGGATTTTATTATTGATTTAGTTCCTGGAGCGAAACCGATAGCTCGAGCACCTTATCGGTTGGCGCCTTCCGAGATGGAGGAGTTAAAGAAACAACTACAATAACTCTTAGATCGCGGTTTTATTCGTCCGAGTTCGTCTCCGTGGGGTGCGCCGATACTGTTTGTTCGAAAGAAGGATGGTTCTATGTGTATGTGCATAGACTATCGCGAGTTAAACAAGATTACTGTAAAAATCGTTATCCCCTACCGAGAATAGATGATTTATTCGATCAATTGGAGGGAGCGGTGTACTTATCGAAGATTGATTTGAGATCGGGATATCACCAGCTAAGAGTAAGAGAATCTGACGTCCCGAAGACAGCATTTCGCACCCGATACGGTCATTATGAGTTTCTAGTAATGTCGTTCGGTTTGACGAATGCCCCGGCGGCTTTTATGGATCTGATGAATCGAGCTTGTCATCAATTTTTAGACAAGTTCGTAATAGTGTTTATTGACGATATTTTGAATTATTCTAAGAGTTGGGAGGAGCACAAGCAACATTTACAGTTGATTTTAAATCTTCTTCGTAAAGAAAAATTGTATGCAAAATTTTCGAAGTGCGAGTTTTGGATGCAAGAGATCCAGTTTCTTGGTCATGTGATAAATAGAGAATGAGTTAAAGTGGACCCTGCCAAGATAGAAGCAGTGATGAGTTGGGCTCCACCCAAAAATCCGACTGAGGTTCGGAGCTTTTTGGGACTAGCTGGCTATTACCGACGATTTATTGAAAAATTTTCGAGTATTGCATTGCCTTTAACAAAGCTGACCAGAAAGACAGAGAAGTTTATCTGGGCTGAAGCACAACAAGAAGCTTTTGAAAAATTGAGATGGATGTTATGCGAAGCTCCGGTGTTAGCTTTGCCTCAAGGTGTGGAAGACTTTGTCCTTTATACCGATGCTTCACAAGTCGGTCTTGGATGCGTATTAATGCAAAGGGGGCGAGTAATTGCGTATTCGTCTCGACAGCTGAAGCCTCATGAGCAAACTTATCCAGTACACGATTTGGAGTTAGCCGCCATTGTTTTTGCACTAAAAATCTGGCGACATTACCTTTATGGTGTGAAGTTCCAGATATATTCAGATCATAAAAGTTTAAAATATTTTTTTGATCAAAAAGAGTTGAATATGAGACAACGAAGATGGATAGATTTTTTTAAAGATTATGAGTGTGAAATACTTTACCATCCTGGTAAAGCAAATGTGGTGGCAGATGCGTTAAGCCGAAAAGAACCACCTATTCGAGTCATTTCAGCTCGAATGGGAGTGGTTAGTAAATTGCCAGAAATGATTCAATGTGCCCAGAGAGAAGCCAATGACATGAAGAGTGAGAGAATGGTTGGCTATATAGATAAGCTAGTTGAAAATGCACAAGGAGTGAAGACTTTTCAAGGACGAGTGTGGGTTCCAAGACACGGAGAAACAAGACAACTGTTACTTGAAGATGCACATTGTACACGATATTCAATCCATCCAGGTAGTACAAAAATATATAGAAGTTTAAAGCCGTTTTACTGGTGGCCGGGGATGAAACGTGATGTTGGGAGATATGTGGAGAAGTGTCTGACTTGTTTACAAGTCAAAGCAAATCATCAGAGACCATACGGGTTAGTTCAACCACTACCTGTACCGATGAAAAAGTGGGATGAGATTTCTATGGACTTTATCACCAAATTACCCCGAACTCCACGAGGGTTCGATTCAATATGGGTAATTGTTGATAGGTTGACTAAATCAGCACAGTTCATACGCATACGAGAAGATTACCAAGCGTCCAAATTAGCAGAGATCTATCTTAGGGAGGTGATGAGACGACACGGAGTGCCTACCTCTATAGTCTCTGATCGCGACAGTCGTTTACTTCTCATTTTTGGCAAAGCCTTCAAAAACATTTGGGAACTAAAGCCTTAATAAGTACGGCTTATCATCCGCAGACTGATGGTCAGACCGAGAGAACTATTTAGACGTTAAAAGATATGCTTAGAGCTCCGGTGATTGATTTTGGAGGTAGTTGGGACGATCATCTTGTTGGATTAGGTGTCTAAGCCATGACTTTACAACTATATTTATCTTGTTAATTGAAGCAAAGTCCATTTGGGTTGCCCTCATAGCTGGAGGTCAGGATAGAGTTCAGTAGAGTAAAAGGTTGATTTATTAATTGTGTAATAAATCAACAGAATTAATTAAATGGTTTATTAATATATTTAAGTGTTAATATATTAATTAGAAACTATAATAATTAATTGAGATTTAATCTAGAATTAATTGGATTTAATTTAGTGATTAAATTAATTAATTAAAAGTGTGAGGACTAGTGTGTATTTATTCAATAGTTGAATAACTGGCAAAGAGAAGTCCAGGGGCCTAAAGTGGCGCCACCCTTGGAGGTTTCTCTAGGGTTGGCGAAAACCCTAATTAGGGTTTAGGGATCTGGTCCAAGTGGTCAACAGGCTTGCCCACTTGGAGGCTCCTTAGGGTTTCAGGTGTAACCCTAGGAGGCTATAACAGGAACCCTCTGGCTCCCCATTATTCACGCCAACTTCAACCAAGATTACTCTGCTGAACTGTCTTCTCCATTGCTGTGGGTATGACTTTCATTTGAGGCAGGATACTTTTGCTGCTAGCTTCAAGAACAAGATCAAAAGGTTAGTAATTTTTGTTTTGATCTTTAGAAATCATTGTTGGCCTTTAGGTTTTAGTTTATTATCTTTATAGAAGAAAACATAGATCTTTATAGGGTGCATGTGAACCATAAGCAATTTTTGTGTTCATTGTTTGCTAGAAAACCCTTCAGTGGTATTAGAGCTTAGGCTGTTTTCTTGTGAAATTGATATAAACTGCTTAGATGATTTTTTGCTTGAGTGTTTTTTGTGAAAAACCCTCTTGTAATGACCTTAATTTCGTGGCCTAGGCTAGGGTTTCCTAACCCTAGCCGCCACCCCTTATTCCCCCCTTTATTTGCTTGATTTACTTGCCTTGATTAGGATTGTTATTTATGGTAATTGCTGATTAATTAAATAACTAGAATCCTTTATCTATATAAGGTAAATCTCGAAATCTAGGGACAAATATAGGTAATTAATTTGATTAATTTTGTGATGCCTATATTTGATTTAATTATTTTAATTAATTGTTTAATTAAAAGATCAATTAAATCAGCTTAAAGAATTGATTAAATTTTCAAAAAATAGATAATAATTTGCGAAAATTATGAGATAATTAATTCTAAAATATTTTAATAAGATTAAAATATATCTTATATATTTATGATTAAAAGTTAATTATTTATATATAAGAAAAATTGGTTAGTCTTACCGTAAGTAGGCCTCATTCACAAAATTGTCCTATAAAGATGGTATAAGGCGACTGACTATAAAATGGCAGTCTAATGGGTATCTACTCTTACCCACCGCTCTCCTGGTCAGTCGAGTGTCGTTAGCCGAACGGGTTTGATAGAACCGCTAAGCCTCTTAAAAGTATAATGCTATAATTGAATGTACTAGAACTTTTAACAAATCCCAATCTAGTTACTTTAGGATAAAAATGTGAATTGGTGCTAATCCATGGAATTGCACATTGCACTTTGTGGAACGTTGGTGGAGCGTGTGTGGTTTACCGGCACACCAACTGGGGTCCGCAAAGGCTTGCAATGAGTTTCTAGATTTTGTCATTATTAACAGAGCGTGTGTGGTTAACCGGCACGTTAATTAGAGATGACAATTGAATTCGAGAGTACCGAGCAAATTTGCATGGTTATTCACACCCGGTTTGTGATCCTCGGCATCCCAGTCACAAACAGTGGGGCACATCCGAGACTAAACATGCCATTGAATAGTTCAATGTGTCTCAACAGATCTGGGAATTTTATAAGATGAAATTGATAAGTGTATTATCTACCTTAATGACCATTATGTTGTGATTACGACATCCCTCTTCACACCATAGTTGGGGCATTTTGGGTCCTAGCCTTAATAAATAATATATTGGGTAATTATTTAAAAGGATAAATTAAACTAATAAAATTCTGGTTATTGTAGATGTCTGAATCAAGTGTCTATTCTCCTCCCTCTCCTCCTTCACCCACTTCTGAGAGCATCAGAAAGCACCTACCTAATATGGTAAGGCTGACTGGCCTGAATTATATGGTATGGCTTCATAAATAGAGAATAGTTCTTTGTTTTGCTGGCAAGCCATATCTGACTGAGTGTCCGCTCTCTAAAGCATGACATCACACAGTAGCTTGTGATGAGCATGACTCCTTGATTGTTAAGTCAAGGAAAGCTCGTTACCTAATACTATTGATCATTGACCCCGATTTCCGCAAGAATTTAGAATTCCTAGGGTTAGATAAGTTGACACAGCTAGTTGTGGAAAAGTTCCATGAACTGGTTGAGAAAGGACGAGCTAAGATCTTCAAAGAGTTTGAAGTGTGCAGGAAGTAGCACCAGTTCACATGTTCTCAAGACTGAGAGACACATAGGTGAACTCTATAAATTTGGCCCCCTTTTGATCGGGAGTTAAAGCATTAGCTCGACTCGCTGATTCGTTCATCCTGATGTACAGGAAGGGAAACCAGATAAGACAATCGTGGACATGCATTCAATGTTGACTCTGTATGAGTCGTTCATAGAGAAGCATAGTTCCATTGATTCAGCTACTTCGGGATTGAGTCCAGTAATAGGACACATCAAGAAATGGTCCAGATCGTCTGGACCGGTTACTCGATGGTTCAAACTGGGAATCCACAGGGTGGGACACAGTCACAGAAAGATTGGAAAATGCTCCGAAGCCGAACAGTTTGGCAACTCAGGAATATCTTAAAACTCAGAACACATGATCCTTAGTTCCTTGGTACAGGATGTGTTTCTCACATTTGCTCTGTATGCATGGACTCTGTAGGATGTAGGATGTTGTTGCATAGGAGCATATTCAGATTGGATCTGAAGCTCATACAGTTTTAGAGTTTATTTAGATGTTGAAATCATGTTATTAGCTTATCAGATGCGTATGACATTGTCTATCATTTAATACATTGTTCAAGGATTTTGTTTTAATAAAATTGTCAATTTTCTTTTAACACATGTTGTTTGAAATATCCTTGAAATGTTGTATGATTGTGTTGAATGCATGATTAGTAATAACTTGAATATTGATACATCCAAAGTGTTTGGATTTTAGGAATTGTGCTCCCTATGATTGTTAAGATAAATATTGTAAGAATCAATTCAACCAAAGGTCCAGTTGGACAGGACTTTGGAATCATTTGACTTAGAGTCACTTGATGAATTGAGTTCTTAATGTGTAAAGAAATGAATCAACCAAAGATCCAGTCGGACAGGACTTTGGAATCATTTGACTTAGAGTCAGATGATGATTAAGTTCTTTATGAAGCACATGTGGCAAGAAATGAATCACCCAAAGATCCAAAGGATAGGATTTTGGAATCAGTTGACTTAGAGTCAACTGAAGATTGCAAGTCTTAAACAGAATTAACAAAGTCATAATTTTACATAGAGATGTAAAAGACATTGAGATTAGAAGCAACGAACACATCAGTTGCTGTGTATTGCTCGAATCTCTAAATAGAACACAATTCTTTGTACTTCACAATATTTGTCAGTCGGTATGACGAATATGACCTCGCTTATCAGAATAATCGATTGGATTGAATCCTTGAACAGTTCAAGGACTTCAAAGGAAGTACAAGATCCACAAAACCTGAGTGACAGCATAAACTGGGAAAATGTTTCACAGTTTATTCTATTCCAAGAACATTAATAGTTATAATGTGTCTTAGGGAAGATGATGGAGCATTGGTCGAACAGTTCGATCCTCGATGTATGAGATACATTACCAATTAGTTTCCTGTAAATTAAACACTAAACCAGTCAGACCATATAGACCATATTCCAACCGCATCCTTCGACTAAGTAGGTTTTGCAGACACTGTCTGAAATGTAAAGCTGGGATTGTCCCACTTGTACATTAAAGGTCCAGGGTCTTGTAGTGTTCGTCCGAACCTCACGACTGGCCTGAACCTAATCAGAAATGTCATTTCACTGGCTATCCCGCTGTACCTGTAAAAGAAGAGCTCTTTTAGAAAGAACTCATGTTCTAAGGAAACAGTGGGAGTTTGGGACAGTCCTGAATGAGTTCAGGATTAGCCAAGTGAAATAACCTTTAGTCATCACTAGGCTTAGAGCAGAAATCAGATTTCTGTTTTAATACTGACATAGTCTTCTCTTGACCAGTAGTATTGATCACCGTCATAAGTAGTTATGATCGGGGTGACATACCGAATAGTGGTAAAACACTATAGTTGGTACGGATTTTCAATCCGACTACTTGGAAGCATTGGTGAGCCCGGTTGCTGCCAATTAAGAGAACTTTAGGACGAGATACAGTCCATGTGACAGTTTGATTGATTTTACAACTGGTCTTATAACCAGTGGGAGTAATCATCAAAAGAATCCAACATGGACAGAAACGTACCTTCAGAACATCTGGTTGAGTGAGACGATACTCAGAGTCAAGTAATTGACTTCGAGAGAAGCACTCTCAATAGAATATGAAATCCGAAAGGATACTGCATATTGTAAGTCGTTAGTGGAGCGCGTGTGGATCACCGGCACACTAATGAGGACTCACAAAGAATATGCCAGTATAAAGGTACATGGGCCCGGGATTTCCCCATGGGCATCTCGCAAGAAAGGATATTCAGATTCTCGAAATATGCCAAAGGATTGGATTTTGAGAATGGGCTGAAAGATATCCATTAAGATGTCAGAAAGGTTTGGATTCTCAAAATATACCAAAAGCTTTGGATTTTGTGATTAGTCCATAACCGTGTCAAAGCCAGTGGGAGTATCGCTGTTATCTATCTCCGCATGTGTGTTACATACTGTTTCTAGGAAACGTCTCTTTTCATTACAAAGTGTAATGACTTAGTGTTAAGAGACGGATCGCTATGGAAGACTTAATAGAGATACGGCATGCTCAGGTGGTTACAAACGTCTATGAGATAGATCGAAACTCTGCCAAGATGATCTTGATGAGACTCAAGATGCATAGCTCAGGAAAGGAGTTTCCTGTCATTGCAAAGTGTGATGATTTGGCATGAGAGGTATGAAAGGTACAACATACTCACATAATCCATTGACATATATCAGATAGATGTTGTCATCAGTATAGAACCAGCCATAGTAAGCGTGATATTGATAAGATTCAAGATGCACGAGAAAAAGTCTCCGAAAGGATATAGTTATTGAAAGACGTGACACAAGGATTATAAATAATCCTAAGATTCCAAATAGGTTTGGAATATGACTAGATTGTATCCAACAAGTTTCTTGGATCGATCAGAAGTGTCATGAACATGTCTTGATGACTTAATGCTTAGAGCATAGTGAGTCAGATTCAGGATATGACCTGGCTGGGAATACTTAATGGATTTGTACATACAAGAGAAATCATTGGAAAATGATTAGGGGTGAATGTTGATAACAATTTGAAAAGTTTTTTAAATAAGGACTTAATGGTTAAAGAATTTCGTTGGCATTCCGATGGAGCGCGTGTGGCTCACCGGCACATCGTAACACCTCGAAATAGTCTTAGGGTGCAGTCGTGTGGACTAAAGATCCCGAGAACCATGGAAAGTCACAATACATAGAATGGAGTTGTTAGTGAGAATGACAGTATGACCAAAATTGAAATATCATCGGAAGGATATCCGATCGTATAAAGTGTATAAATGTATAACATTTGAATACATAGAAAGAATGAAAGGTCAAGTAGACATAGATACATAATACGAATTAAATAGTTTAAAATCTAGAAACCGATAATAGTTTATGTAAAATCCGACTTGGTGATTACCTCGTGGAGACTTGGTAATTAGGCAATAGTAGCCACCAGTCAGATTTTAAGTTTCAATTTTGCATGTTTCACTTCCCGAATAATTTGATTATTCAAAAGTCCACAGTCGCTCATACTTTTCGGGAGTAAGTATGAACAAAGACTGTCGTGAATTGGCTTGAAGATTGTCTAAGGAGTTAGACATTGTAGTACGACTGCTACAACGTTCATGAGTACTTAGAAATAGAGATTTGAGTATTGGATAAACCCGCGCTCAATAGACTGCTTCATGGATTACATCACGAGCAATGTTGAGACGATAATATCGTATGATCTTGAAGCGGAGACATATGAGTTGAAATTTACGAGTCGGTTGTGCATTGATAATGCGAAACGCATCGGTAACTCGATGTTATAAAACGCATTGTTGTGTACGATTTGATAAGTAAAAGACACAACCATATGAGTCAAAGCTTATTCGTTCCTTGACCCTGATGGGAAACAGATATCTGTAGGCCGCTCGATGATTTTGAAGTTGACTAAAGTGCTGGCCAGCCGGGACTAAATTGATGTGTTCAATTAGAAGTCTTAAAGTCATAAGCAGAATCAGAAATCGGGAAACAGAGTATCGGATAGAGATTGATCTCAATCCATGTCTCGTGTCTGAAAATATCTTGTTGGACGAAGGATCATATGATCGATCACTTATCTTTGGACGGAACTGACTGGGTCAGAGTTCGGCAGCAGTTTCTAGGAAGCTGCAGGTTGTTTATTAATCAGAAGATAAATTAAAGTCATAGACATATCCAAGTGGGAGACTGTTGGATTAGGTGTCTAAGCCATGACTTTACAACTATATTCATCTTGTTAATTGAAGCAAAGTCCATTTGGGTTGCCCTCATAGCTGGAGGTCAGGATAGAGTTCAGTAGAGTAAAAGGTTGATTTATTAATTGTGTAATAAATCAACAGAATTAATTAAATGGTTTATTAATATATTTAAGTGTTAATATATTAATTAGAAACTATAATAATTAATTGAAATTTAATCTAGAATTAATTAGATTTAATTTAGTGATTAAATTAATTAATTAAAAGTGTGAGGACTAGTTTGTATTTATTCAATAGTTGAATAACTGGCAAAGAGAAGTCCAGGGGCCTAAAGTGGCGCCACCCTTGGAGGTTTCTCTAGGGTTGGCGAAAACCCTAATTAGGGTTTAGGGATCTGGTCCAAGTGGTCAACAGGCTTGCCCACTTGGAGGCTCCTTAGGGTTTCAAGTGTAACCCTAGGAGGCTATAAAAGGAACCCTCTGGCTCCCCATTATTCACGCCAACTTCAACCAAGATTACTCTGTTGAACTGTCTTCTCCATTGCTGTGGGTATGACTTTCATTTGAGGCAGGATACTTTTGCTGCTAGCTTCAAGAACAAGATCAAAAGGTTAGTAATTTTTGTTTTGATCTTTAGAAATCATTGTTGGCCTTTAGGTTTTAGTTTATTATCTTCATAGAATAAAACATAGATCTTTATAGGATGCATGTGAACCATAAGCAATTTTTGTGTTCATTGTTTGCTAGAAAACCCTTCACATCTACCTTTAGCCGAATTTACATATAATAACTCATATCATTCTAGTATTCAAATGGCACCCTTCGAAGCGTTATATGGGTCAATGTGTAGAACACCATCATGTTGGTCAGAAGCGGGAGAGAAGCCACTAGCGGGTCCCGAGATAATAACAGAAACTGAGGCAAAGATAAAAAGCATTCGCGAGCATATGAGAGTTGCTCAGCAGCGTCAAAAACAATATGCAGATAAACGAAGAAAACCATTGGAGTTTCAAATTGGAGATATGGTAATGTTAAAAGTGTCTCCCTGGAAAGGAATTATTCGCTTTGGTAAACGTGGCAAGCTAAGCCCACGGTTTATTGGGCCTTTCCGCGTAATTCAACGAGTGGGAGCAGTAGCTTATAAACTTGAGCTTCCCGATGAACTACAGGGGATTCATAATGTATTTCATATTTCACATCTTCGTAAAACCTTACATGATGAGTCGACACGAGTTCCTTTAAAGGAAGTTCAGTTAGATCGTAAACTTCAATATCAAGAACAACCGGAGAAGATTCTAGATAGAAAGATCAAGAAGTTACGAAATAAAGAGATTGTAATAGTTAAAGTACAATGGCAACATCATAGATGAACAGATGTCACTTGGGAAGCTGAAGAGGAGATGCGATCAAAGTATCCCTTCTTGTTTACAAGAGATTCCGAGGACGGAATCTTTTGAAGGGGGTAAGAACTTGTAATATCATATTATTCATTTATATAGATTTTGTGTTAATCTTAGTATAGTTAAGATTTAATAAATTGTTATATGAGTTAGGATGGTTAAAAACCCAATTGAGTGAAGTTTGGACTTGTAAAATGTCAAATCAGAGCTACATGGGTCGTGTGAGGCCACACGGGTCGTGTAGAAAGGCTTAAGAACCAAACAGTACCCTTTTTCAGGTCTACACGGGTCGTGTACCTTCACACGGGTCGTGTAACTTTTGTTCAAAAATTACCGAGGCGAGTTTGAGTCTCACACGGGTCGTGTGAGGCTACACGGGTCGTGTGGGTCTGTACATTTCAGGATGGCTTGCTGTAGGCCTCACACGGGTCGTGTGAGCCTACACGGGTCGTGTCGCGCATCAGGGGTGTTTTAAAATACGGGTTTTCCTTCATTTGGGTCATTTCCAATTCAATCAAAACCCTCTCTAAACCCTAGAAATCGATTTCTAAGCCATCCAAGTCGAGATTTAAGCCTATTAATCACGAATTGAAGCTAGGGATTTGTACTTGGAGTTTGAAAGGTAATCCTCTTTGAATTTGACTTTGTTTCAACCGTTGGATACTTTGATTTAGAGTGATTCCTTGCGGTCTCGATGGTCCACATATGAATCGATGATGTTAAAGTCAAATTAGTAGTATAGCAAGTCTATAAGAGTTTAATTTTAAGCTTGAATTAGTGTTATGCTTGTTGATTGTGTTTGCAAATTTGAATAGGTCAAAAGAGTGAGGTGAGGAACTATAACAAGAGTATTATTGTTATTGTTTGATTATGACTTCACCATATGATGCTAAATTCTGGATTGTGTCGATATAAATTGTGAATGAGATTATAATGAGACTTGAGTATTGAAATTTAGTTGTTGTGTTACAGCTAAGGCTAGTCAGGATCAAACACGAGGTTCTGGAGTTCTACGTACCGAGTCAACCTCAGGTGAGTAGTTATTGTTAGATAAAATTTCATATTACTGCGATATAATTGTAGATAAAAGAATATATCCTGTTGGATCGATTTGAGTAATGAATTAAAGAGTAACAGTGTTTGAAATACACTGAAGATTGAGTTGTTCAATTGAGATTCATTGAAATGGAAAGATAGAATATATAATTAAGTCATTCTATAGTTACTCACTGAGATTTCAAAGCTCATAATTTGTTTGCTATTGTTGTTGTGTTAGGTTCTGGTAATGCAGGTCATGGAAAACACATCACGGAGGGTTAGCTGGATAAATATGGACCTTGGACTTTGGACTTGTTCTAGATATATTGAAAACATTATGGTTATCCTGGTTTTTGGTGAAAACAATGTAGATACTTGTTGTATATAGTTGTAACTATAAACTATGTTTTTGCTAGAACTTTGTAGAACTTGTTACTCATCTTTTGGAATTACACCATAACCTTGTTTGTGTTTGATTAAGTTATTGGTGTGTCCTAAGATTGAGATACCGGGTGTTACAATAGTATTGCTATCTTTTGATTGTAACCCTTTCTTATGATTCAAATTCCTTGATTGATATGAATATTGAGTATGATTGAGATTTTCTTGAAATTGAGTATTAAGTTTGAGCCATTGTGTTACAGCTAAGGCTAGACAGGAACACACACGAGGTTCGGGAGTTCCACATATCGACTCAACTTCAGGTGAGTAGTTAATTATTAGATGATTGTGTTTTATAATGATGTTATTTTCAAATAAGAAGTAAGCTATATCTAATTTGGTTGAATATAACTAAATTTTGAGTATATGGAAGAAAGAGAAATGGTGTGTGAGACACACTATGGACTGAGACAGCCCATTGAGATAAAATCAAATGAGATGATGAATGATGTAATTCAACTAACCTTAAATTACTCACTGAGCTTTCAAAGCTCATAAATTGTTTGTTATTGTGATTTGTGTTAGGTTCTGGTAGTGGTGACCGCGGGAAGAGGAGCATGGATGGATAGCTACACTTGGACTTGGACTTTGACTTAAACTTACTTTTGTTGCTTTGAAACATGAAGTAAACCCGGTTTTGTTAAACAGTTGTAAATAGTTGATGTAATAATTTAGGACTTGAACTAAGCTTTTGATGACAATCTTGTGTATACTTGTTACTCTTTTTGGGATCATACCTTTAATGATATAATGTTGAATTAAGAAATTGGTATATCCTAAAATTGAGAAACCGGGTGTTACAAGTTGGTATCAGAGCCTTGGTTTAAGGGAATTAAACCTTGAAGATGGGTTTAGACTTAAACCAATGAGATAGAGAAGTCCCAAAGAGTCCCGAGTAGCTATCCTCCGCGGTGTATCACAATTGAGTTGATTATACACTATATTGAGTATTATAGTGATATACAATTGAGTTGATTATACACTATATTGAGTATTATAGTGATATACAATTGAGTTGATTATACACTATATTGAGTATTATAGTGATATACAATTGAGTTGATTATACACTATATTGAGTATTATAGTGATATACAATTAAGTTGATTATACACTATATTAAGTATTATAGTGATATACAATTGAGTTGATTATACACTATACTGAGTATTATAGTGATATACAATTGAGTTAATTACACATCATATTGAGTATTATGGTGGTGATTACTAAATGAGTTAAATTTCTTTTTCAGTTAAGATGAGCACTGGAAAAGAAAAAGAGCGAGGTGATCCATCAAGAGATCAATTGGGATCACGAGATTCGGGTAAAGAGCATCAACCCGAGGGAGAGCGACCTCCCGAGACACAGGGTAATATGCAAACTATGATTGCGGCTGAGGTAGCCAAAGCACTTAAAGAATTACTACCCATTTATTTGAGGCCTCAGACGGAGGCTGCAACTGGAGGTCCTTCGGGACAACCACCGGTTCAACCTGAGCATAGGGAGGATCGTGAAGAGGTCTATACTGAGGCGGGTAGAGCGAGAATACCTGAGAAGATAAGGAAGTGTACTTATGATATTTTTCAGAAATGCAAGCTATACGATTTCTATGGGAAAGATGATCCCATAGCAGCCAAGAATTGGTTAACACATGTTGAAAAGATGTTTCGTACCAGTAAATGCGATGAGGCAGATAAAGTGGAGTTTGCAACAAACTTGCTAAAAGAAGATGCACAGTTCTGGTGGGAGAATATGTGTATGGAGATAGGAGAGAGTTTGGCGTATACACTGAACTAGGAACAATTCAAGTTGAAGTTCACTGAATACTATTGTTCCAATAATGCTATGAAGGGAATAGAGGAAGAGTTTTTGAAGTTACAACAAGGGTCGAGAACAGTACAACAATACACACTAGATTTTAATGAGAAGGCAAGATTTGCACAACATCAAGTTGATATAGAGGAGCGTAAGATGGATCGTTACTTGTGGGGTTTAAAAACCCAGATCCGAGAGTTTTTGCCGAGTTCCAGATATACTACCTTTCAACAAGTTGCTGAGGCAGCAAGATCGAGAGAAAGGGAATTGCAAAGACAGGAGGAAGAGAGAAGAACCGAAAGAGAAGTTGAAGGATTAAAGAGAAAGTGGGAAGGTAAAGCTATAGATACTTCTCAGAGATCCATTACCACGGGTTCTCAAGTTCGTGGTGAAACCAAGAAGAATGAAGAAAAATGGTGTAAGAAGTGTAGGCGAAAACACATGGGAGAATGTGATCCCCGAAACCCTCCATCAGTTTGTTTCCAGTGTGGAAAGACGGGACATATGGCTCGCCAGTGTACCGAGAGTCGCCCTGTTTGTTTCAATTGTGGGGAGAGCGGGCATATTCGTCCAAATTGCCCAAAGATGAAATCTGAGCCACAAAGAGATTTTCAAAAGACTGGTCTAGGAAGAGGTCGAGATCGAGATGATCGAAGAGATAAGGGTGGTGGTCATGTGAAAACGCGATCTTTTCAATTAACTGTTGACGAGGCTAGAGATCGGACCGATGTTATCACAGGTATCTTTAGCTTGAATTCTTTTCAAGCACGAGTACTTTTTGATTCGGGTGCATCTGTGTCTTTTATATCAGAATCTTTTGCTTCTAAACTAGATATTCCATTAGCCGATTTATATGAGAAAATAATAGTAGATGTAGCAGATGGGAGATGTGTTTTTGTAAAGAGTCATTATAAACAGAGTCGACTTGAAATCTATGGGGTTATATACCCTATAGATCTGAAACCGATCGCTAATCATGAGTTTGATGTGATAGTCGGGATGGATTGGATGGATGATAATAGAGGTCAAATGGATTGTCATGAGAAAACACTTTCCATAAAGACACCGAGTGGTTCCCGAATTTTGATACGAGGTGAACGACGTTCCCGAAAAGTACCGATAGTGTCACTTGCCACGGCTAGGAGATATATAGAAAGAGGGGGTGAATTGATTATGGCACACGTGATTAGTGCTGAGTCAAAACATTCCAAAATAGAAGAAGTAGAAGTGGTTTGTGATTATCCCGATGTATTTCCCGAAAATCTTCCAGGTGTACCATCAAGTAGACAAGTGGAATTTGTGATCGATGTCATACCGGGGGCGAAGCCGGTAGCTCGACCACCTTATCGATTAGCACCATCTGAGATGGAAGAATTAAAGAGACAGTTGCAAGAGTTATTGGAACCTGGGTTTATACGTCCGAGTTCGTCTCCGTGGGGTGCGCCTATACTCTTTGTAAAAAAGAAAGATGGATCTACGAGAATGTGTATAGATTATCGGGAGCTCAACAAGATCACTATAAAGAATCGTTACCCGTTGCCGAGGATCGATGACTTATTTGATCAACTGCATGGGGCCACGTATTTTTCAAAGATTGATTTGAGATCAGGCTATCATCAATTGAGAGTACAAGAAGCTGATATTCCGAAGACAGCTTTTCGTACGAGGTATGGCCATTACGAGTTCTTAGTCATGCCGTTCGGTTTAACTAATGCTCCAGCCGTTTTTATGGATTTGATGAATCGGGTTTGTCGTCCCTTTCTTGATAAATTCGTAATTGTGTTTATCGACGACATCCTGATTTATTCAAAGAGTCGAGATGAGCACAGATTTCATTTACAACAAATGCTAGATCTTCTTCGAGACGAGAAATTATATGCAAAATTTTCAAAATGTGAATTTTGGTTGCGGGAGATCCAATTTCTTGGCCATGTGATAAATGAAGACGGTATAAAGGTAGATCCAGCAAAGATCGAAGCCATAATGAGTTGGGAGCCGCCAAAGAGTCCAATGGAGGTTCGTAGTTTCTTGGGGTTAGTAGGTTATTATCGACGATTTGTAGAAAACTTTTCTCGTATAGCTATACCTTTAACCAAATTAACCAAGAAGATGGAGAAATTTAGTTGGACTGAGGCACAACAATCAGCCTTTGAACAACTACGAGATGGCTTATGCAAGGCTCCAGTGTTGGCTTTACCGCAAGGAGTAGAAGACTTTGTTCTTTACAGCGATGCCTCCTTAAGTGGTCTTGGATGCGTGTTGATGCAAAAAGGACGAGTGATAGCGTATGCCTCTCGACAACTGAAACCACATGAAAAAGCTTACCCAGTACATGATTTAGAGTTGGCGGCAATAATTTTTGCATTAAAGATCTGGCGACATTATCTTTATGGAGTGCGATTTCAGATCTATACAGATCATAAAAGTTTGAAATACCTGTTTGATCAGAAAGAGTTAAACATGAGGCAAGTACGGTGGATGGATCTACTAAAAGATTATGATTGTGAAATACTTTACCATCCTGGTAAAGCCAATGTGGTGGCGGATGCACTAAGCCGTAAGGAGCCGCCTATTCGAGTCGTATCGGCTCGAATGGGGATTGTGAGTCGATTACCAGTGTTGATACGTAGATGCCAAGTCGAAGCCAATGACTTGAAGAAAGAAAGGATGATTGGTTATGTAGAGAAACTTGTGGAAAATGCACAAGGAATCAAAACTTTCCAAGGGCGAGTTTGGGTTCCGAGACATGGCGAGGCGAGACAGTTATTGCTAGAGGATGCTCACTGTACTAGGTATTCGGTTCATCCTGGTAGTACACGAATGTATTATACCTTAACACCGTACTACTGGTGGCCAGGTATGAAGCGAGATGTGGGACGATTTGTAGAGAACTGTTTGACATGTCTTCAGGTAAAAGCTAATCATCAAAAGCCTTATGGAGCAGTGCAGCCATTGCCAATACCAAAGAAGAAATGGGATGAAATCACCATGGATTTCATCACCAAGTTGCCTCGGACTCCTCGAGGATATGATTCTATATGGGTGATAATTGACAGGTTAACAAAGTCGGCTCATTTTATTCCAATCCGAGAAGATTATCAAGTATCAAAGCTAGCTAAGATATATACGAAAGAAATTGTGAAACGACATGGAGTGCCAACTTCAATAATTTCTGATAGAGATAATCGGTTCAATTCACATTTCTGGCAGAGTTTCCAAAAGCATTTTGGTACAAAAGCTTTATTAAGCACTGCGTATCATCCCCAGACGGATGGACAGTCGGAAAGAACGATACAAACACTTGAAGATATGCTACGAGCCTGCATCATTGATTTTGGAGGCAGTTGGGAAGATCATCTGCCTTTAGTAGAGTTTGCCTATAACAACACTTATCACTCAAGTATACAGATGGCACCTTTTGAAGCTTTATATGGTGCACCGTGCCGAACACCAACTTGCTGGACAGAGATGGGAGAGAAACCATTGGCGGGACCGGAAATTGTAGCTGAAACTGAAGAGAAGATACAAAGCATTCGTGAGCATATGCGGGTAGCCCAAAACCGCCAAAAGCAATATGCAGATAGAAGAAGAAAGCTGTTAGAGTTCAATGTTGGGGACATGGTAATGTTGAAAGTGTCCCCATGGAAAGGAATAATTCGATTTGGCAAGAGAGGTAAATTGAGCCCACGCTTTATCGGACCCTTTCAAGTTTTGGAGAAAATTGGAGCGGTTGCGTATAAGCTAAAGCTTCCAGAGGAGTTACAGGGTATCCACAATGTTTTTCATGTGTCACACCTTAGAAAAACATTGTATGACCAATCCACTTGGGTACCCTTAGCTGAAGTTCAACTAGATGAGAAATAAGATATCAAGAAATGCCAGAGCAAATTCTAGAAAAGAAAGTTAAGAAATTGCAAAATAAAGAAGTGGGATTAGTAAAAGTGAAATGGCGACATCATAAAGGAGCAGATTTTACTTGGGAAGCTGAAGGAGAGATACGGTCGAAATATCCTTACTTATTTCAAGAGATTCCGAGGACGGAATCTTTTGAAGGGGGTAAGAATTTGTAATACCGTATTATTAATTTATATAACATTTGTATTAATCTTAGAGTAATTAAGATTAAATAGGTTGTTATATGAGTTAAGATGGTTAGAAACCCAATTGAGTAAAGTTTGGATTTGTAAAATGTCAAATCAGAGCTACACGGGTCGTGTAAGGTCACACGGGTCGTGTAGAAAGGCTTGAGAAGCAAAGCAGTAACCTTTTCAGACCTGCACGGGTCGTGTAACTTCACACGGGTCGTGTAGCTCTTGTTCAAAAATTACCGAGGCAAGGTTGGGTCTCACACGGGTCGTGTGAATCAACACGGGTCGTGTGAGTCTGCAAAATTTCAAGTTAGCTTGTTGTAGGCCTCACACGGGTCGTGTGAGCCTACACGGGTCGTGTCGCGCACCCAGGGCTATTTTAAAGTCGAGTTTTCTTTCATTTGGGTCATTCCCAATTCGACTAAAAACCCTCCTAAACCATAGAATTCGATTTCTACCCATCTAAGTCGAGATTAAGGCCCATCTTTCACGATTTGAAGCTAGAGATTAGTTCCTTGAGTTTGAAAGGTAAACCTCTTTGATTTTTATCTTGTTTTGACGGTTGAATCTTTGGAATTGAGATGGATCCTTGTGGTTTTGATGAACCACATGCATCTAGCATGAATTAGAGTGAGTTACTTGGATTAGTGTGTGTAATAGATTTCTAATTCGAAACTCAAGCTTACAAAGCACTTGTATTATGATCCTAGGGTTATATGAGTTAAATTTGTGAAATTGGAAGTTACAATTAGGATAGTATTGCTATCTTTTGATTGTAACCCTCTCTTATGATTCCAATTCCTTGATTGATATGAATATTGAGTATGATTGAGATTTTCTTGAAATTGAGTATTGAGTTTGAGCCATTGTGTTATAGCTAAGGCTAGACAGGAACACACACGAGGTTCGGGAGTTCCACATATCGACTCAACTTCAGGTGAGTAGTTAATTATTAGATGATTATGTTTTATAATGATGTTATTTTCAAATAAGAAGTAAGCTATATCTAATTTGGTTGAATATAACTAAATTTTGAGTATATGGAAGAAAGAGAAATGGTGTGTGAGACACACTATGGACTGAGACAGTCCATTGAGATAAAATCAAATGAGATGATGAATGATGTAATTCAACTAACCTTAAATTACTCACTGAGCTTTCAAAGCTCATAAATTGTTTGTTATTGTGATTTGTGTTAGGTTCTGGTAGTGGTGACCGCGAGAAGAGGAGCATGGATGGATAGCTACACTTGGACTTGGACTTTGACTTAAACTTACTTTTGTTGCTTTGAAACATGAAGTAAACCCGGTTTTGTTAAACAGTTGTAAATAGTTGATGTAATAATTTAGGACTTGAACTAAGCTTTTGATGACAATCTTGTGTATACTTGTTACTCTTTTTGGGATCATACCTTTAATGATATAATGTTGAATTAAGAAATTGGTATATCCTAAAATTGAGAAACCGGGTGTTACATTATACTTATAAGAAGTCTCTAAATTCACACTTATGCCCCACATATAATTACTTATTTCACTTGAGTCATTCTCTAGGTCAACACTAACCCTTAGTTTCCTAATTTGGCACAAATGGTCCCTTACACTAAAATTCTTCACAATTTAGGTCCTTAATGAAATTCAAGGAATTATTAGACCTAATTTAAACTCCACCTCAATTCCTTTAATACATCTTCTAATTTTTTTAAATCCATGACTAGTCAAATTTACATAGGGTAAGTTTGGCCAAATTGTCACTTTTAGTCCTTATGGCAAAATTTCTCACATTTGGTTACAATTTGATTTTAAAACTATATTTGGCTCATTTATTCACAATATAAAATATAACAAAATATTAAATTTAGTTATTCATTTGTTTTATTTATTTACAAAATAAATTTTATTTGTCGGTTTAAGCCCAAAACTCCTAGGCCCAAAACACATATGTTACAATTATCCACCCCTTAAAAAGATTCCGTCCCCGGAATCAATAATAAGAAATAAGGTACTAATTTTTTTTCCAAAATCTCAAAAGTTTCCCCTCTTAAATTTAAAATTTAATAAAAGTTGAAATGTCATAAATTCCACTTTGTAAAACTGTTTTACTTCAAAGAACTACTTGTCTCGACTTTCTTTTCAATAATTGCTCTTCTTTAAAACATGCAACTATCAAATTGCAATCTTTTTCAACTCGACCCTTTGTTTTACAAAAGATTTGAACATTCAACTTTGTGGTAAATATTTTGAGGAAAAAGTTCCTTGTGAGAAAATTTCAATAAACCTTTGTGAAAAGAAGATACCCCTTCAAATTCCTACACTTTATGTAAAACAATAAAGTTTCAAACTTATTTTGAAACATATTTTCATTGAATTTATTAACAAAATCTCAAAGAGATCATCACTCCTGGGTATTCACTACCGATTCATGATGGCCCCTTTGTCAGATATTTCTATAAAATTCTTGCATTTTGTGAGATATTCTCGTCCAATATGTTTATAAAGATTTTCTCAAATTTTTAACAACACTTTTGAAAATATTGGCCGCACGTCATTCTTATGTTCTTATTAGGGTAGGTTTTTTACTAATTCACTCACCTTAAGGTGATTCACGGTTTAATTCTATGGCCTCTAGTCTCATCATGAATCCGTGTGTCTTCACCCTAACAGAAATTAATAACTCACTATTCCCATAAAGTTCCATTGGTCACTAAGCCATCACTAACTACCAAAGAACCTAATGATCTAATTCCTTCTTTTGTCTTACATTAAGGTTTCTCTAGTTTAGACATTAAGGCGCAAACCAGGCTACTCTTACATACACTTACTCTTCTAGAGCTAAGGCAAGGTCACAAGCATGTTCACTAAAAAGATAACGGATGGGTCTCAAGAAGATAAGGGTAAGGAAGAAAGGTTTAAGGGTCACGACAAATAATTTCTCCAACGGCTCCAAATCTTCACCTTTCTTTCACTTAACTACTACTCTGCTCCTCATGCTCCATGCTTGCTTCAAGTTGTCACCACAATTCCCTTAGTTGGCCCCTCATAGTCAAGACCACCTCATCAACCTTGCTACGCTTCGAGCTTCATCCCATTTAAGTCATCATTTCATCATCTAAGATCATCCTTTATTCTTCAAAAGTGCTTGTGAGCATGAAGCTCAATTCCTTAGCAGTCGCCATTCTCACAAAGTTCTTCCTCATGTTGCCATGTAGTCATGATCCTTCAAGGTTGCACTTCATTTCCACATAAGAATCCTCATGCATAAAATCTTCTTGCCAGGAATATTCCTCATGCCAAACCGAATTCACTAATTAAATGGTTAGAACCTTAGCCACAAGCAAGCACTTACTACTAAGTTCTAAAGGCCAACTACTTAAGAGGTTAAACATCCTTAAGAACATCATAGTTTAAGTCTAAGCACTACTCCTAGTACCAAGTTCACTTAAACTCATGCTCTGATACCAAATTGAAACACCCTCGCTTAAGGCTTTTCATAAAACATCATTTTAACCCATGGTTTATCATCATTATTCCATAAAATCATCCTTTAGTGAAAACTTTAGTTTCAACATCTTCAAATAAGTCATTTTCTTTCAAAACCATTTTAAAACACATGGGGTTTAATGAGAAATAATTTAGGTTTAAGTTGCGGAAAACATCGTTTGGTCCCATTTTAGATAAAACATATTAGTTTATAAAATAGTGAGGTTGTAACAATTCAAATACCATTACACAGCTCAAATGATACAACACAAACCGTGGCCTTTTAAACATCCAGCTCTTCTAAGTCATCTAAACTCCTCAACCTGAGTACACATCAAAATAAGTTAGGCAATTGAAATGCCTAGTGAGTTTACCCGAGGTTGACCCATTTCGAGTGAGTAGTGAACTATCACACTACAAACCCCCAAAAATAGTTTTAACACACACTTTAAAAGTTATTTAAGACATCATAAAGGTTTACTCAAAATAGATAGTTATGACATGCAAATGCAATGCATGATGCAACTATCCCAACCCACGTCCATCTCATAAAAGTCCAACTCACCCCAATGACACCTACCTAAGTTCACAAATAACACGCACAAAGCATGTCACTTGATCCCCGTATAGGTTAAACTAGAACAAGTGGCCATCACACTAGCCCCATGAGGGTTAGCAACTCCCTCATGCGGTTCCCTATTGTCGGGAACATACTCTCCTCACCCTCTTTATTTTAGAGAAGGGTAAAACTCATACTCGCCCTCTTTAATTGAGAAAAGGGTCAAACTCATACTCATACTCACCCTATTTAAATGAGAAAAAGGAAAAACTCGGTCTCAAGGGCTCACACGGTCAATCCCATCCTATATGCAATGCAATGCACAAATAGGGTGCTCAAAACATCTTTCAAAACATCATTATCATTTTTATTTAAAATCATCTTTAGAAACTCATTTTCATGCAATGCACAAGTAGTAATCATATAACACATTGCACATAATAACATGCATGAAAAGTAATTGATAACACACATAAATGATATTGGGAAGGATTTGTACTCCCGGTAAACTCACCCAAGGTCAACTGACGAGTCAACACTAACTCCACACACGGTTTGATACATTTGGAGGCGCTCCTAGACATCTTCCTATCCATCAAATCATCTTAGTTGAGTGTTAGCTCAAGTCCTTATTCTCATCTCCAAGTCATTACAACATTTCTCCTTCCTACAATACAAGAACGGAAGATATCATACTCGTTTCATCTAAAAGTCACACTAGGGTTCATATGGATCAATACATTACTTCAAGAGATTCCAAGCTATCCATGGATTGGATAGGGATCACTATGAACTCAAAAACATCTAACAACCTTGGAATCATAGGAAGAATCCTCATCCATTCATAAGAATTCGGACTTTGCCAAAACCCTAATCCCCAAATCGAAATTTCAAGCAAGGAGGGAGGTTTTATACCTTAGATTGTTAGGATTCTTCTAGTATAATCATAATCCTTCAAGACCAACACAAATCTCCATGGAAGCCATGAAAATCGCCATCTTTTTCCTCTCCTTCTCTCTAAAAACGTGGTGTTTGGCTGAAATAGGGAGAACCCCCATCTAAAACTCTACATCTTTCAGGATTTGCAACATTAGTCCCCATATTTTGATCTTTCTTCACTCAACACCCCAAAAGTCCATTATGGTTATAAGAAGTCTCTAAGTTCACACTTATTCCCCACATATAATTATATATTTCACTTGAGTCATTCTCTAAGTCAACACTAACCCTTAGTTTCCCAATTTGGCACAAATGGTCCCTTATACTAAAATTCTTCACAATTTAGGTCCTTAATGAAATTCAAGGAATTATTAGACCTAATTTAAACTCCACCTCAATTCCTTTAATACATACTCTAATTTTCTAAATCCATGACTAGTCAAATTTACTTAGGGTAAGTTTGGCCAAATTGACACTTTTAGTCCTTATGACAAAATTTCTCATATTTGGTTACAATTTGATTTTAAAACTATATTGGCTCATTTATTCACAATATAAAATATAAAAAAATATTAAATTTAGGTATTCATTTCTTTTATTTATTTATAAAATAAATTTTATTTGTCGGTTTAAGCCCAAAACTCCTAGGCCCAAAACACGGATGTTACAGTAAGGGAGGCCAAGAAGATGTTCATACATTACCCCTTTTCTTCATACCCTAATGATATTTCATCCCACATACTCCTAATTATTTTTAATCACTCCACATATCATGACTTATTACTATGATGATGTGTTCTTTATGTTGAAACTTTGTTGCCATTGTTTCTATTTTGGAATATGGTAGTTGTGTGCGGGTTTCTTTGTAAAAATAGTTATTTGGTAGCGTGTGTGGTTTGATTATTGAGAAAATACAAGTTAAACCCAATTATTACTATGTTAATGAAAAGACACTTAACTGGTGTAATGGTTTACGTGAATTGATAGGATGTACTTGCATAAATACCCATTTATTGCATATATGCTTAGGGAATCATTAAACGTTGAGACATAAATGCATAAATATGTACAATATCTTAAAGTATTTGGAAATTGTGCATATACCCTCTTATATTCTTACAATATGCCTATTGATTTTACATTATGATACGTTAACCAAACCTTCACCTTCTATATTCACAGCTTAAGCTTATGTTGCATCTCAATATGTTTTCATAGTCTACAACCACCTTGAACAAGAACCTCCCTAACCTCACGCCTGTAGAATACAATATACACATTGTGTTGTATTTTGAAGGAGAGATCAAGAAACATACTGGAAGACAATTATACCGTAATGTTGAAAATGCCTGTATATTTGTGAAGCAAGAAGAAAGGTCCAAACTGTTGCAAGCTTTGAAGGGATTGGAGGCGATTGAAGGAAGGAATTTGTCAATAGTGTATCATGCTAAAGCAAATGAGAGTGACAATTACTTGAAAGGCTTAGTTGATAAACTTATTTCAAAGTTTGAGAAGCAAACGATAGATTATGAGTGTTACATTGCAATGCATAAGTCTTTCTCAAGTTGTTAATTTAATATATTATGTTGAACAATTTATGTTACTTTAATGTTGTTCTTAATGTTTTTATATAAGAAAAATCTCAAAAAACCTAATATATTTTATAACCTCTATCTTTCTCCCCCCTCCCCCCCTCTATATATATATATATATATATATATATATATATATATATATATATATATATATATATATATATATATATATATATATATATATATATATATATATATATATATATATATATATATATATATATATATATATATATATATATATAGACACACACACACACACACACAGAGAGAGGAAGTTTTGTGAGACTGTGAGACGGCTTTCTCTTAGTGAAATATTATTATATTCTAGTTTCATAAAAATATAATATTTGTAATATTTTAACATTCGGTGTTTTAGAATATTTGCAATATAAATAATATATGCCAACATTATTGTTATATATATATATATATATATATATATATATATATATATATATATATATATATATATATATATATATATATATATATATATATATATATATATATATATATATATAGAGAGAGAGAGAGAGAGAGAGAGAGAGAGATGGGTTCAATACTGAACCAAATTAAATTACCTAACTACAGAACCAATCTTACAACCATCAGATCATTACATCAATGGTTAGATTAAAAATGGGTGTACAATAAAATTATATTTGTTGTGTAGGGAATCCCATACACCCAAGGGCATAATAGGTATCAATACGATCTAGTTCAATCGCTTGGATCCTAATCTGATCAATAATTCCAATCGGTACTTTCTCTTTCTTCTTTCTCATCTCTTGTTCTATACGTTCATCAACACCACCAACATTCTTCACCGTCCTTCACAACCACCCATCATCTTGCTCCGGTCATAGCAGACGCCGGCCGTTGCCGGCCACACCAAATGCCGCGATTTCTCTGGTCGATCCATTTCCCAAGTTCTTTCTCCAGCGACATGAGTTTGATTTATGCCTTTCGATTTGTTCTTAGTTCGATTTCGTCCTTTCGATTTCTCTAGCGATAGCATCGAGTATGAGTTCCATTTCCAGAGTTCGATTTCTGCCCCTCGTTTTGTTCTTAGTTAGAGTTTCATTCGAATTTTTATTCTCGAGTTCGTAACTGATTTTATGTATTAGAGTTCGATTGTTTATCTGCAATTATTTTGTGATTGTTCTGATTTTCTGCATTTCCATTCTAATTTCCATTCAGAAGTTTGATTGTGATTTTCTACATTACAGTTCCATTGTGATTTCCATTCACAAGATCGGTTGTTTATCTGTAGCAAGTGCTTTGAAATGGAGCATGCTTTGGGAAACCCTTATGCCTATCTCGAGTACATATATGATAAAAGAGGGGATATATACAAGTCAAAACCATGAAGGAAAACGAGCCTATTATGAAAACCCACTCATTATTACAATTGTTTTGATGACATTTGGTATTGTTTGTTGGATAGTTCTTCCTTACTCCTTAACCATCATCTTTAGAGTCCAGAAAGAAGTTAAGAACTTGTAAGTTCCGTCTTTCACTTCAATTTCTAGATTTACTCGGGGTTTGTTTGGTTAGTGGAATAAGATAAAACTGGAATCTCGTATTACTACAAAGAGTGTCTAGATATTTAATCAACAATCGATTACTACAAAGGTAATAAGCTTCAACTGCATATATCGATACATGAATGATCCGCGATTCAAACGTGAATGTCAATCTGGAATCAGCGATTTGGTGTACGTATCCATCGAATAACCTTCATTTTGGTGTGTGATTTTAGTTTTTTTCTTCCAGCACATCATATGTTCGATAAAATGCCATGACATATTCAAGAATGGATAAAGCTACTTCAACCAAGCGTGATGACTAAAATGCATTGCTTGACAGACTAAAAGAACAAAACAAACAATTATAGTTCAAGGTACATAACTTATCTTCTTCTTCTTGATGTGATCGAGGGTATACACAGTGGTTAGCTATCTCATTTTTGGTATGTTCATCAATGAACATATGTTCATCAATGAACATATGTTCATCAATGAACTATGGACATACATCAATCAGCAGATTACTGCGTCAGCTATCTCATTTTTATTAGTTAATTGCAGGTTGTTGAAGATGCAAATGCTTTGATATTGCTACGAGAATCAGAGGAATCAATACAAACTAGAAACACTGGTTGCATGGGATATTTATGTTCATCGATGAACATATGTTCATTGATGAACATATTTTGATTTGATACCTTGATACTGAATCCTGATATGTGCTTATTCTTTTAACTTTACTCATGTAATTGTTTAAGACTTTGATCAATGTAATGGTTGATATTATTGGGATTTAAGTTTTCTTTGTATTTTGATCAAAGGGAAAGAGAACACAGAACGTTGCTCATGTAATTTACATGTGTTCATTTATGAACATATGTTCATTGATGAACATATGTTCATTGATGAACATATGAACTGACGCAATTTTATATAGGATATGTATTGTTAATTGGACCATCATACCCTTTATCATCAAAACTAGATCAACGGTGAAAAATATGGTTCTGTAGTTAGGCAATATATTTTTGTTCTGCATTGAACTCATCCCTATATATATATATATATATATATATATATATATATATATATATATATATATATATATATATATATATATATATATATATATATATATATATATATATATATATATATATGATCCGTTTACTCAATTGTATTTAGCTATATTTTACTAATTTACTTATAAATCGGTTGTTGGAACTTTAATTATTAAGGGTAGTTTGATTATGAAATGTGTGTGTATAAATAATCTTAGTTAATTTATTATAAAGAAAGAGAGTTGGTTAATTTGAGACATAAAAGGTTCGAGTTGGATACATAATTAAATAAATCCGGTGGAGATTGATAAAGCTTATCATGGTGTAGCTTCTTTTAAGGGTTCTAGAGTGCCTGAACACAAATGCTACATAAACCGAAAAATTCTATTTCCATTTTCCGAGATGCCCTTCCTTCATTCTTAAAATACGAAATACATTCTTAAAATTAATTTCTATCATTATACGTGCCATTTCTTTGCAAGGAAACATCATAAATTTTTGGGTGGTATCGTTGGTTCTTGCAATACATTTGAGAAATGTGATTATCAATCAGTAGTGTATAATAGTTTTATTAGAAATAAGGCTTGTAAGATATTATCACGAGTAAGTGCTTACTGCTTACCACATAAATAAAATTCAAATTTATCGAATGATATCAATAAAATTGAAGTTGGCTGTGTTAAGACAATGGAACCAAATTTGGAGGCATATCGAGTACAAATATCTTTTAATTTGTTTAATGCCCTTAAAGATACACTCTAATTGGATTTCAAAGAGATTTTGAATACATATATAATTACTATAATTATAAGCTTTTTACAAGCTTAAGTAAACCAGACCAACATGGCCTACATTAAAGCAAAAGATCACATAATGCCACCTCTAAGCAAGGCAATACATTAATGTTTATTCAAAGATGCATGTTTTTATAGAAAAAAACCCTTTGACCATACCATTGTGGACTTAAATTGACCCCTTTAGCTACATATGACCATACAGAAGAATAATTAATGTATAGTTAACCACTGTTTTTGGCTTAACGATATTATTCAAAACTTTGGAACCAAATATTGTGAGAACTGATTTTTTAGCGTATTTTATTAGTTTTTTTTTTACACGGCTGAATATATTAAAAATACGATAACAAGGTGCTAGAATGTGAGAAAACATTACAAATAGGAAATAACGAAAAAAAGACTGTGCAACCAACCAACGTAATTAAGTTTACTATTATGACTTTAATTGAAGATTAAAAAACAAAAAAAATAAAAAATAAAAAAATAAAAAAATAAAAAAATAAAAAATAAAAACTCTTCAAGTGAGAATTTCGTCAAAAAGATTTGATTTTCTCATCTTTGCCACTCCAAAACCGAAATTATTATGAAAATTCCAAATCTATCCAAACACAATGTAATGATGACCGCATCATAGCATTTTCTTTGAAGTGTTTTTAACTTCAAAGAATCCAATCCTTTCACCAAATTCAAAATAATGCCACATTTAGGTTATTGTTCGTGATTTTAGTGTCAACAACTATATTTGGTGTAATGGAATTAATAAGTATATCAAGGATGACAATTTTAGTTTTTGATACAAGTTAGGAGGTACGGGAGTGCACACTTGTATCAACTAAATGTCGCCGGTACGCAGACTTAACGGAGGTTTCAAGGGGGCAAGCCCCTTGAGCAGGAGTTCAAAGGGGGCTGCGCCCCCTTTGCGGGGTCCAAGGGGCAGCGTCCCTGGCAGGGGTATATTTTGTCAATTTAGCAATTCTATGAAGTCCGATGTATATTTTGTCAATTTAATAACCTTGTAAACTGCCCTAAACTGCCGTAAATTTGAACATACGCTCCTGATACACATAGAACACGAAGTCTTCTTTCCCTTCATCTTCTACATTCGGATTTTGATTCTTGTGCCTAAGATTAAAATCGTTGTCTTCAGGAAATATCCTAAGTTTGGAATTCGTGAATCCAAGGCATTAGGGTCGAATTATCAAACAAGAAAAGTGTTAAACACGTTTCCTGAATCAATCCATTCCAGAATCCTTACTTTTCACATAATTCCCCAACAGTTATCAACTCGCCACTACCTTCCTATGAGACACAAATATAATCCACAACCATTCAATTGATGAAGACGTGATCTACTGTTAATCAAATTAAAGAACCACGAGTAACACAAATCACCAAATGAATGTCTAGCTACACATGTATTTATGATATATTTTCTTGTAGGAAATCTTCTCAATCTTAGTCTCCTAGAAAAAAAAAACATTCAACTTAACATGGATAAAAGAATTTTATTTCATTAAAGAATTCACTACTACAAAACATGTTATAAGACTCGTTAAATCAATTAAATAACCTGGTTTTCAACCGAGCTTTATGCCTGGCGAGTTCTATGCGAAAAATGAAATATAACCCGGTTTTCAAACCGGCATATAAGATTCTTTAAAACTCAGTTTTGATCAAAAATCGGCATGCAGTAAAGGTAGCCATAACGGTTACAAAAGATGATCATGCACTAAACACAATTTTGTCCTCCTTCAAAGCGTAAATCTGAGAAAATCGTAATTTTAAAGGAAACCCACCTATCCAGGTATCATCCCAAAATTTTGTTTTTCGTCCATTCCTATCCTTAAAGGAGCATAAATAGTTAAGGTCCAAACGTTTTCCTTCTAACAGATTGCTCTGACAATGTTAAGCCACACACTAATAGAAGTCTTTCCAATAGTCATTTGACCAAATGACCATCCTCACCATAGATGGCTTTTATGACCCAGACCCATAAATTTTGATCATTGGAATAAAAAAGAGAGAAACTTATAGGCCTTCGTAGTCCACTTTAAGCCCTCAAAACATGTTACGTGCAACAACTATTGAACGGAAACATGTAAGCCTTCCAACTTCCAAGGAAATAATTAATAAACAAGAACAAGGATAAATGATCACCTTTGTCTCAGACCATGCTTAATACAAAACCCATTTGTGAAGGACTCGTTAAGTAGGAGGGAATCCATTAAAGCGGTTAATGTCGTATAAATCCACTTGTTCAATTACTTCAAAACTCCATCTTTTCAAGAACCTCGTTGAGAAATTCCTACGAATAAGAATGATAAGATTTCTCAAAGTGTACCTTGAAAGCCATCGGGTTTCTTATTTACTTTACGCGACCTAACTATCTCATTCAACATCGAAGGACCGTCTAAAATTTGGTGGCCTTTAATACATGCCAACGTTTCCTTACTAATAACATCATAGAAAACTTCAGCAGTTTGATTAGTACAAAACTTGCAGGTTATCTTGGATGGGCACCCAATCATGCTTATTAGTTTATAATCTTTTAACAACTTAAAGTCTTGAATTTTAGGAGTAAGAGTAATAAATCAGTGGTTACATCCTTTTGGAATTACACTAGAATCTTGAAACTGTTTACTAATTTCACAACGTCCTCTTCCATTATATTCCAAAATTTCTTCACTAATTCAAACGCAAAGTCGTCTAGACATGGGGGTTTATCTATTCCACAATCCTAAACTGCTTCGCGTAAAAGTAGATTTAATAAACTTTCTGATTAGCCGTAAGTTTTTGGAATAAAATCAAACTTTGAGTAGGATGATTCATCAAAATTGAACCAAATGTTTTTGTATAGTAAGAATAAAATTCATTATAACCCTTTCCAGCTCAAAAATCCACTTCCCATCCACCATAATCTGCCAGTTCCAATTTTCTTTTTCTTGCGATTAATAATTTGATGAAAATACTTGGTATTTTGTCCCCTTCAATCCCTCATTGAACCTTCGCTTTTTGGGCTACGTCCATGTTCAAAATGTAGTCGAGGTCTTACAGTTCTATCATATAACTTATACAGTTTTTCAGATCAGACGTAGAGGTGATTTCTTTATCCACCCTACCACCAATTCTCCAATCTTCTTTTGAATCTCATTCTTTTTCTCATCTTGAGCCTATGCCCGATCAAAATATCAAGAATGTGTTAGGATCGAGACACTTAGCATACGAACACGAAACTCACACACTCAGCTCACAAATTAAGAACACAAGGATTTTACGTGGTTCGGATTCGGTGTCAATCCTACATCCACGGGAACAACTAGATTTTATTTGAATAAGGAGATTACAAGAGATACACACTCAATCTTTGCATGTATTGTGTGTTGTGGTGCATTATTCTAACAAGCCTTACCACCTATATATATACATGAGATGGTAATGTGAACAAAGGAATGTGAAATCAAAAGAAGTAGGCTTGAGAAGAGTAACAAATGTAAATTTCTCTTTGACTCACCAACCTTCACCAACCATTGAAAAATCTTCACCAACCATTTCTAACAATCTCCCACTTGAAGATTTTGAACATCTCTCATTAATCTCCTAACATAACAAGTCTTCCAAGCTTCCAGTTCCCAAGAACAAGCTAAGACTCAGTCAAATTCCCTTAGTTGTAGCCGCCCCTCATCTTCAAGTACTAGAAGGGCCAGTTGAAACTCCCACTAGCTCCAACTCAGCCGTGGCTAATCCCACCACCGACTCATCATCTGTCTCAACCGGTTTGGACACTCCACCAGCTCCAGAGATGCACCGAGGACCACTAACACTCTCCAAACTTTGCAAACTTCCAACAGGAGAGAATTTTTCAGTCTTAGTCTTCAAAACCCAACGGCTCTTTGTAACTGTACCCAGAACACACCCCGTGCTCCCACTGTCACAAAATCCCCTGAATGGTTTAGACTTTCCGACTTGTTCAGCTAACATCCCCTTGGCTCCAGAATTCATGTTTGCAAAATGAACTCTCTTAGCACTAGATTTAGCGAACCAGATATTTGTTGGATTAGGTGTCTAAGCCATGACTTTACAACTATATTTATCTTGTTAATTGAAGCAAAGTCTATTTAGGTTGCCCTCATAGCTGGAGGTCAGGATAGAGTTCGGTAGAGTAAAAGGTTGATTTATTAATTGCTTAATAAATCAATATAATTAATTAAATGGTTTATTAATATATTTAAGTGTTAATATATTAATTAGAAACCATAATAATTAATTAAGATTTAATCTAGAATTAATTGGATTTAATTAGTGATTAAATTAATTAATTAAAAGTGTGAGGACTAGTTTGTATTTATTCAATAGTTGAATAACTGGAAGACTAGAAGTCCAGGGGCCAAAAGTGGCGCCACCCTTGGAGGCTTCTCTAGGGTTGGCGAAAACCCTAATTAGGGTTTAGGGATCTGGTCCAAGTGGTCAACAGGCTTGCCCACTTGGAGGCTCCTTAGGGTTTCAGGTGTAACCCTAGGACGCTATAAAAGGAACCCTCTGGCTCCCCATTATTCACGCCAACTTCAACGAAGATTACTCTGCTGGACTGTCTTCTCCATTGCTGTGGGTATGACTTGCATCTGAGGCAGGATACTTTTGCTGCTAGCTTCAAGAACAAGATTCAAAGGTTGGTTCTTCTGATTTAAACTTTAGAAATCATTGTTGGCATTTAGGTTTTAGTTTATTATCTTCATAGAAGAAAACATAGATCTTTATAGGGTGCATGTGAACCATAAGCAATTTTTGTGTTCATTGTTTGCTAGAAAACCCTTTAGTGGTATCAGAGCATAGGCTGTTTTCTTGTGAATTGATATAAACTGCTTAGATGATTTTTTGCCTTGAGTTTTTGCGAAAAAAACCTCTTGGAATTGCCTTAATTTCGTGGCCTAGGCTAGGGTTTCCTAACCCTAGCCGCCACCCCTTTATTCCCCATTGATTTGCTTGATTTACTTGCATTTTATAAGTAGGTTGTTATTTTTGGTATCTGTATCTATTAAATAACTAGAACTCTTATTTTTGGCATGTAATTTTCGAAATTGTGGGGCCTTAAATAGATAAAATTAATTTGATTAATTTATAATATCTATCTTAGATTTAATTAGTTTAATTAATTGTTAATTAAAAGATCAATCAAAATCAGCTTAAAGAATTAATTTAAATTTTCAAAAATTGTTTAAAAATTTGCGAAAATTATGAGATAATTAATTCTAAAATATTTTAATAAGATTAAAATATATCTTATATATTTATGATTAAAAGTTAATTATTTATATATAAGAAAAATTGGTTAGTCTTACCGCAAGTAGGCCTCATTCACAAAACTGTCCTATAAAGAGGGTATAAGGCGACTGACTATAAAATGTTAGTCTAATGGGTATCCACTCTTACCCACCGCTCTCCTGGTCAGTCGAGTGTCGTTAGCCGAACGGGTTTGATAGAACCGCTATGCCTCTTAAAAGTATAATGCTATAATTGAAAGTACTAGAACCTTAATCAAAAACCCAATCTAGTTACTTTAGGATAAAAATGTGAATTGGTGCTAATCCATGGAATTGCACATTGCACTTTGTGGAACGTTGGTGGAGCGTGTGTGTTTTACCGGCACACCAACTGGGGTCCGCAAAGGCTTGCAATGGGTTTCTTGATTTTGTCATTATTAACGGAGCGTGTGTGGTTAACCGGCACGTTAATTAGAGATGACAATTGACTTCGAGAGTACCAAGCTAATTTGCATGGTTATTCACACCCGGTTTGTGATCCTCGGCATCCCAGTCACAAACAGTGGGGCACATCCCAGACTAAACATGCCATTGGACAGTTCAATGTGTCTCAACAGATCTAGGAATTTCATAAGATGAAATTGATAAGTATATTATCTACCTTAATGACCATTATGTTGTGATTACGGCATCCCTCTTCACACCATAGTTGGGGTATTTTGGGTCCTAGCCTTAATAAATAATAAATTGGGTAATTATTTAAAAGGAAAAATTAAACTAATAAATTCTGTGTATTGTAGATGTCTGAATCAAGTGTCTATTCTCCTCCCTCTCCTCCTTCACCCACTTCTGAGAGCATCAAAAAGCACCTGCCTAATATGGTAAGGCTGACTGGCCTGAATTATATGGTATGGCTTCATAAATAGAGAATAGTTCTTTGTTTTGCTGGCAAGCCATATCTGACTGAGTGTCCGCTCCCTAAAGCATGACATCACACAGCAGCTTGTGATGAGCATGACTCCTTGATTGTTAAGTCAAGGAAAGTTCGTTACCTAATACTATTGATCATTGACCCCGATTTCCGTAGGAATTTAGAATTCCTAGGGTCAGATAAGTTAACACAGCTAGTTGTGGAAAAGTTCCATGAACTGGTTGAGAAAGGACGAGCTAAGATCTTCAAAGAGTTTGAAGTGTGCAGGAAGTAGCACCAGTTCACATGTTCTCAAGACTGAGAGACACGTAGGTGAACTGTATAAATTTGGTCCCCTTTTGATCGGGAGTTAAAGCATTAGCTCGACTCGCTGATCCGTTCATCCTGATGTGCAGGAAAGGGAAACCAGATAAGACAATCATGGATGTGCATTCAATGTTGACTCTGTATGAGTCGTTCATAGAGAAGCATAGTTCCATTGATTCAGCTACTTCAGGATTGAGTCCAGTAAAAGGACACATCAAGAAATGATCCAGATCGTCTGGACCGGTTCCTCGATGTTTCATACTGGGAATCCACAGGGTGGGACACAGTCACGGAAAGATTGGAAAATGCTCCGAAGCCGAACAGTTTGGCAACTCAGGAATATCTTAAAACTCAGAACACCTGATCCTTAGTTCCTTGATACAGGATGTGTTTCTCACATTTGCTCTGTATGCATGGACTCTGTAGGATGTAGGATGTTGTTGCATAGGAGCATATTCAGATTGGATCTGAAGCTCATGCAGTTTTAGAGTTTAGTTAGATGTTGAAATCATGTTATTAGCTTATCAGATACGTGTGACATTGTCTATCATTTAATACATTGTTCAAGGATTTTGTTTTAATAAAATTGTCAATTTTCTTTTAACACATGTTGTTTGAAATATCCTTGAAATGTTGTATGATTGTGTTGACTGCATGATTAGTAATAACTTGAATATTGATACATCCAAAGTGTTTGGATTTTAGGAATTGTGCTCCTTATGATTGTTAAAGTGAGTATTATAAGAATCAATTCAACCAAAGGTCAAGTTGGACAAGACTTTGGAATCATTTGACTTAGAGTCACATGATGAATTGAGTTCTTAATGTGTTAAGAAATGAATCAACCAAAGATCCAGTTGGACAGGACTTTGGAATCATTTGACTTAGAGTCAAATGATGATTAAGTTCTTCATAAAGCACATGTGGCAAGAAATGAATCACCCAAAGATCCAAAGGATAGGATTTTGGAATCAGTTGACTTAGAGTCAACTGAAGATTGCAAGTCTTGAACAGAATTAACAAAGTCATAAGTTTACATAGAGATGTAAAAGAGATTGAGATTAGAAGCAACGAACACATCAGTTGCTGTGTATTGCTCGAATCTCCGAACAGAACACAATTGTTTGTACTTCACAATATTTGTCAGTCGGTATGACGAATATGACCTCGCTTATCAGAATAAGCGATTGGATTGAATTTTTGAACAGTTCAAGGACTTCAAAGGAAGTACAAGACCCACAGAACCTGAGTGACAACATAAACTGGGAAAATGTTTCACAGTTATTCTCTTCTAAGAACATTAATAGTTATAATGTGTCTTAGGGAAGATGATGGAGCATTGGTCGAAATAGTTCGATCTTCGAAGTATGAGATACATTGTCAATTAGTTTCCAATAAATTGAATACTAAACCAGTCAGACCATATTCCGACCACATTCTAGACTAAGTAGGCTTTGGAGACACTGTCTGAAATGTAAAGATGGGATTGTCCCACTTGTACATTAAAGGTCCAGGGTCTTGTAGTGTTCATCTGAACCTCATGACTAGCCTGAACCTAATCAGAAATGTCGTTTAACTGGCTATCCCGCTGTACCTGGAAAAGAAATAGCTTTTTTTAGAAAGAACTCATGTTCTATGGAAACAGTGGGAGGTGGGACAGTCCTGAATGAGTTCAGGATTAGCCATGTGAAAGAACCTTTAGTCATCATTAGGCTTGAAGCAGAAATCAGATTTCTGTTTTTGTACTGACATAATCTTCTCTTGACCAGTAGTACTGATCACCGTCATAAGTAGTTATGATCGGGGTGACATACCGAATAGTGGTAAAACACTATAGTTGGTACGGATTTTCAATCCGACTACTTGGAAGCATTGGTGAGCCCGGTTGCTGCCAATTAAGAGAACCTTAGGACGAGATACTGTAAGAACCCGCGAAAAAGTTAAAAAGGGTAAAATCGTCTTTTATCGTATTGTACGACTATTGTGTGTAATAATATGTATTTGTAACATAATATAATGAGAAATACTAGTTTATGTGAAATTTGGAGTTTTTACTGCGTGAATAGTGAAATTTGACCAAAAAGGGTAAAATGGTCATTTGACATGGAAATGACCAAAATGTTAAGAAATTGTAAAGTTAGAAATTAATGGAACTTTGGTTGCAAGTTATGGTCTTAGGATCATCTTTGTATAAAAATTAGAAACCAAAGGACCAAAAATGTAAATACTTTATAAGTTAATTATATAACTCTAAAATAGAGTTATTTCTTTCATTAAGTGAGAAACTCTCCAGAGAATTCCAAAGAGCACGAGAGGCAGCGGGAAGGAGCAAAGAAGAAGAAGAAAATCAAGGAATTGGCAAGGAACAAGGTTGGAATTAGTGATTCCATAGTTGAAAGAGGTAAGAATTCCTTAGTTTTAACCTAGGTTTTGTGTGTGTTCTTGATTTGGGTTTTTTTTGGGTTGAGTGGAAACTGCAATTTCAGTAATAAATCATGTGGTTTAAGTAGCTAATGCTTCCAATAAGCCATTAGTTAAGAACTTAACTCAAAAACATGGAAGTAGGTTGCTATATGTTAGAAATCAAGAAATGGGAATTTGTGCTCAAGAACCCTAAAAACGGGTTTGTAAGATCAAAGCTGGTTTTTATGGTTTTGTTGGGTCCAAATGATCACTTAGGATGTATTAAGACACTCCTAAGTGACTAATTTCAAAAAGATGGATTTTTGGTGCAAAATATCAAAAACGGGATTTTGAAGAAATGGAATTGGAATTAGTGATTCCATGGCTTAAAACCTGATGTAAAACAAGGGTTTTAGTCATGGAATGATAGTAAAATGATTAAGAACTGAAATAAGTGCTTAATGGGTGAACTGCGTGCTACAGTGCTCCAGTCAGGGACCAAAAATGTTAAAATTTTCAAATAACTCAAACGCTAGAAACCATAGCTAGACATGTCCGATTGACCTGAAATTCCAGACATAACCTTAACATGGTATAAGAACATGTCGGGAATGGTCAAATCCGTAATCCGACCTTGCGGAAAAGTTACTGTAGCGGCAGAGGCTAAAAACACTATTCATGCCCATGATTTTTAGAATTTGAGCTAGACTTGTCCAATGAACTCCAAATTTGAAACACAAGTCTAATATGGTCTAAGATTTCATGGAAAAGAGTCGGAACTGAAATACGACCCCTCGGGGGTACTGTAGCAATATACGCGTATTTCGGAGAAAAACCGTAAAATGAGTTATAAATGGTTATACATTTATTATAACCTATAGCTATGTTATATGAGACCTTAGCATTATAGAATTAATTATATTGAGTATTTATATATATAATACATGTATAGGTGGTGCTTCAAACGTGGTTGAGCACGGAAAAGGGAAAGGAATACGAGAAGTGTAGAGACTCGTAACAACGTCAAGGTGAGTTCTATGAGGATTTTCTAGTACGTAGCAAAATGTTATTTTCAGAAAAAAAATATGATTTCCAATGTTTATAAATACTAAAGTTTGGAAAATGGTTTTTGAATGAAGCTCTATACAAGGGCTTAGTATTTTAAGTAGATTTTTAAAGTATGATTTGCAAAGTATTTTGAAAGAAGTTCCTTTTGGGAACTAAGATGTTAAAAGTAGTTTTGATAATATTTTTGATAAAGAGTTACAAAGTTTATGAGTTTTAGTTTATTACAAATTGTGTCCCATTTTGACCAATTTGAGATGAAATGAAGTAAGAATTAAAGAAAGAAAGAAATATGAGTCAGTTGTCCGGACTAGGATCACCCACATAATTGGGGGATCAGAAGACACTACTGGGATGGTACCTCCCGTCGTGAAGTAGTTGTCTAGCTTAGCATACCCTTGTGCTTGAATTTGTTCCAAGTCACGAAGGGGAGACAGAATGAGCAAACCGAGTGGGCAGATCTGTTCTGTTCCGCGAGGGGAGCTAGTTGAATGAATTAATTAACTTAATTCATAAGTTTCAGTTGGTCACAAGAAAGAAAGCAGTTTTATAAAAGAAAGTCTTTTTATAGTTTGAAAGTAAAGAAGAGAAAGTTATTTTGAGATTTATGAAATAAATCAGTTTTTAGCAATGTACTTTTGATATTCCAAGTTTTGAATAGAAAAGTTTTGGGTCTAAACCCATATTACTCACGAGACTTTATGTCTCACGTATACTATGTTTTTGAAATGCTACGTACTTAGGTGAAGGGAGCGAGAGTTGCAGTTGGGACCGTTATTGTACACTGTAAGTTTAAATTATGGTTATCTGTATTGAGTCTGTAATACCCCTCAAGTTTTAAGTTGTAAAATAAAATAAAAATTTAAGTGGCTATTTTATAGTCACGAGTTGTAAATTATATTTGAAAATTGTATTTGTATTTTAAATATGGTTTGAGAAAAGAGGTGTTAAAGTTTTGGTATCAGAGCCATAGTTTAAGCGAATTAGGTTGGAATACCATCCTAGGCTTAAACTAGTAAGAGTAGTAGTAGGTTGCCTTTGTAATATAGAAGGCATAGATTGAGTATGACTGTTCTAAAGTGCAGTTAACATAAGGAGATAACATGCTACCGCTTATGAAATACTATATAGAATTGCGTATTAAACAGATAATTTGTTCATCTATATAGTAATGGAAGGCAGAAGACAAGCTGACAGGGGTGAGGGCAGTCACACTTCCTCAAGAGGAAGTGAACCACATGTTCTGCGAAACGATGAGGCTGAGCCAAACCCACTACCACCACAACCTGTCACTATGGAGGCAATTCAGTTCTTAATTAATAATCTACGAACTGAACTGAGGCAAGATGTGCACAACATAATCGATAGCAGAATGGGTGAACCTAGTGCCCAATCATCACAAGAAGTCTCCAAGAAGACGACTGAGGAAGCGACTACTGGAGGAAACAAGACGGAAGAAAAGGGCTGCTCTTTTAAGTCCTTTATGGCTTGCAAACCGCCCGAATACCATGGCAGTTTTGAGCCTAAAGTGACAATGCGGTGGGTCCGAGAGATTGAACAAGTGATACAAGCGAGCAAATGTGCAGAAAAAGACCAAGTCACTTTTGCTTCTCGGCAACTGAAGGATGATGCTTTGGTGTGGTGGAACACCAAATATGAAAGCTTGGGAAAGGATGTGGTATATGGTTGGTCATGGGTAGAGTTTGTCACGTGCCTCAAAGATAAATTCTGTCCCACGCGAGATTTGGAGAAGTTGAATGAAGATTTCTTAACGATAAAGAAAGGAGAAATGACGGTTGACGAGTATACAAAGAAGTTTTGTGACATGTTACCTTTTGTGGGGGAGTCTTACCCCAGTGAGCGGTCCCGAATTAACCGCTATGTCCGGGGTTTGCCATGGAACTATGAACTAGAAGTAAAGAAAGCCGAGACGTTAGATGGGGCGATCATTGCTGCCCGAACTGTGGAAGATGTTGGAAAAAGAAGGAAGGAAGAAGGACCTGGTTTTGGTGACAAAAGGAAGACAGTTAGTAGTATCAGTGGGAACATAAAGAAGAAAGGGAAAATGAGTACAAGTCAGAGCCGACAGGGAAGTGTGAAAAAGTGCGAGAAATGTGGGAAAGAACACGGTGGCGAATGTCGAGCGGGATCAAATGCATGCTTTAATTGTGGCGGATTCGGTCACAAAGCGAAAGATTGTAAAGCCAAGAAAGCCAGCGAAGTGGAGTGTTTCTCATGCCATCAGATGGGACACTACAGTTTCAACTGCCCAAACAAGGGAGGAGAAACTATGGTGTCAACAGCCCAGAAGAAGACCGAACCCCAGAAGGTGAAGACTCGAGCTTTTCAGATCACCAGGGAGGAAGCAAAGGAGACTCACGATGTGGTCTCAGGTATTCTACTAATCAACTCGACACCTGCATATGTCCTGTTTGATTCCGGGTCTACATATTCATTTGTGTCCCATGGGTTTGGAGCTAGATTAAATGTCCCATTAGAATTGTTAGATCTAGTTTTTGAAGTAGAAGTGGCGGATGGGAAATTCGTTGAAGTTCAGCATATGTATCGAGACTGTGAACTTGACATCAACGGCAAGAAGTTTCGACTTAATCTCATTCCTATTGGAATTAAGTCCTTTGATGTAATAATTGGGATGGATTGGCTTGGTGCAAATGATGCGAAGATAGCTTGTGGACAGAAGAGGGTGTCTGTTAAAACCCTTGGAGCAAAAGTGTACGTATATGGGGAAAGAAGAACGCACGTGTCAAGTATCATCAGTGTAGCTAAAGCTCGAAGATGTATCAGGAAAGGATGTGTATCTTTCCTGGCCTATGTGATGACTGAAGATAAAGTGAAACAGACGTACAAAGACATAGAAGTGGTAAAAGAGTTTCCAGAAGTTTTCCCAGATGAATTGCCAGGCTTGCCACCAGAAAGGCAGGTTGAATTCCGAATAGATCTTGTTCCAGGAGCTTCCCCAATAGCACGAGCACCGTACCGGTTAGCACCAACAGAGATGAGGGAATTAATGTCCCAGTTGCAGGAATTACTAGATAAAGGCTTCATTAGGCCGAGTTCTTCTCCGTGGGGTGCTCCAGTTTTATTTGTAAAGAAGAAAGATGGGTCAATGCGAATGTGCATTGATTACAGAGAATTGAACAAGATTACTATCAAGAACCGTTACCCGTTGCCCAGAATAGACGATTTGTTTGACCAGTTGCAAGGAGCAGATTATTTCTCGAAAATTGATTTGAGATCTGGGTATCATCAAGTCAGGGTAAAAGAAAGTGATGTAGAGAAGACGGCGTTTCGTACACGATACGGGCATTACGAGTTTCTAGTAATGCCATTTGGTCTTACGAATGCACCAGCGATCTTTATGGACTTAATGAATCGGGTCTGTAAACCATTCTTAGACCGGTTTGTTATAGTGTTCATAGATGACATTTTGATCTACTCAAAGAATAAAGAAGAGCATGCGAGTCATCTGCGGTTAGTACTTGAGACTTTGAAGAGAGAACAGCTTTATGCAAAGTTCTCCAAGTGCGAGTTTTGGATGAGAGAGATTCAGTTCCTTGGACACGTTGTTTCTATCCAAGGTATAAAAGTTGATCCAGCGAAAGTTGAAGCAGTGATGAAATGGGAGCCACCTAAGACGCCAACAGAAGTTAGAAGTTTTCTCGGTCTTGCCGGGTACTACAGGAGATTTATTCAAGATTTCTCCCGTATAGCAGTGCCACTTACACGACTAACTCGGAAGGAAGAAAAATTCAGATGGCAAGAAGAACAAGAAAGAGCTTTCGCTACATTAAAAGAAAAGTTATGTAACGCGCCTGTCCTTACATTGCCAGATGGGACGGAAGACTTTGAAGTGTACAGCGATGCCTCGCATCAGGGGCTTGGCTGTGTGTTGATGCAAAGAGGGAAAGTCATAGCATACGCTTCCAGACAATTGAAAGATCCAGAGAAAAAGTACGCAACTCATGATTTAGAGCTTGCAGCGATCGTTTTTGCCTTGAAGATATGGAGACATTACTTGTATGGTACAAAGTGCAAGCTATTCACCGATCACAAGAGTTTGCAGTATGTGTTCACTCAAAAAGAGTTGAACATGAGATAGAGCAGATGGCTAGAGCTGATCAGTGACTATGATTGTGACATTATATACCATCCGGGTAAAGCAAATGTAGTAGCAGATGCATTGAGTAGAAAAGCTCCTGAGAAAAGAATCAAGGCAAGGTCGATGCGCATAGAACTAGTGTCCAGCATTATAGAACAGATTAAAGAAGCTTAGCAAAAAGTTGAAGAAAGTAGGGATGTGAAAGATGAAAAGCTAGGAAAAGACACTCAGTTTGAAACCAATAGTCAAGGCTTGAAGACTTTCAGAAGCCGCATTTGGGTACCGAAAGCAGGAGGTTTGAGGAAGCTGATTTTAGAAGAGTCGCATAAGTCAAAGTATTCCATTCATCCCGGGAGTACCAAGACTTATCAAGATTTGAAAAGACAGTACTGGTGGCCTGGAATGAAGAAAAGGATAGCTAAGTACATCTCCAAGTGTGTTATTTGTGCACAAGTTAAGGCGGAACATCAGGTCCCGCATGGGGATGCTCAGTCATTGCATATTCCAGCCGGAAAGTAGGAAGATATAACCATGGACTTGGTTGTCGGGTTACCGAGAACGAGAAGAGGTCATGATAGTATATGGGTCATAGTAGATCGATTGACCAAGAGTGCACTATTTCTAGCCATAAAAGAAACTACTCCATTGGAGCAGTTAGCTCAGTTGTATACAGATGAAGTGTTAAGAAGATATGGTCCACCGTTGTCTATCGTGTCAGACAGAGACCCCAGATTCACCTCTAATTTTTGGAGTGCTTTACAAGAGAAAATGGGGACGAGAATTCAGTTAAGTACAGCATATCATCCACAAACAGATGGTCAGAGTGAACGAACGATCCAGACATTAGAAGATATGTTACGGTCATGCGTGATGGAATTTGGAGGAAGTTGGGACGAACACCTGCCATTAGTGGAGTTTGCATACAACAATAGCTACCATTCTAGCATAAAAATGCCACCTTTTGAGGCATTGTATGGTAGAAAGTGTAGAACTCCTTTATGTTGGTTGGAAGCGGGTGAGGCTAAACTTACAGGGCCAGAGATTGTTAGAGTGACTAATGAGAAGATCGGAGTAATTCAAGCCAACATGAAAGCAGCACAAGATCGACAGAGGAGTTATTCAAATTTAAAGAAGAGACCATATGACTTGCAAGAAGGAGATTTGGTGATGATTAAAGTGTCGCCATGGAAAGGAGTGGTTAGATTTGGCAGAAGAGGAAAGCTGAGTCCAAGATACATTGGACCTTTTAAAATTTTGAAGAGAGTTGGGTTACAAGCATTCAAGATAGAGTTACCACCCGAACTCAGTGGAATACATGATACCTTTCATGTATGCTACTTGAAGAAGTACTTTGGCAAAGAAGAGTTTGTAATACCCTATACCGATCTGAGGGTGGAGACTCCTAGCAAATTGATTGAAGAACCCGAAGCGATTTTAGAGATGCAGACAAAGAAGCTAAGGAACAAGGAGATTGACCTTGTACTTGTTAAGTGGAAGCATCCCGTAGGGTCAAACTTGACTTGGGAAACGTTAGCAGAAATGAAGAGAAGATATCCGAATTTCACGGATTACGAAAAGATTCCGAGGACGGAATCCGCTTAAGGAGGGGTGACTGTAAGAACCCGCGAAAAAGTTAAAAAGGGTAAAATCGTCTTTTATCGTATTGTACGACTATTGTGTGTAATAATATGTATTTGTAACATAATATAATGAGAAATACTAGTTTATGTGAAATTTGGAGTTTTTACCGCGTGAATAGTGAAATTTGACCAAAAAGGGTAAAATGGTCATTTGACATGGAAATGACCAAAATGTTAAGAAATTGTAAAGTTAGAAATTAATGGAACTTTGGTTGCAAGTTATGGTCTTAGGATCATCTTTGTATAAAAATTAGAAACCAAAGGACCAAAAATGTAAATACTTTATAAGTTAATTATATAACTCTAAAATAGAGTTATTTCTTTCATTAAGTGAGAAACTCTCCAGAGAATTCCAAAGAGCACGAGAGGCAGCGGGAAGGAGCAAAGAAGAAGAAGAAAATCAAGGAATTGGCAAGGAACAAGGTTGGAATTAGTGATTCCATAGTTGAAAGAGGTAAGAATTCCTTAGTTTTAACCTAGGTTTTGTGTGTGTTCTTGATTTGGGTTTTTTTTGGGTTGAGTGGAAACTGCAATTTCAGTAATAAATCATGTGGTTTAAGTAGCTAATGCTTCCAATAAGCCATTAGTTAAGAACTTAACTCAAAAACATGGAAGTAGGTTGCTATATGTTAGAAATCAAGAAATGGGAATTTGTGCTCAAGAACCCTAAAAACGGGTTTGTAAGATCAAAGCTGGTTTTTATGGTTTTGTTGGGTCCAAATGATCACTTAGGATGTATTAAGACACTCCTAAGTGACTAATTTCAAAAAGATGGATTTTTGGTGCAAAATATCAAAAACGGGATTTTGAAGAAATGGAATTGGAATTAGTGATTCCATGGCTTAAAACCTGATGTAAAACAAGGGTTTTAGTCATGGAATGATAGTAAAATGATTAAGAACTGAAATAAGTGCTTAATGGGTGAACTGCGTGCTACAGTGCTCCAGTCAGGGACCAAAAATGTTAAAATTTTCAAATAACTCAAACGCTAGAAACCATAGCTAGACATGTCCGATTGACCTGAAATTCCAGACATAACCTTAACATGGTATAAGAACATGTCGGGAATGGTCAAATCCGTAATCCGACCTTGCGGAAAAGTTACTGTAGCGGCAGAGGCTAAAAACACTATTCATGCCCATGATTTTTAGAATTTGAGCTAGACTTGTCCAATGAACTCCAAATTTGAAACACAAGTCTAATATGGTCTAAGATTTCATGGAAAAGAGTCGGAACTGAAATACGACCCCTCGGGGGTACTGTAGCAATATACGCGTATTTCGGAGAAAAACCGTAAAATGAGTTATAAATGGTTATACATTTATTATAACCTATAGCTATGTTATATGAGACCTTAGCATTATAGAATTAATTATATTGAGTATTTATATATATAATACATGTATAGGTGGTGCTTCAAACGTGGTTGAGCACGGAAAAGGGAAAGGAATACGAGAAGTGTAGAGACTCGTAACAACGTCAAGGTGAGTTCTATGAGGATTTTCTAGTACGTAGCAAAATGTTATTTTCAGAAAAAAATATGATTTCCAATGTTTATAAATACTAAAGTTTGGAAAATGGTTTTTGAATGAAGCTCTATACAAGGGCTTAGTATTTTAAGTAGATTTTTAAAGTATGATTTGCAAAGTATTTTGAAAGAAGTTCCTTTTGGTGTTGAATTGCAAGAGTTGGATCGTGATTCAAAATGCGGAATAATGTAAATAAACTAGATCAAAAACAGACGATATGAAGAACTGATGTTGAATGATTAACAATGCAACTCAAGAACAATTCAATGAGAACTATTCTGTATGAGCGCCGTAAAGAGATTACAAAAGTTAACCCTAACAGGGTTACGATTAAGCTATATAAACAAAAACTAAGTATGGAATGACAGACCCATTCCATAACCGATAGCTAAAATATAGGCTACAAATCAGGCAACAGATCCGATTAGCATATTTGACTCAATCTTAATTAATGACTCAACAATCTCCCCCTTTGAGTCAAAAATGCGATTTCTCATCATTCTTCAAGTTTTACTTCGCTTGTTTGTCTGTCAAACACCCTCGGAATGATTGCCAGGATCCTTTTTCGGAATGCAATGTACCACCTCAACATGTCATTGACGCAGGTTTTATCTTCAGTGGTGTTGGAAGGCAGTTTGTTGATGATGTGAAGAATATGTTCCAACACTGGAGTCCTGTAAAGATGTTTGTCCAAGAGAAAGAATATTCTTTTAACATTCTCGAGGCCTAGAAAGAAATTGATTTTGCCCATAGAGCTCATTTCAAATTTTGTCTCCATCAGTTTTCGGAATTCAGCTGTTAGGCTTGGGTGAGTAGATCCGAAAATGATGTCATCAACATAAATTTGAACAATCATCAGGTGACCTCCTTCCTTTTTGCGAAAGAAAGTTGGGTCGACAGATCCTTGCTTGAACTTGGATTGCTTAAGGAACCTGGTTAAAGTCTCATACCAAGCTCTTGGAGCTTGTTTCAGGCCGTAAACAGCTTTGTCTAAGACATAGCAATGATCAGGATGTTTACTGCTCACAAAGCCTGGTGGTTGCTCAACATAGACTGTCTCTTCTAATTCTCCATTCAGAAAAGCGCACTTGACATCCATCTGATAGACCTCGAACCCTTTATGTGCTGCATAAGCAAGAAAAATCCGAACGGATTCAAGTCTGGCTACTGGTGCAAAAGTTTCTTCATAATCAATTCCTTCTTCCTGACAGTACCCTTTGACAACCAGTCTTGCTTTGTTTCGTATGACATTCCCTTCTTTGTCCAACTTGTTTCGAAAGACCCATTTCATTCCGAGAACGGATGCGTTTTTCGGTGTCGGAACCAATCGCCACACTCTGTTGCGTTCAAATTCGTTTAACTCATCTTGCATTGCTTGAACCCAGTCAGCATGATCAAGTGCTATTTTAACTGTTTTAGGTTCAACCTTGGAGATAAACGAATGAAACATGCAAAATTCCACTTTAGAAAATAATGCGGCTTGCTTTTCTTTAGCTTGAGCCCGAGTAAGAACACCAGCAGAAGTCGTTCCGATGATTTGAGATTTTGGATGATCTCTTGTCCATTTTATCATTGGAGGATAATTTGGATCATATTCAGGATTAATTTCTGAAATGATTTCTTCTGCTTCCGAATGTACCTCTGACTGTGTGTCAAGGTCATTATTTTCAAGGTCATTCTCCCCCTGGAAGATTGCATCGTTTCTATTATTAGGATGATCTTGTTCAACTGGTAGAGTGGTTGATTCGGACTCAAGAGTCATACGCTCCCCTTGACTAGTTGATGAACTCTCCCCCTGGATTGGCGCATCTGCAATAGGAGTTGGACTCTCCCCCTGGATTGGTGCATCAGGAATGGGAGTTGGAGCATTGTTCGGAATCGGAACATCAGAGGAGTGTACTTGTGGAGATTCGTTTTCACTAACTGTATTTTCTATAAGCTTCAACAGTTCATCGCCTTGGTTATCTCTTGCGTTTGCTTCTGATGTTTTTGCGATTTCTTGGTCATCAAACAAATTCAGAAATTCCTCATATAGATCCAGAAGAGGAATTGTAGACGTATTGGATTCAGGAAAGATTTCTTCAGACTTGATTCTATCGTGCTTTGCTCTGGAATTATATCTATCATCAAAGGTGATGTAGTATGTTTCTTCAATCTTTCGAGATCGTTTGTTCAGAACACGATAGGCTTTTGAGGTAAGAGAGTAGCCCAGAAAAATGCCTTCATCAGCTTTTTCGTCCCATTTAACTCGTTTTTCTTTCGAGTTAAAAATGAAGCACTTGGATCCAAAAACATGAAAGAACTTCACATTCGGTTTTCTCTTGTTGAGGATCTCATAGGGAGTGAGATTGAATCGTTTCGTAATGTTTGATCGGTTCTGAGTGTAACAAGCAGTTGCGATGGCGTCGGCCCAGAAATATAAAGGAAGTTTTGCGAAAGAGAGCATGGTTCGAGCAGCTTCACACAGAGAACGATTCCGTCTTTCTACAACTCCATTTTGTTGAGGAGTGTAAGGGGCAGAGAAGTTATGCGTGATTCCTTTATTGACGAGAAAATCATCTAGAACTTTATTTTTGAATTCTGTCCCATTATCACTTCGTATCATTCGAACTTGTTTTCGGAGAAGGAGTTCTATCTGCTTGATGAAGTTAATCATGTTGATTGCCGCTTCAGATTTTTGCTTGAGGAAGAACACCCATGTGAAACGTGAGAAGTCATCCACCACAACCAGAATGTATTTGTTATGAGCGACGCTTTCGATGGCAGATGGACCACAAAGATCAATATGCAAGAGCTCCAGAGGTTCGATGATCTTTGTGTTGATGATTGTAGAGTGGCTCTTCCGACTTTGTTTTCCTAGCTCGCATGCGTCACAGAGTCGGTCTTTGTCGTACTTGAGTAGCGGTAATCCACGCACAAGATCACCAAGTACCAGTTTATTAATATCACGAAAGTTCATGTGAGACAACCGCCTGTGCCAGAGCCAACTATCATCGTTCGTAGCTTTAGTGAGTAGGCAAATAGCAGGTTTTCCTTGAATAGGTCTCATATCCAAGGGAAACAATTCTCCTTTTCTCTTTGACTTCAATATAATCTTTTTGGATTCTTTCTCAATCAGTTCGGAACCTTCTTCATCAAATGAGACTTTAAGACCAGTTCCGACAACCAGTTGTGAGACACTGATCAAGTTGTGTTGAAGTCCTTCCACATATGCCACTTTGCGTATCGAAATTTCACCATTTGTGATCATGCCATAGCCTTTGATGTTGCCTGTTGCATTGTTCCCATAACTGACTTTTCCTCCATTCGTCAGTGAGCGATATTCTCTTAATTCCTCCTTCCTTCCAGTCATATGACGTGAACAGCCGCTGTCAATGTACCATTCCGGATCATACTGTTCGTCACATAGGACCTGCACAAGTTAGAGAGATTTAGGAACCCAAACCAGTGTGGGCCCATGTGAGAATTTTCTTGCGATAGGAAAAGTGCACGATCTTTCAACCCAAAAAGATTTTCTCACAGATGGTACATTTTTCTTATTTTCAATTCGGAACACTTTTATTTTTGTGGGTTGCCATTGTTGTTTAGCAAAACGAGATTTCTTAGGAGTAACTGTGTTCGAAACTTGATAATAATGAGTTTTCTGAGTGTGAGTGCTAGAAAAAGAATTTTGAGTTTTAACCGATTGAAGAGAGGGTTTTGATTTGGAAGCAACAGTTGGATGAATCTTGTGGATTTTAAGATCCTGAGTGGTTTCAGGATAGAGTTTTCCCTTCCCTTTTGAATCCATTGAACTGGGAACACTTGTAGGAGTCTTTGTTGTGGTAGTTGAGACAGATGGTTTAGGTACTGGTTTTGGTTTTGGAGTGGGCTCAACTTTCCGAGTAGGAATTGGGTTGGTTTTCTGGGTTGAGTTTGAGTTATTTTTGTTTCTCCAGAACTGTTTTCTCTCTTTCAGATTCTTTTTATACCTGGCATTCATTTGTTTCCTTTTGGCAATCAGCTCTTCAGGAGACTTATGAACACAAGATGTTGAGCCGTGATTGGAGTCGGATTTGAAGGTATTCGATTTAGAGTTCGGAGAAATAGGTTTCAAGTTCTTTGCACCCCATGAGCCATTTTGAGAAACAGGATTTTTACAGTTCAATGAACCAGAAATATAATTGCCACGAGACTTCCACGAGGTCATTTCGGAAAGACCTTTAGTCTCATCTGAGTTGTCAATTGGTTCCGACCAAAAGAAAGAATCACAACCATCGGAATTATCGTTATCGACTAGGACTTTGAGTTCAGTTACATCTTTTGTGTTTAAGCCTGGTTTAACAAAAACTTGATTTGGTACAGTTTGAATTTTTGGAAAAACAGTAGCTTGTTCGGTTAAAGTGTGTGATTTTTCACTTTCAACAATTCTCGCAAAAGTAACTGAATTTTCAGAAATGAGATTTTTCTTAATTTCAGTAGAATTTGATACGAATTCCGAACAATCAATTTCATCCTCAACAGATATTTCACTCATATCGCTTTCATCAAAGTCAGAAATATTCTCATTAATAAGAATATTATCGGAATTTAGTTTAGAGCATAGTGAATGAAAATTCTTTAGAGTTGCTGTTTTAATTTCCTCGTGATCATTTTCTGAAAAATATTCTTTGACCATACTTTTATGTTCTTTGGACTGTATATAGCTTTCAATTTTATCAAGTCCAATTCGATAAGCTTCCGAAACCTCATCAGATGAAACAATGGTTTCACACCTATGACATTCTGCATCGATTTCATCCTCTTTCAACTCAAGAAAGGGCAAAATCATTTTGTGTAAACCCCTGCCTATGTCACAATCAAGATGTAATTGAGTAATATTATTGTAAAGACGTTTAGCAATTAAACAAAAAATGTTTCTCTGTTTGACAAGAACTAAATTATCTCGTTTGACATAAATGATATCATCCCGTGCTTTAACTAACTCACTATCCAACGCCTCGATTCTCATTCGTCTCTCCTCATTCTTATTCGATATCCTGCTCAATTGATCATTTAGGTTAGAATTACTTAGACGTGTTCTTTTTAAGCTATCACTCAAACTGGAAACGGTAAATCTAAGATCATCTAATTCTGCATCATAACTAGAAGAGCAAATATTTAAAGAATTAAGGATAGAGCGTACCTTTTTGACCACAGCCTCACATTCTTCAACTTGTTCATGTATAGGCTTTGCAGCAAAGCAGTTTGCTGAAGCAGGACATCCATCGGTAGAATAACCTCTGCTTTCGGAATGATCAGCTTTCACCATCAGACATCGACCATGTGTTGGATTCCTTACCTCCTCATCTTCCGAATCCGTTGACCAGACTTCAACGGCGCCAAACTCGCTGTCTTCTTTCACCACGAAAGCTGCCTTGGTAGATGAAGTATCGTTCTTTTTCAGCTCTGCAATCTTCTTTGCATAATAAGCTTCATCTTTCACCTGCTCCTTCTTCTCAGCTTGTTTTCGGAGCAAACAGTCTTTCACAAAGTGATTCTTGCCGTTACAGTAATGGCAATCATATCCCGAGTCGCCTGCTAGTTTCTTCTCTTCATCATTCTTCTTTTTCTGACTTTCTTCCACAGTCTTTTCAGCATGGAAGCCTCCTTGTCGATTCCGGTTTTTGAATTTGGAGAAGTTTTTCTTGAAGAACTTCTTGGGATTTGATACCATCAAAGCTTTGTCTTCTCTGGTCAAATCGTCATCGGAAAAGTCAGATTCGGAATCAATTTCTGCCGTTTTCTTTCCAGCAGCGACCAGTGCAAGGGAGCCGAGACTGGTAGTTGCTTTGGCTTCCGAAATGATTTCCTTTTCATGGGATTTCAGAATTCCCACAACCTTAGCCAAAGTGTAAGTTTTGAACTGTTCATGGGCTTTTATTGTTGAAACAATAGCCTTCCATTCAGAACGAAGACCATCCAGAAAAGTGACCTTTTGCTCAATGACAGTTCGAGCCAGATTGTATTTTAATAATCGACTTAGAAGATGATTATATCGATTAAAGGTCTGGGTCAGAGTTTCTTCCGAACCTTGTACAAAAGATCCGAAATCGGAAAGAAGAGTGGTCTGAATAGAGTGCTCAAGGTCAGCATCTCCAGAATATAATTCTTTAAGTCGATCCCAGATCTCTTTAGCTGTTTGGCATGAACTAACTAGACGAAGAGTATCTGCTTGAAGAGCAAACCTGATAATTCTAAATGCTTTAATGTTGCACATCAGTTTATCTTTTTCGTCTTGAGGAATGTTTGTGTGAGTGACAAGCAAGTTGTTGTACTCTTTTAGGGTTTTAATAACCCTTCTTGTGTCTGTGTGGACATGGGTTTCTTCAGTAATAGCTTGCCAGATCGTTGCACCATGTTCTTCAATGCCAAGAACATAATCTTCAAAGTGTAACGCCCAGACTTCATACTCTTGAGTGAATAGAATTGGAGTCCTGGTAGTGGATCCAATACTGCTTGAAAGATTAAAAGACTGAGTATGTGAGTCGTCAAAAGCCATTGATACGTTTATTTTGAATGAATCAGTAGTGTAGGTAGAAATCAAAAGGAAGAGTTGAACGTAAAAGATCAAAATTTGATATCTAAGATCGATTGTAACGATGAAGATAATCAAAAATAGATCTGAGAATAACACTAACTCCCGCTCTGATACCAATTGTTGAATTGCAAGAGTTGGATCGTGATTCAAAATGCGGAATAATGTAAATAAACTAGATCAAAAACAGACGATATGAAGAACTGATGTTGAATGATTAACAATGCAACTCAAGAACAATTCAATGAGAACTATTCTGTATGAGCGCCGTAAAGAGATTACAAAAGTTAACCCTAACAGGGTTACGATTAAGCTATATAAACAAAAACTAAGTATGGAATGACAGACCCATTCCATAACCGATAGCTAAAATATAGGCTACAAATCAGGCAACAGATCCGATTAGCATATTTGACTCAATCTTAATTAATGACTCAACATTTGGGAACTAAGATGTTAAAAGTAGTTTTGATAATATTTTTGATAAAGAGTTACAAAGTTTATGAGTTTTAGTTTATTACAAATTGTGTCCCATTTTGACCAATTTGAGATGAAATGAAGTAAGAATTAAAGAAAGAAAGAAATATGAGTCAGTTGTCCGGACTAGGATCACCCACATAATTGGGGGATCAGAAGACACTACTGGGATGGTACCTCCCGTCGCGAAGTAGTTGTCTAGCTTAGCATACCCTTGTGCTTGAATTTGTTCCAAGTCACGAAGGGGAGACAGAATGAGCAAACCGAGTGGGCAGATCTGTTCTGTTCCGCGAGGGGAGCTAGTTGAATGAATTAATTAACTTAATTCATAAGTTTCAGTTGGTCACAAGAAAGAAAGCAGTTTTATAAAAGAAAGTCTTTTTATAGTTTGAAAGTAAAGAAGAGAAAGTTATTTTGAGATTTATGAAATAAATCAGTTTTTAGCAATGTACTTTTGATATTCCAAGTTTTGAATAGAAAAGTTTTGGGTCTAAACCCATATTACTCACGAGACTTTATGTCTCACGTATACTATGTTTTTGAAATGCTACGTACTTAGGTGAAGGGAGCGAGAGTTGCAGTTGGGACCGTTATTGTACACTGTAAGTTTAAATTATGGTTATCTGTATTGAGTCTGTAATACCCCTCAAGTTTTAAGTTGTAAAATAAAATAAAAATTTAAGTGGCTATTTTATAGTCACGAGTTGTAAATTATATTTGAAAACTGTATTTGTATTTTAAATATGGTTTGAGAAAAGGGGTGTTACAGATACAGTCTATGTGACAGTTTGATTGATTTTACAACTGGTCTTAAAACCAGTGGGAGTAATCATCAAAAGAAACCAACATGGACAGAAACGTACCTTCAGAGCATCTGGTTGAGTGAGACCATACTCAGAGCCATGTAATTGACTCCGAGAGAAGCACTCTCAATAGAAGATGAAATCTGAAAGGATACTGCATAATGTAAGTCGTTAGTGGAGCGCGTGTGGATCACCGGCACACTAATGGGGACTCACAAAGAGTATGCCAGTATAAAGGTACGTGGGCCCGGGATTTCCCCGCAGGCATCTCGCAAGAAAGGATATTCAGATTCTCAAAATATGCCAAAGGATTGGATTTTGAGAATGGGCTGAAAGATTTCCATTAAGATGTCAGAAAGGTTTGGATTCTCAAAATGTGCCATAAGCTCTGGATTTTGTGAATAGTCTATAACCGTGTTGAAGCCAGTGGGAGTGTTGCTGTTATCTATCTTCATATGTGTGTCACATATTGGTTCTAGGAAACGTCTTTTTTTTCATTACAAAGTGTAATGACTTAGTGTTAAGAGACGGATCACTATGAAAGACTTAATAAGAGATACGTCATACTCGGGTGGTTACAAACGACTATGATATAGATCGAAACTCTGCCAAGATGATCTTGATGAGACTCAAGATGCATGGCTCAGGAAAAGAGTTTCCTATCATTGCAAAGTGTAATGATTTGGCATACAAAGAAGGTGCAGCATACTCACATAATCCATAGACATCTATCAGATAGATGTTGTCATCAGTATAGACCTGGCCATAATAAACATGATCTTGATAAGATTCAAGATTCATGAGAAAAAGTCTCCGAAAGGATATAGTTATTAAAGGTCGTGACACAAGGATTATGAGTAATCCTAAGACTCCAAAAGGGTTTGGAATAGGACTGGATCGAATCCAACAAGTTTCTTGGATCGATCAGAAGTGTCATGAACATGTCTTGATGACTTAATGCTTAGAGCATACTGAGTCAGATTCAGGATATGACCTGGCTGAGAATACTTAATGGATTTTGTACATACATGAGAAATCATTGAAAAATGATTAGGGGTGAATGTTGATAACAATTTGAAAAGAGTTTTTCAAATAAAGACTTAATGGTTAAAGAATTTCGTTGGCATTCCGATGGAGCGCGTGTGGCTCACCGGCACATCGTAACACCTCGAAATAGTCTTAGGGTGTAGTCATGTGGACTAAAGATCCCGAGAACCATGGAAAGTCACAGTACATAGAATGGAGTTGTTAGTGAGAATAACCGTCTGACCAAAATTGAAATATCATCAGAAGGATATCCGATCGGATAAAATGTATAAATGTATAACATTTGAATACATAAAAAGAGTGAAAGGTCAAGTAGACATAGATACATAACACGAATTAAATAGTTTAAAAGGAATCTAGAAACCGATAACAGTTTATGTAAAATCCGACTTGGTGATTACCTCGTGGAGACTTGGCAATTAGGCAATAGTAGCCACCAGTCAGATTTTAAGTTTCAATTTTGCATGTTTCACTTCCTGAATAATTTGATTATTCCAAAGGTCCACAGTCGCTCATACTTTCGGGAGTAAGTATGAACAAAGACTGTCGTGAATTGGTTTGTAGATTGTCTAAGGAGTTAGACATTGCAGTAAGACTGCTACAACGTTCATGAGTACTTAGAAATAGAGATTTGAGTATTGGATAAACCCGCGCTCAACAGATTGCTTCATGGATTACATCACGAGCAATGTTGAGACGATAATATCGTATGATCTTGAAGCGGAGACATATGAGTTGAAATTTACGAGTCGGTTGTGCATTGATAATGCGAAACGCATCGGTAACTCGATGTTATAAAACGCATTGTTGTGTACGATTTGATAAGTAAAAGACACAACCATATGAGTCAAAGCTTATTCGTTCCTTGACCTTGATGGGAAACAGATATCTGTAGGCCGCTCGATGATTTTGAAGTTGACTAAAGTGCTGGCCAGCCGGGACTAAATTGATGTGTTCAATTAGAAGTCTTAAAGTCATAAGCAGAATTGGAAATCGGGAAACAGAGTATCGGACAGAGATTGATCTCAATCCATGTCTCGTGTCTGAAAATATCTTGTTGGACGAAGGATCATATGATCACTTATCTTTGGACGGAACTGACTAGGTCAGAGTTCGGCAGCAGTTTCTAGGAAGCTGCAGGTTGTTTATTAATCAGAAGATAAATTAAAGTCATAGACTTATCCAAGTGGGAGACTGTTGGATTAGGTGTCTAAGCCATGACTTTACAACTATATTTATCTTGTTAATTGAAGCAAAGTCCATTTGGGTTGCCCTCATAGCTGGAGGTCAGGATAGAGTTCGGTAGAGTAAAAGGTTGATTTATTAATTGCTTAATAAAACAATAGAATTAATTAAATGGTTTATTAATATATTTAAGTGTTAATATATTAATTAGAAACCATAATAATTAATTAAGATTTAATCTAGAATTAATTGGATTTAATTAGTGATTAAATTAATTAATTAAAAGTGTGAGGACTAGTTTGTATTTATTCAATAGTTGAATAACTGGAAGACTAGAAGTCCAGGGGCCAAAAGTGGCGCCACCCTTGGAGGCTTCTCTAGGGTTGGCGAAAACCCTAATTAGGGTTTAGGGATCTGGTCCAAGTGGTCAACAGGCTTGCCCACTTGGAGGCTCCTTAGGGTTTCAGGTGTAACCCTAGGAGGCTATAAAAGGAACCCTCTGGCTCCTCATTATTCACGCCAACTCCAACCAAGATTACTCTGCTGGACTGTCTTCTCCATTGCTGTGGGTATGACTTGCATCTGAGGCAGGATACTTTTGCTGCTAGCTTCAAGAACAAGATTCAAAGGTTGGTTCTTCTGATTTAAACTTTAGAAATCATTGTTGGCCTTTAGGTTTTAGTTTATTATCTTCATAGAAGAAAACATAGATCTTTATAGGGTGCATGTGAACCATAAGCAATTTTTGTGTTCATTGTTTGCTAGAAAACCCTTAAATATTGTCATGCTTAACGGGGACACTCATACTTCCCTCAGCAGGTACCTCAACCATATACAATGACCCACGCTTCATACCTTGAGCAATCACCGAATTACCATTGACCACCCTCCATTTACCACCACCAAACCTTACTTCCAGTCCTTGTTTATCCAGCTGACCAACAGAAATCAATTTCTTCTTCAGCTCCGGAATCACCCTAACATTCTTCAGGTTCCATGTAGTTCCCAATGAAGTAACCAGATCAATATCTCCTATGCCCGTTACTTGAAGCATCTCGTCATTTGCTAACCGTACCTTCCCAAAATCTCCTTCTTTTAGATTCACCATCGTTTCTCCGTTGTCCATGGCGTGAAACGAAGCCCCTGAATCCATGACCCAAGAGTCTACATAGTTTTCCATACTGAGTAACAATGCATCATCTTCAGAAACATTCTCAGCACCAGCAATGTTCAATTCTTTCTTTGGACATTGACTCTTAACATGTCCCACCTCTTGGCAGTTCCAACACTTCACATTCTTCCTAGTTCTAGAAGAACTTCTTCCTCGGCTCCCACTGTTCCTGTTATTCCTACTACCTCTGTCCATATTCAATAACGCAAAAGAAGATGATCCACCTTGATTTTTGCATCTGATATCCTCGCCCAAAACCAAGTCTCTAACCCCTTCAAAAGTCATACCACTAGCTCCCACGGAGCTAGTAACAGCCGTAACTGTTCCGGACCAACTATCAGGTAGTGAAGCTAGCAGCAGTGCAGCTTGAGTTTCATTATCAAATTTAATTCCCACTATTGATAATCTGGACAGAATTGAATTTAGATTGTTAATGTGAACCGTAACAGAACTTTCCTCATTCATCCTTGTAGTGAATAACTCCCTCATCAAGAACACCTTGTTAGCCGCCGACGGTTTCTCATACATGTTCGTCAGCTCCGGAATCACCCTAACATTCTTCAAGTTCCATGTAGTTCCCAATGAAGTAACCAGATCAATATCTCTTATGCCCGTTACTTGAAGCATCTCGTTATTTGCTAACCGTACCTTCCCAACATCTCATTCTTTTAGATTCACCATCGTTTCTCCGTTGTCCATGGCGTGAAACGAAGCCCCTGAATCCATGACCCAAGAGTCTACATAGTTTTCCATACTGAGTAACAATGCATCATCTTCAGAAACATTCTCAGCACCAGCAATGTTCAATTCTTTCTTTGGACATTGACTCTTAACATGTCCCACCTCTTGGCAGTTCCAGCACTTCACATTCTTCCTAGTTCTAGAAGAACTTCTTCCTCGGCTCCCACTGTTCCTGCTATTCCTACTACCTCTGTCCATATTCAATAACGCAAAAGAAGATGATCCACCTTGATTTTTGCGTCTGATATCCTCGCCCAAAACCAAGTCTCTAACCCCTTCAAAAGTCATACCACTAGCTCCCACGGAGCTAGTAACAGCCGTAACTGTTCCGGACCAACTATCAGGTAGTGAAGCTAGCAGCGGTGCAGCTTGAGTTTCATTATCAAATTTAATTCCCACAGATGATAATCTAGACAGAATTAAATTTAGATTGTTAATGTGAACCGTAACAGAACTTTCCTCATTCATCCTTGTAGTGAATAACTCCCTCATCAAGAACACCTTGTTAGCCGCCGACGGTTTCTCATACATGTTCGTCAGAGCATCCATCATACCACGCGCCGTGGTTTCCTTCATGATGTTGAAAGCAACGCTCCTTTCCAACGACAACGTAATAACCGCCTTAGCTTTCTTGTCCTTTGAGTTCCACGCATCTTCAGCAGCTTTTTCCATTTTCTCCGGCTTGTCCCCAAGTACCACATCCAAGTCTTTCTGACATAACAATGCTTCTATTTGCATTTTCCACCAACTAAAGTCAGAACCGTTGAACTTCTCGATTACAATCTTGTCTTCAGCCATTACGACAAACAAGAAACAACTCAAGACAATTTTGCAATTTTTCTGAGACTTCAGGACCTGTCTTGCAATTTCCTGGAAGTTCAGGGACTTGTTTTGTAATTTTCTGGAACTTCAAGGACCTGTTTTGCAATTTCTGAAATCTGCTACAGTACTACTACAGGAACCGCTACAGTGAACTCTACAGTGAACTGCTACAGTGTCGTCTTCTCCGGCGGACTCCGGCGCTACAGTGTCGTATTCTCCGGCGATCTGGTTTCTCCGGTCACTATTCCGACGAACGTTTGGCCGGCGATTTAGAGGTCTTCCGGTGGTCGAAAAAATCCAAAAAATATATTTTCGGAATCTGCGGAACGAGACCTTTCCAACGGCGTACACCAAAATCGTTTTTGAGACAAAAACTTTTCGACCAAAAAACAGAAAATCACCCTCTGGAGCTAAACCAAGGCTCTGATACCACTTGTTAGGACCGCTACTAGCCCAACCATGCTACCACATATAAGAACAAGGGGGTTCCTTTTTCTAAAACCAATTGGCAATAGAAGGGATTACCCATTGCCTTATATGTTAGCATTTAGTTTCTATTTTTGACCAATGTGGGATTGGGGTGCAAACCCAACAATCCTCCCCTCAAACCCAAGTTCCGCCATATTCCGCTTTCTGACCTTGGACTCCCCTCCAACGACTGTTTATCAGATCCAATCCTTTTTCATACCGCCGATCTACTCTCGGGACACGCTCAACCTGACTGGGCCATCAGGGAGACTTTCGATATAAGGCTTTCCATGATCAACTTCGTCGGACTGAGGATTACCGGGGATCGCGCCACCTGCGCCGACCACATCATTCGGGCTACAACCAAAGCTCTGATACCACCTGTTAGGATCGACACACTTAGCATACGAACACGAAACTCACACACTCAGCTCACAAATTAAGAACACAAGGATTTTACGTGGTTCGGATTCGGTGTCAATTCTACATCCACGGGCACAACTAGATTTTATTTGAATGAGGAGATTACAAGAGATACACACTCAATCTTTGCATGTATTGTGTGTTGTGGTTCATCTTTCTAACAAGCCTTACCACCTATATATATACATGAGATGGTAATGTGAACAAAGGAATGTGAAATCAAAAGAAGTAGGCTTGAGAAGAGTAACAAATGTAAACTTCTCTTTGACTCACTAACCTTCACCAACCATTGAAAAATCTTCACTAACCATTCCTAACAGAATGTAGATTACTTTTAATAAGTTTTAACTCCATTTAAAAAGTACCATATGGTTATACGTGTTGCTTATATGATCATTTCAAGAGTCTTTAAGCACCTCTTCGAACCCCTCTAATAAAAACCAAGAATGAAACAACCTAAAAGGAGTTGGTCCATAATAAAAAAATCAACTCCCTTATAATGACCGAATGATGAGCTAACAACAACTTCCAAAATAATCCCCCAAAAATACAGAAAAATATACACTAATCCTTCTAAAACAAGAAATCGATCTAACTTGCTAGTTTGGAGCTCCACTTATAAGTTATAATGATTACTCCCCATCCAAGATAAATTGATTAAAATGCATGACCACCTAACTGCATATTTAATTACTCCCCATCCAAGATAAATTGATTAAAATTAGTATCGGCAATTGATAAAATTGAGAACCACTTCTTTTGTTAGAGCATTGCTTTTATTAAAATCTCTAGAAAAGACTACCTTTCCTCCCATTCTACGAATCAAAGAAAAATGTGTGTTCCATAAAGTTTATTATGTTGCAATAAACATGTGTAATTCGGAATCCACTTCCCTTTAATCCCGATATAATTATTTTCACATAGAACTCGATTTTTAGAAAACTTAGAAGAGTCCGAAATAGAAATGATACCCCTACCCAACCCCGAGATTTTCCATAAGGATTAACATAATCGATGATTAATCATAATCATCATACAAGTTTACCCAAAACATCTAACTATCATAAGATCCATTTGAGTAATCTTAGTCTCTTGAATCTCCACAAAATTCATAGTATGTTTGTTGCCCAAATTCCTAATCCACACCCTTTTATCACCACGTTCACTAACATGAACATTAATCATGAGAAAATTTATTGAGCAACATACATCACTTCATTCCTATCAATTAACCTTTTTAAGTCACATATACAACCTTTCATATGGTAACTCATGGTACTATACATTCCAGTTTTAACTGAGAGCTCTTTTATGACAAAAACTCCATTTTGTATAGATTTAGAATGTATCAGAAAAAATCCCACATGCTTATTTTTAGAATTATTTTGGCAGTTGATACAAAATCTATATTGGGTTCTATGTTTTTATTAACAATAGAAATAGCAATAACCGACTTTCTTTCAACAACACCTACTATCATCAAGTCATAACTAGTATTTCTGCGGTTGCTACACCTGGTTTCAGTGTATTGACGTTGTTAAGTGGACCTGTAGCAGTAGGTGTAGCTATTATAACATTGGTAGCAAACGCAACCTCAAGGAAGACACCTTGATTCTCCAACTTTAGTCTATAAAAAAAATTCACCCAGGCATATCGGCCGGTTGGACTGGATAAAAATGCCCTCTCATCCACTCTTCCACTCTTTCATACCCCTTTTAAAAATCATCGTCCTTCTCACTTGTTTCACCATCTTCCTCCACCGAATATTAATTGTGATCCCAAAAACTTATAGAGTCATCCTCTTTAATATTCTCACCTTATCTTTGAAGCTTTGAGTCTATCTTGAAACCTCTTTTACCTTAGCCACATAAGTAACCTCATCAACCACACCATACTCATCTTCAAAAAATTATATCATTTGAAGACAAATAATGTGAACATGGTTATTATACAATTTATCTCCAAGTTTTTCTTCTATAGGAAAGATCTTACCCAATCTATTCATGATCTTCCAAAACAAATATTTCCTCCATACTTCTAAACTACACAATTCAATATTGATCCAAATTAGTCTCCTAAACATAACAAAAATCACTTGACGGTACATGAATTTCCAAAAACCACACATAACTTTCCTCATGAATTTGAATATTAAAGTATGCAAATTCATTAGGAAATTCCAGCATAACCCATAATCCACCAAAACAACATTCAATGTAGGTTAAGAAGAGTCAAGAAATCCATAAGGTTCCCCAATAGTATGCAAGATTGGTCTTTTTCCTTGACAATGTAGCAAAATCTTACGAATACGCAACTAGAGCGAACAAATGTTATGTACAACTTCTTGAACACTAGAAACTCCAACCTATCTCACAAACGCAAAACTTTTTTCCATCTTTTATTTTTTCTAGTGTAATAAAAATATTAATCACCTTCCCAAACTTGGCATAAGCGTGCCAGAACTCCCGCTTACCCAACATGATGGTAAATTAGTCACGTACATCGGTTTGTATGTTGGTAGCATCTAATTTGTTGGTAGTTACATTACGCATAAAAAAAAGTACACTACTCGGTCAAATATGTCTTCTCTATGATGAAAATGTAACTTGTGTTGATTTTATTGTTGCCATCCTCCGCTATCCGCCATCAAAACTGGTCAGCAGCTAAATAAGGCTTCCTAAATTAGATAAAAAGAAATCAAAATTAAATGACTGATCTATTACCAATATGATTCCAGATTAAATCAAAATTCTAAGAATCAACAAAACGAGAGCAATAGGATTGGCGCTCAAGAGGAGTAACCCCAAGGTTGTCTAAACAATTTAAAATGTTTTACTCCTTTGCTATGATTATGTTGATATAAGTTTGTAACCCCAAGGTTGTTTAAACAATTTTAAAACTCATTTGTTTTTGTTGGGACCAAAATTTTAAAAAGGTGACTTAATGTCATAAACGATGTTTTTAAAAAATACACGTTCTTAACAATATTTTCTATTTTATAAAATATTGCACCAATTAAGGTGTACAAAAATGGGGTGTTACATCGCGTCCTCCAAAAGCACGCGTCACGTAATATATTTAGTCAAAAATCCCAAAAAAAAATTAAAATACCTAGAAAACAATAAAATTTATTAACTTAATCTAAACTTCCTATGGAAGAATCCCACAGAAATGGTCGAATAACTAATAGTTGAATTATCGAAACTAAATAAACCTGTTACCCCACAAGGGCGCCAAAAACTTGATGTGTGTAAACCAATCCTTGGCAATTGCCAAAAAGTTGATACACATAATCTCATGTAGTGGGAATAGTCAGCCGATGTATGTCAAATCTAAGAAAAGAGCATTGGGAATGAGTAAAGGGGTTGTTTTGATACTTGAAGGGAACCTTAGACCTAACATTGATTTTCAAAAGGTAGAAGATCGTTCTGAAAGGATTTGTTGAAGGTACTCTAAACTTGAAGAATCCTTGAAGCAAAGAACCCCGCAAACATGTTCTCTAAGGTAGTCTCAATACAAAAGTTGAAGTTCTGTATGACTTCAACGGGTCTTCTATAAAATTAAGGAAAGACGAGGACTAGAGAGAGATGAATCATGTTACAACTTAGGTGGCAGAAGTATCAAGTTCTGTTTAGCCTCCAAGTGAGAGATTGTTAAGTATAGGAGTCTAATTCAAATTGAAGAAGATTGACAAGCTGAAGCAGACCAGGGGATGGAGGAGACACCAACCAATGCTATTTGGGTCTACGCCTTGGCTGGATCCTTCTCCTCGGTCAAGGAAGTTCCTCGTCTCGATTAGGTGAACCAAAGCAGACAACAGATTCAAAGAAGTATCACGAGGCAATTCAACCTAGTTTGGCAACAGTACTTCATTGGTGGATCAACAGCTCGGTAGGAGCCGAAGTAATAAAAAACAACAAAACCAGCTCGGTAGGTTTGTCATTAATGTATGTCGTAAACTTACGACACACAAATGTGTGTCATCTGTCATTTATGACAGGGGCGTCCTTGATATACATTTGCGTGTCATCTGTACCCTTTAATGACACGCAATGCGTGTCATTAAAGACCTTTTTTCTAGTAGTGCTTGCTTCGGTTCAGTTTAGTAGATTATTATCTTTGACTTCGTAAAGTAAAGCCATGCATAGCAGTGTGCTAGAGAAGCTACTTCAATAGAAGTGACTCAGGGCCCAAGTTCCCAGGTTTGACATGAGCAACATGTAGGAGCATAAAATTTTTCTGTACTGCATTGCCAATGACCTTCCCCATCAGCTGGCCTATTGCAATAAACATAGTGTTAGAAGATTTGTCATCATTTTATTTTTGATCCGTGCTCGATATATATACGAGCTCATATTGTAACAATGAGAATATGAAGAACGTTAGCCAAAATATTGATAGACTGCAGTAAATACCTATATAGTTTGTGTCACATTCAGAATCAATAAGTAAATCTTTCTAGTTCCTATAATGGACGTAGCTTGATCAGTATAAATCGAGTGAACCACTTAAATCTTTGTTTTATTGTTTGGTTTATTGTTATTTTTTCTTGTCGTTTCCATTAGTCGTGATTAAATCGTGTAGGACGTGCACTTATCCTCGTCCTTAATCCTAACATTTCTAGTCTCATCCACGCCAAATGCAACTTCAAAGTAATTTGTTTTTTTCTATTCTATCTAGTACTACATACCAAACGTTATCTAAGTGTCCCTGAATCATTTAGAAGTTGTCAAACAACTTCTAAATGGTTGGAATGATCTTTAAAAATGATTTGATTCTCAATTCCTAAAGCTAAAAAACTTTCGAAATTGCTTTTAATTAATAAATCAATTCAGAAAAAATTACCATACAATATGCACCAAGGGAAAAGAAAGATTTAAGAGTAAGGCCCCTTTCTTAATATTAGCGGAAATTAGAAAATTGGCTCTTGAATATTAATATTTTTTGTAGTCCTTGTTTCAAAAGTTTTATCTTATAATTTTGGGTGTCGGAGGCGAGTTAAATATAACAATATTGAAATAATTAATTATATAGTAAGTTTATAAAAAATAAAAATTTAGTAACATTGTAATTTTCCCTGAAACAGAGTTGAAGTCGATACCATCTTTCTTTAAAAATAAAATTTAAAGAAATTATTTTAGAATCAAATATACGATTAACAATGATACTCAGCAACCACTATTGCAATTTTATCTTTACTGTAGTACCAAATTACATCAAATCTAATTTGTAGTTATTTAGTTATGATCCACAAACTTTATCAGGTTTCTTTTACTAAAAGGGTTGCTTGCTTGTTTAAAACTACTTAATTGTTTAAACCCGTAAATAAACAAGGATTTTTCATATGGCTATCCATTTTTTAGTTGTTTTGATATTATAAAATAAAATTAATAAATAGATAAAATGAATTGTAAAAAAATAAGAAAAATAATAGAATGAATTCGTGTGGACGATGGCATAACACAATGAAATAAATAAAGCAAAGAAATAAATCGTTGTATTTTATTTTCATTGTTAGGTCGTTCAAAGAAAAAATAAATTGGTCAAATTTATCGTTTCTTATAAATATAAATGGTCATTATGGTTTTATAAAATATCAGGTTTGGTCTCTAGTTTTTAAAAACCTTAATGACAGTCCATGTGGTTTAAAAACTTTTCATAAATGGTCAATCCGTTAACTTTTGGCCATTAAGTAGATAACGGATGATGGCAAAATGGTCTTTACCATAACAAGGACCATTTATGAACATTAATCTTTTAATTTTTTTTCCTCTTTTATTTCTAATACACTTTTTTATAAATATTTTGGATTAAAATAAAAAACACTCAACCTCACTCACTCACTCACTCACTCACTCACTCTCTCTCTCTCTCTCTCTCTCTCTCTCTCTCTCTCTCTCTCTCTCTCTCTCTCTCTCTCTCTCTCTCAAGAACTTAATCACAGATGACCCAACTATGCATTCATGGATTGGGACGATGACTCCATCCACCACTTCAACTGGACGGGAATCCAATGTGGATGTTCACGATGTGCAATTTCCATTTGTATTCAACAAACACAGCTCAAATGCCAAATCTCTTCCTTTCTTGGAAACCTTTCTAGCCTCCAGGTTCTTGATCTAACTGAAAATTCATTTTTCGGCAACATTCCGACCTAGTTGGGTCAATGCACACAGCTTACTGCACTTCCCCTTTACACCAACTGGAACCATTCCCAGATGACCTCTTCAATTGTTCAAATCTTGTGATTTTAGACATTGCACATAATAGTTTCACCGGATTTTTGAAATCGGGCATCATAGGGAGACTTTCAGATCTCCAAATATTTCAAATTCATGGTAATTTCTTTTCCGAGCCCCTCCCAAGAGAACTCTCAAACATTTCTTCCCTTCAAAGCCTTTTGCTCAGTAACAATAATCTTAAAGGCCAGATTCCAGAGGGAATCTTCGAGCTTAAACAGCTGATTAAACTCTACTTGATGAACAATAAATTTGTGGGCTCGATTCTAAAACATGAAAATGAAATCCCACAAAAGCGAAGAATCAATGGATTTCTTACTATTACAGAGTATGCCGACAAGGGAAGGAGGGGCTAACGTAGGTGCTGATGGGGGTCTCGTTGCTTCTTCGGTCAATTCCAGCCTTGGAAAAACCTCCGGCAGTGGCCAAGCTATGGAGTCCAGTAGAGATAAACCCAACTATTTAGGGGTTTCGTATTCTTAAAAAATCCTTCATTGATTGCTATATCTTCAATTTGTGGAGAATACTTCAGATACTTCAAGAAACTCCGGGAAAGTACTAGGGCTAATGAATTTGATGCTAGTCCCCACCAGAACCATCTTTAGAACCTATAATCGCTTAATGGAAATCGATAATCTTACAACAGAGGAGAAGGCATTGTTGAATTCGTTACAGAGTGTCAATTAGCTCATTGCAGCTTTCTCCAGTAGAACTCACCTGCTGGGCCTCCTTCCACGTCCTCCTAACACCCGAATGAGATAGCGAGAGAGAGAGAGAGAGACTGATTAGAAGATCTGCAACCATCGAGTTTTGTTTAAATATCTTAAACCATCGATGTTCTTCAATATTAACAAACTGATTGATAGAGGATGAGAGAGTGAGCGGGAGAGGGACTGATTAGAAGAGAAAGAGAGAAAAAAGAGGGAGAGGGATAGCAAGAGAGAGAGAGAGAGGCGTGGGTTGGAAGAGGGTGGTTGATTTTTTTATTTGACGGAGGGACGATTAATAAAAAGTTTTCAAACTACATGGACTATCTTTGAGGTTTTTAAAAGTTAGAGACCAAACTTAATATTCTCTGAAACCACATTGATCATTTATGAAGTTTTGTCATAAATAAAGTAAATAAATAAATCATTTCATTTTATTTTCATGGTTAGGTTGTTCGAAAAAAAAATAATTTGGTCAAATTTATTGTTTCTTATTATATATTATATTAATTTGCAAATCGTGTATGTGAGGATTTTATACTGTTCATTTAGTTTCACTATTTTCAGAATAAAAAAAATACTAAATTCAGATCATATTATAATTGTTAATATATTCTATTTGGAAATAGCAATTTTGAATAGCAAACTTTTATATTTACGTTTTTTCCCCTCAACTAATTTCGAATTAATTGTTTTCATCCATATTTATTATAAAGTTATATTATTGGTATTTCGTAAGTTACGATTCGGTCCCTTATTATATTTTAAAATTACATTTTTGTCCCTTACATAATTTGTTTTTCTGTCGAGCTACATTTTTCAAAATATCGAGCTTCCGCAGCATCGCATGGACAGTCCAAACACTAGTTATAGTTAAGTACCAACTTTAAATGTATCCTATAAAACTATCCCTACAACACAAAATTTGAAGTCAGAATGTAAAATTTTTAGGGTGAGCGGTTCCTAATTCCCTTTGAACCTTTTAACACCCTCCCTTGACTTGCAATCGGAATGCATGAATAAAGCGCATCTTTTCATAAATAAAATTATATTGATGAGCACCAAGTGACTTAATAAAAACATGAGCAACTTATTGCAAAGTAGAAACGTTTACTACCTTTACAATACCCCAAATCGTATATTACTAGACGTATGCCGATTCTATGTGCTTGGTTCGTGCAAGCAAAACAAAATTAAAGGAGATTAAAATAGTATATTTTGTAATCATAAAACACTCACTGTGAGAAAAAAATTAATCAGACATTAGTTTTAAAACTAAATCAGCTTCATAATTTGTAACATCCTTCAAGGACATGTATTATAATATTGTCCGCTTTGGGTCACCCAGTTTGAAAACTTGACAATAGGTCACTGGGCACGCTTAACTACAGAGTTTTTATGAGATTTACGGCCCTCGCAACTTTAAAACGCGTTGTGACAATAGGTAGGTATCCACACCCCTTATAAAAAGATGCTTACTTCTCCTACACAGTCGATGTGGGATCAGAGATCTCTCCCCCTTTGTATAGTCCCAATTTTTTTTGAATAACCATAATGTATTATAAAACTATAATGAAAAAACATAAATTTTAAATTATCCAGAAACCAAAAGAACGTAACGGAAGTCAATATCCCAAAAAATATATTATAAGTTCATATTATTAAAGTCATAATTCATTAAACTAAATCTTCATGGAATGCGTGTCGGCAGTAGTCAAATCGGTGTCTTTCCCTTATCAACCCCAGAGGGTCCTGAAAAGATGTAGATCAACAACGAGTAAGCGAAAATACTTAGTGAACCTACACTATACTCACTTATTGGTAACAACTAGGGCCGGTCCCTTGATATTAAGGGTCCTGTGTGAAGACTAAAAATGGGCCCCTAAATATAACTTTTTTACTTATAACCAAAATCTATTCAAACTTACACAAGTGTCATAAAAATAATCAAAAACTAAAAATAGGTCAATCATATAATAATTCAATAATTATTGCATAAAATCTAAAAATCAAAACAATAACAAAAATTTTAAAAGGCTAAGCTTCAAAAATTGAAATATTTTGTAAGTCGTCGCTGTAGTTATTATTAGGTAATCGTTGTTGGTATAGTAATTGATGTAGCTGTAGGTAATTAGATATGCATCAATTAGGTATTAATCTTATTGGTATTGTGTTTGGGAGGTAAACAGAGCCCATTACCGTGTTTGGGCTGATAGGAAAACAGATCCCATTACAGGGCTGTTGCCAAACATAAAAATGCGGAAAAATAAGGTTCTTGCAGCTCCAAGGATTCGAACACGGACCCTTATGTTCCAAGCGCCAGCACCTCAACCATTTTATCAAACTTCTTTTTTATGAATCAGATACGCAAACTCAGTAAATATACAATATGTATACTGTTAAGATATAAAAATCTCGGGCCCCCAGACGACACGGGCCCTGTGCGGTCGCACATTCTACACTTGCTCAGGGCCGACCCTGGTAACAACCTACAAACATTGGTAACAATCACCGTTTAGAGTTTGCATTAAATCGCCACGTGTCATTCTTTATTTTATAATACTTTTTAGTTCCTTTTTCGTCGTGTATTAATTTCTTAGACATAACCATTAGGTCATGAAATTCTGGTTTTTTAGGGTCTATTTGGAATCCTTTTAGGATGTACATTGTAGTTTGGTGCATAAAAGCTCCTAGATTCATTTTTGAAAAATTTGCATATTAAGTCCCTTGTAAACCCTTTTCCAATGTCCAGACCATAACTTCTGAACCGTAAATCTAAACACCGCGTTCTGTCGACTATACCTTTCTGGAAAATAGACTCGATTCTGCACAACTCACATCTCAAGGGTTTTCTTAGATTATGCACCAATTTTCTGTAAAACGATCTGCAAGTTCTATGCAAATTGCTGTTACGGGTTTTAGATGCAATTTAAGTCAATTTAAGATTGTTTCTCATAATCATTCTTCTAATAAGTCATTCATTAAGTACTTAATATCATAAGGTCTGCTTAATTGAGTTGAGACACATGTTACCACTTCACATAAAATGATAAAACTTATTATGATTTAGTTCATAATAAACCCGTCTAGCCTTCATGTCTACAACCTAGGGCTGAAAGGTTCACCTAACCACTGCCACCACACAGTGGTGGTGACACAACAGTGATGGGACGGCTCCCGGTGCCTTGGTGGAGGTGCAAAACCTAACACACCGTTTGATAAGAGCGGGACACAACAAACACTAGCTAAGGACCAATATTAAGAACACAACACACGATATTGGAACCCGAATATAACAACCAACCACTACCACCTATAGCGGTGTTGCAGTGGCAGTGCTGTAGTGGTCGACAGGTGGCCAAAGGGGTGTCGATGGTTAGGTTTAGCGGACCGATAAAGAGATGAAGGGAAGGAAAGAATATGACATATAGCAACAATGCTTGGAACGTGATATATGGGGCTGAACAATCCTCACCAAACCACAGCCACCTTGCACGGTGGTCCAACGGCAGCGCTGTGGTAAATAATCCGGCAGCCAAGGGCTGTCGACAATGGTGGGGGTGGACAGACAGCAAGAAAATAGAAAAAAGAAGTTACCCACTTGCTAAAACACTCACCGAACTTGACTTGCTTCTCGTTAATAAATATAACTATAATAAAAATTATTTTTATTGATTTTAAAAAAAAAAAAAAAAACTTGTTTAGTTAGATTTTAAAAATTAAAAAAATTAATATTTATCTGAGATTATATGAAAGAAAGTAAATTCTAATCATCATATATATCATTCATTTCTATTAAATACAAAAATATTTTAAATTACATTCCATGAAAAATGGCCTGTTTTATTTTTTTCTATTAACCAAATATGATTTCTTTTTTTTATCCGTCGTAACAGTGCATTTATTCCCTTTCTATTATTACCTCATACCAAACACATGTGACATGTTTAATATTGAAGCCCTAGAGTTTGAATCTCGATCTAACTTAAATTTCATTTGTTTCGTATCTAATAGTTACTAATAAATCATTTCGATGCCGGTCAAATTTAGATCAAGTCTACTTTGTCTTAACATCATGATGGTGGTTAAATTTGGATAAAATTTGATTTGGCAGACAAAGTGAATATCCTACGAATTTTGATATAGCTTTTATATGACTAAACCCACTTATTGTTATCCCAAAATCAATATGAAGGGGTCACTTTGTCAGTTTAAAAATATGTCGTCTCAAACCCACATCAAAAAGTTGATGCTTCTTTTTGCAATATTTTGAATATTCTTGTTTGGTACTTGTGGATTTTTTTTAGATCTAGTCAAAAAGAGTTTACGACATAGCATCATATATTATAATTATTAAGTTCCAATACAATAAACAATGAAATGAAAAGGACACAAAACCGCAAAATTGGTCCATGTGGTTTGTCAAAAATTGTGGATGATGTCCAAAAAGTTTTCAACTTGCATGAGAAATCCAAAATCAGGAATTTACCGTGGTTTTGGTCCCAGACAGATTTAAAAAGACTAAATTATACTTTTAATTTCATTTTTTATTCTTTTAATATCTTTATAAGTATTTTTTATTTAGAAAATAGAAACCCACCAACCCACCCCTCCCATCACCGGTCCTCTCTCTCTCTCTCTCTCTCTCTCTCTCTCTCTCTCTCTCTCTCTCTCTCTCTCTCTCTCTCTCTCTCTCTCTCTCTCTCTCTCTCTCTCTCTCTTATCGCCTTTTCCCTTTCACCTCAAGGGTTTAACTAGGGTTATATAAATCAACCAGACAACCTTAGACAACCTTGTACAATGCTGGCAACATCGATTTTCCTCCATTTTCGTCCCCACAGGCACCATGGTCTCCTCTTCCAAAATGCTACTTCCTCCCTCTACTTTCCTCATCCTCATCTTCTAATTCTAATGAAAATGATTAGAATCGAACCTCACAATCACAACCCTAATCTTCTTCTTCACCCTTTGATTATTTCAGTGATGTGAAACCCATTCTAAAACAAGCTCCGTTGTCCGCTCCTAGCTTTGCAGGCCATCTTTCTCCATCTCTAATCCTAGTACTCGTGAAGATTTGACTCAAAAGACTCTTATTTGAGTACCGTCTCCGAACCTCCGTCAAATCGTCGCGGACTTGCATACCAGTTATCTCGTTCCAAGAGCTTTACAAGCGAAGTGTAATGCTGAAAGTCGATGCATCTGGCACTAAAACCCCTATGAAAAAGGAACTACTGTCTATGGATTCAATTCGCATTAGACCGAAACCGAGTTCCGAGGATGTATAGATATGCGGATTCGGGTGTTGGGTGGTGAACCCACTCGAATCCACAACCTTTATTAAAAAAATTAATCACTAAAAAGTTAACATCCTCTCATCTCTATAAATACCACTTCTTCACTCCTTAAAAAAATCACACATTCACCCTTATTTCTTACTCTCAATTTCTCTCTAAAAACCCTTTACTATTATTTTATAATTTTTTTTTATAAAATGGATTCAAGCCGAGGCAAATCCAAGAGACGTGATTCCTCACAAAATTGAAACCGTGTCAAGATGTTCCACCAACCCCATCCCTACACTATCAAAATTACACACAATATCCTCAATTCCAACATAACACCTATCCAACCAAATTTTACACAATTTTCTCAAGATTTTTCCCAATACCCTACCCAGTTCCAACATAACCCCACCCAATTACCCAATTCCCAATACTACGTTTCCGACACTTTTCATTTCCGTAGCCAACCGAAGGAGTCAAGTGACACCAATCAATCTTTCATTATTAATATCTAGGAATTGATAACACATCCTAAGTAAGTAATATGACCCTTTATATACATGTGGGAACCGATAGTTGGCTTTATTCAAACCATCACAATGTTTCACACAACCATCACAAAGGTTTAAAACACGTTAACATAATCGACACATTTAACGGTCTCTAATAGACTAGGTTAACTTACTAGCAATTAGCCTAGTATATGTTCACATGTAGTTCGTTCATTGCATGCTTAGGGGCTAGATTAATAACATTTCATTTTGCTGAGAAAGCAATTAGAAAAACAAAGAAAAATGACATAAGAATTTATGCGGTTCGGTTGATGCTACACAATGGCCCTTAGGCTACTCCAAACACTTATCCCTTTGAAATAGCCGTTCGGGTTTCTTCACTCTGTTCCGGGTCGTGTTATTTAAAATCCAAAGTCACACTTGTTGTGTTTTCAAACATACATATAAAACACCCAGAAACGGCACCAATAAACTTGATGTCTTACGAGCGTATATATGATTTTCGAAAATGATTTTCACATTAGTTTTACATTTTTAAACAGGGAAATACCATGTATGAATAGAACAACACAATAGGCAAGTGTACCTAGTCGATTGAAGTATAGTAATGGTAAATTCGGGTTGTCGGACCCAAGGGAAAACGGATATCTTTAAGTTAAGAAAATCAATTATCAATTAACAATTATTCAAGCAAACATTCAGGGGCGAGTTTTAATGAAAACTCGTAAAACTTTGATTATAAAATAAGTGACGAAATAATAAATGATCATAACAACATGACAATAATAACAAGGGAAACTTTCGTCTAGGATCTGTTGATTCATATAAACCTATGTTGACTAGTTTTGATTATGTGTAATGAGTTAAAATAGGTTGCATTAAGTTGTAGGATCGTATGGTCAAGTCACCAATTCTATGACTAATAAGTTATAATAGCACAATGGTCATGCAACTAAATAACTTATAATCATGAATTATTAATACAATCTAGCATGCAAACATAGCCCATATCCTAATGGTCATAGTGATATGTTCATACAATCAATGGTCATGAGTTGCAACTAAATGTGATATAAGTCTTATTTCACTAATCAAGTTTATAACTTAGATAACCTTCCTAGTTAAATGGTCAATAACTAGTCCAATGATATGATATATAGTTGTCAATTATACATCACAACGGTTCATGTGATCAATACGTTTAAATGGCCATTTAAACTTAATCATATGAAGATGGCAATCAAGAATACAAACTGTAACCACATTTAATATGTATAGCATGCAAGTTATATATCCTAACCGATGTTAAACTCGAATCAAGAACTAGATCAACACATATTATTATTAATGAATCAACATCACCTAGGCAAAAGCTACGGGAAATATAAATTACAAAACATAAAAGTAAACATTAATACTTAGATTCGATTGAACCATCTAGTTATGTTTGATATGTTATTAGTGCAACGGATATTGAACGTTAAATACCGATTTCTAAAGTGATTAGATGTTTTTGTCCAACTACCTATTCCTATGATTATAAGGTCATTAATGGCAATGGTCATGCAATTACATTTTCCAAAATAATCATGTATTGGTTCGTATCATACAGGATTCATTCGAGCTTTTGATCTCAATGGTCATGACAATCAAATTGGTTTGTATAGATTGGCACTCTAGTACAGACTTTGCATATACATATAAGATTCTACCTTCGTGACCTAACCCTAGGATTTGGTCCATCACTAGTCATATCTGCCTAATGGTCATAGCACAGTTATGATAAAAGTCATATAGTCAGATTGGTCCTCTAGACTAAAATAACTCAGCAATAAGTCCAAAAGGAAGGTTCTTTAACATAAATGACGTCAAATGAATTATGCAAGATAAAATATAAAACGTTCAATATCCGATAAATAACAATCAAATCATAACCAAACAGTAATCAAATCTAAGTAATAAATAATGCAGATAACATAATCTGAAGAATACGGCTTAGGAAATCATAATAGAATGCTAAACATATATAAAGCAAACCGAATGAAGTCCCGGCCGAACATTCTTCAAGCTCTCGATTCCATAGGTTCCCCTTTGATTCTACAAGCTTTCTGGCAGATGCAGGAGGCAAACTACCGAGTTAGGTGGTGTGGAGGTGCAGAGATGTGATCTGGTCTCAAGGTGATATCTCAAAGAAGAGCAGAAGGGCTTCTATTTATAGCTGGACCAGGCGTTGGGCGCAGTGCGCCCAAAAGGAGGCGCAGTGCGCCTAGGAGATCTCAGCACGTTGGCCACTCAGCGAAGCATGTGGGTTTGCATGTGGGTTTAACTTTAATGTCGGATCTGAGGCGCGGTGCGCCCAAAAGTAGGCGGGGTGCGCCCTTGCACATGCTTGGCAGGTCGGTTGAATCATTGGATGAACGCACGCTTGAATATTTTAATCAAAAGTCGGACGGAAAAGCGATCTCCGGAACCTTCATGGGCGCAGTGCGCCTAGATCTGGGCGCGGTGCGCCCAAGCTGTTGGCAGTTTTGCAGTTTGTTTCTTTTTAAGCTCAAATGCTCGTGTAATCCGTTCCTTTAGCTCCAAACGCGTCTTTTTAGCTTCAAAACGAATATTTAAGCATATTAGGTATCTTTAGTTCATAACATGTATGAAACTTAACTAAACTCACACTGATATCGTGCGGAAAATATGTATAATTTACGCGATATCAACACTCCTAACACTTTTCATTTTCCCCATTTTAGATATATGAAAGTCTTGGGATTGGGACCGGTGGGTATATCAGAAACCATTATATAATAACTACATATGTAGCATAAGAGCAAGTTTAATGTGTATTGGAACTTCATAAAGATTATGTATCCTTACAACTGTTTCCAAAGTTATATTTTCCTTAGTTGGAATGTTCGCCTTTTACATCTTAAATTTATATTCCTGATATGCTGAAACATACTGATATTGTGTTTAGCGGAGATTAAATTCGTCACATGCTACATCTACTAGGATTAGATGAAATGTATTTAATACTCGTCAAAATCTCATTTGTTCGACACTTTTTACAATATGGATGTGATTAGATGCTCGGACAACCCATCATGGTCAAAAAATTAGCAACCAAGCGACCTTAACAAACTTTTTGTCTTCTACAATTTCCCATCATCATCTTTTACATTGATATCTTGTGGTGTGAACTGATTCATGAATTCAAGTCAATCATCTAGTCAACATTATCCCCTCTCTTGCCGTAAACATTTTGGCATTCTAAACATATACATTCACCGGCCTCGCATCCAACTTCAGCCTATTAGGATAAACTCAAAAAGATTAGAAATTCAAGAAAGTAAAGAGAATCTGGCATGAATTGATCAACAACCTTATAACATACCTTGTAGCACTTACATCTCCCATGCGAACACATTCTCACCTTACAATTACAACCTGTTTTCTTCTTTACTCCAGTTGGACGACCCTCCTGTTGACATTCATTTTGCATATAAGAATCCATTAATTAGTATGAAAAGTCAAGTTTTGAAGATCATAGACTGTTTAAGAGAATGAACCTTGGTAGAAAATGCATATGGATTTCGCACTTTTGCTTCTTCACGTTCCTTTTTAACCCTATCATGATATTCAGGTAGATTCTGGCATTCATTGCAAGAGCAAGCTTGGCTACAATAACGACCAACTCTAAAGCAAGGACAATAACTGCACAGGAACTTTCGTGTTATAAAACTCAAACTTTATTGGGTAATTGAAAGGGAAAGAGAGTTGTTGCCATTATTAAATTTTAACTTACAGTTTCAAGCAATGGCTAGGCCTAATAGTACTCTTACAGTTGCAACACATTGCCATTCTGGAACAGTTAGAGAAAAACACGTAAAAATATAATAGGAAGCATCTATCCACATAAACAAGTCTGGCAAGAAACATGTAGGAAAACTTTTATTTATGGTGTTTTGAAATGTCGAAGTCATGAAATAAGGATCCCCAGATCAAATAGTTTTATATGCTCAATTGGAAATCAACTACTTCGTGGTGTTTCCCGTTTGATTTGCATAACCAAAAGCTTTACACATGATCTGGAATATCTTTCAGGCAATAAACTTTTATTTATGGGGCTTTGAAACATCATCTTCCCTCATTTTCCCCTAAAATTTGTCATTCCGTCAATTCTTCTTCAACATAATTCAACTAAAGTTCAAAGAGTGGATTTATGAGCATCGCCCGTGAAAACAAGTAACCAGAAAATATATAACTGAAAGTATGCATTCTAATATGCAAGAAAATGAAATCAATTGCACCAAGAATAACATTTGAAAGAAAGTAAATGAAAATGACAAAAACAGTCCCCAAGAACACGAACCATCGGCAATAATTTTACCTCGCCGATTTACCATCGTAAGCGTATTAGGAAAAAGAATGTTGAAATGAAATAAAGGATAAAAGTGAAATTAATATTGAAATTGAAAACGAAGGGTAAATGATGTATGTACCTGGAACCAGTGGATTCCGTTGACGAAAGCGCTGTCAGTGGTGGCGGAAGTAATTTTCTTGTTCAGGGGAATTAAGGCCCTAAAAACCCCAAATCTTCAAGTACGATCAGCGTAGAAGAAGAATTGATGAGTTCTTGAAGGAAGATTGACATCGCAGCGGTCGTCATGCGGTCAAAAATAAGAAAATAAACCTCACTCTCACTTAGCACAGTGGAAGTCAGGGTCGATCCACAGGAGTTACGTGGTCGAGACAGGTGACAGATTACCAACTGCAGTGTCACGCTACAGTCAGAGAACCTAGTTCCTAGCTTTTGACAACTAAACCCTAAAGAGCATAAAATCCCATAATCCAAACAAGCATGAACTAAACTAAATCCAAATGGGTAACTAACCCTAATTGGTCACTGAAATCAGAAATGGAATTCAGTACAATCAAGGTCAAACCAACATCAAACACAATCCAAACATTCAACAATTCAATCACAAGCATAAAACATCTAAAAGAAGCAATTACTTGTAACCAAATGATTCATTAACTTAAACTCAGATCCAATGGTACAAAATAGTAACTAAAAGGTTCAAAAACAGAAACTAGAACTAAATATCAATGGTTGTCAATCCCAAAGATACTAGCCAATGATTACTAACTACTAAACTAAATGAAAATTAAAGATAAAAACATAGAAATAACAAAAGATGGTTCTTGAAGCTGAATCTCGGAGTCAAAGAGCCTTGGGGGTCAATTTTACACCAGGTCTTCGCTAGTTTTTTAGACCTAAAAGCCTCTATTTATAGTTGCAAAAATCTCGAGACCGCACCGCGCTTTTATGGATCCCGCGTCGCGCGTAGGGGTTTATCCCCGTTTCTTCAGAATTTGAATGTTTTCCACCGCCTCATCACCGCATCGCGCCTTGATGATTTCCGCGGCGCGCGTACGTCTTCGCCTGATTATGCCTTGATCTTCAAACTTCTTCCAAATTGCACGCTTTTGGTCTCTGTTTTCATTATTTCTTTCCAAACAAGTATTGGCACGAAAAGTGAGTAATACCAGTAGATATGTGATATAATTTCACTAAGAATAGGGCTCAACAATGACTAAAATATATGATATTACTAGGCGTTGTCAAACACCCCACAGTTGTGCCTTGCTTGTCTCTAAGCATGAGAGTTTTTAATAGATTTTAACTAAGATTCAAACAATTTTTGACTGTGTTCCGTTTCAAAGCTTATTGCCTTATGAGTTATAATGGAATAGTTCGTGAAAACATAATCGGAATGTTCTTTGGAATTCATGGATTTCTAGAGAACCCTTGATTACAAATTTTCTGTCCACAATGAAGTGTACGTACTCATTCAGATTCTAAAGGCCATTAAAGAATTGTCCATGACTTTCAATGTTGTCCGTGTAGCAAGCTTTCGGAAATACCATCCCAGACCAGACGATCTTAGGTGGCAAGGTGCGTAAGGCCCACCCATTTTAGACCTACCGACTCGAACAACAAAGGTCACTGATTGATAATTCCTTCCTAAATTCCAATCCTAAAATAGTCCAATCTTCTAACTCCTAAAACTCAACTTATTTGACTCAACTAATAGCATGATCACAACTATATAGTATCTTTCGAAAAATACTAATGCTATAAACAATCACAAACTATTCATTTCAAAATTATAACCTAATAAAAATTTTGAAAAAGTTGCTAAAATTTTGGAAATCGGTCATTTCTGCAAAAATTTCAAAAAAGAACTAGAACTATTTCGACCGTCCACACCCCACACTTAAAATCGTACAACGTCCCCGTTATACAAAAATTATTTAGAACAAGGGAGAAAGAGTTACCCCTTTGGACGGTAGATCGCTTGGTTGGTACTCGGTATCACAGGTACAAAATACGAATAAAAAGGTCCTCGATTTCGTGTTCTTGAGTTGTAGCGCAACAGTGAACACGCCGGTAGTCAAAGCAAGTGGAGGGGGCACGGTGACCCCACACTTGCTTGAAACAACTCCTCCAATTTTGGTATAACATGCATGACTCAACAAGAACATCAAATGCAAACGGAATAAACAAATAAAATATAAACAACTAAAGGATAGTAGTGTCATAGGTACAGTACAGATATCCAAAAAGAAAAAGAAAATACATCAATCGCCACCTGGTGGCCTGGAAGAACCGGCCTCATGATCATGAGCTCGGGCTGGGAATGGTCGGGGGCGCTGTCCCTGCTGTGTGACTAACTCCAAAAGTACCTCCCCGATCCACTCCAGCTGGTCCTCCATCCTGGCGACTCGATCCTGCAGTCGCCTCATCTCTGTCACCTCCTCCTACTGTCGCTGTGGTGGCGCTGGATCTGCTGGTGCTGCCGGCCTCCGGCGTCTCTTACCCGGCTGACCGTAAGCTGGTAGGGGATCCTGAGGTGCCTCAGTCGCCACCCTCACAAACTGGCCCGGGCGCTGCTGCTCAATAAGCCCCATCTTCTCCAGGGCTCGCTCCGTAGTGCGAACTGGAGGTAAAGCGGTCAAAGATGCCACAACCGGAGCAGTAAGAATCCGGTACGAACGTGCCAAGCGGGTGATGAAATACCCACGGCCCAGAGGACTGCTGGCTGACGCCCCCGTCGAACGGGTGGACAGGGAGACAGCTAGGGCGAACGGGAGGTGAAGGAACCTGGAGGGGTCAAGGAGGACCCAGAGATATGTCATGTCCTCGCCAGACACCTTCTCGCCCCCCTCCCGATGCATGATGGAGGTGGAGACGATGCGGTGCATGAGTCGGTGAAGTGGATCACGAAGATAACTCTCTCTGGATGTCCCCGCCTCGTAGAATACATTGGATAACGGTGTCCAAACCTCCATATTGGCAGCCCTCTCGGGCTGCCCATGAATGCACGCACCCATGAAATGCGTGTAGTGGCGGTGCTGGAGATCCGCCTCTGTGTAGATGCCGGTAGACCTGGCAATGGAGCGGGTTTGGAGCGGATCGGCATTGATCCAAACCCGTTTATCAAATTTCAAAAGTTAACCCAAACCCGATCCGTAACCCGCAGGGTTTTGAATAATCAAACCCATACCCTTATCCACCGGATCAAATGATACCCAAACCCGATCCGTAACCCGCATTGTAACAAATATAACATGAATCACATTTTTGCTCAATACTTATAAAATAATTTTTTCATAATAAAACAAACGTCTAATATTAGCTTAATACTTAAAATAACAATTCCAAAACAAAACAAACGTCTACTATTGGAAACATGCATGAGAAAATGTAAACGTTGAGATGCATCTTCAAAAAATCTAAAGTCCGACCGATCCATGCACTAATCATCTGAAAAAAAGCAAGCACATATAAATAAATAATAAGTTGTTTAAAGTAAAAAATATTAAGTGACTTCTAGAGTTAAAGCAACATACTTATTTTGTTTCCTCGACGGTAGCCAATCTTGTGTAGTCACCAACGCCTCTACAGTTTCTGAGGTTAAGGACGAACGACTTTGTTAAGATCAAAGCCATCGTTGATCTTTATTCCACTTGGAGTCGAATGATATTCAAGATTCACGAATCAGGATTTGGAGCGACTCCTCGAGGACCTGACTCTCGAGTATTGTGTTTGTGTGTGACTTCCTATACGCTATCGGCTATACCTCTATGTCCCGTAATTGTAAAATAATTAATTTATATATAATAAATTTATTTTAATATAATTTTATACGGGGCGGGTTATTAACGGAGCGGATCGATAGTGATCCAAACCCAACCCTTTTACTTAAACTGTTAACGGGTACGGGTCGTTAGCGGGTTAACGGATCATAAATAACGATCCAAACCCATATATTTTGCACCGGTTTGGAGCGGATCAGGGTCAAAACCCGCTCCATTGTCAGGTCTAGATGCCAGTACGCCTCCCAAACTCCCGGAGGTTGCACTCCCTGTGCACACCCCCCAATCTAAATCGTACGAGCCTGGAACGGGCCTCCTGAGAACCCGGTACAAAACGGACAGTAGATAGGAACTCCAACAGAAGCTCGGTATATACTGTATCCTCCTCCGTGGCCATGAGCCTGTCCCAGCCTCGGCATGTGAACCTGGCCTCTCCATCAACCCATGTACGATGCAAAAATGGCTCGATCTCGCCCCAAAGCCCAGCGTCTCGTAGAATGTACCGATCGATGAGCGTCGCCTCGAGAACCCGACGACCAATGAGGGCATCCCTCCGTGAAATATACTCCACTGAACTGTCCAGCTCAGCGGGGAACTGAAGAAACTGGTGGTCTAATCTGAACGACATCTGCACAAAATAAATTTTTTTTGCAATTCAAGTCCTTTTCTTCTCCACCACACCGCGGCGCGGCCCAAGAACCAGGACGCGGCGCGACGAGCGGCTGTTTCCAATTCCAAGTCCAAAATCACGATTTAACCTGTTTAAACTCAATCCAAATACACTACAAGGTAGCCTATGTGCCGACTAACTCATCTAGGGTCATTATTTGGCAAAATAAACACCCTACGAGTCAGCATTGGCGATTTCTAAGTTTTTGAGTTTCTGGAGAAATCAACCAAATCAATTGCCTAATCACTAGTTTTAACAAGTAAAAGCTAGTTAGAATGATGTACCTTGGTAGTAGGAATGAAATGAGCAAGAAAAAACACAAGAAATTTTCGATGATCAGAGCTCCGAGGCGTGGTGTGTGTGAATAGTGTCGCGACTTACCTTAATATCGAAGAAATCTGACCGATCAATTCCCGCGGCGCGGATATGAGCGAACCGCGGCTCGCGTGCTCCCAAATCAACCCCTGTGCATCGGGTTGGTTTACGATCCCGCGGCGCGCAATTTGCCTGACCGCGGCGCGGTCATCAAAAATTCAACTTTCTTCAAAAGAACCCCACACCTGCCTTGGACTAATAATACCTGCAAATGACGATGATATAATTTCCTAATTACTCCTAAGAATACAGTACCTAACCTATGAAAAGATGGGTTGCCTCCCAACAAGCGCTAAGTTTAACGTCTTCAGCCAGACATATCATTCCTGCTACAGCTACGGTGGATCGTATGCCTTCTTCCTTCGCTGATCTTCAGTTGCCACCATCCCTTCGTTGCCCACATGCTCCTCAAACTTTCCTGGATCGAATGGCTTGCCGATTCTCCTGTTGTTGTCCGGTTGCCGTCTTCTGATTACTTCCCGTGAATGCTTGGAGGTAGCTTTGAACCTCCAAGCTCGATCCTTCCTTCTACATCTCTTCAAGGTCAAAGGCTTGACATGAAGCGCGCCCAGTGCCGCTTCCAGTAATTGTTCCACACCTCGTTTGCTAGTGTCTCACATGCTATCTTCAGGTTGCAATTTTGGCTTGCAATACCAATAAAAATTTTCCAATCGAATGGGATCGGAAGGCAACATATCTGGATGGTTCCATATGTCCTCATCGATGGTATTGATTACGTCTAATTTTCCATTCAGGAATGGATCATGAGTGGCGATAAAATCATGTTTATTGTTTTCAAATATCAATTCGTCAGCATCAACTTCTTGATCATCGTCCAACAGGTGGATCGGAACCAAGAGTGAGCGACTAGTTTCATCTGGTGGTGGTATAGAGTCACCCATCATCAGATCCTTACTTTCAAATTTCTCAAAATTTTCAAAAATTACAGGGTCGGGGGTAATATTGTCATCTACACCCCCTTCCTCAAAGACATTGGCAATTTCAACAATTTCAGGACTTATTGGGCTGGGATCTGTACTGTCACTTACAGCCCCCTCCACAATATCCTCATCAACAAAATTGTCTGGTGATGGTATGGATACACCCAACACCAGATCAACATTACTAATACTTTCAAAAACATCAAAAACTTCAAAGGTTGCTGAGTCAGAGGTAGCATTGTCACCTACAACCTCTTCCTCAACAACCGTTTCGACCATCTCAGTGGTCTCTTGACTTTCCCAAGGTGTATGCCCTTCCATCACATATTCAGGTGATGCAGGTTCACACACCATATCATTGGTATAAAAATTACTCGCCTCAGGTTCTGGCGAGGGTGATGAACATTTCCAACTTTCCTCTAACTGATCTAAGAAGCTTGCAATCTTACAAGAGCATCAGCCTGGTCCTTCTGCACTTGGTAGGTGTTATACATGAGTACCCAAAGTCGGGCCCAAATGGCAGGATTCTCAGGCTGAAATGACTCCTCGGTCCGCCATCCATTGTCATTGGATGATCCATTGTGGCAATCATCCTCATAATAGGTGTCGGCCGGATTTTCATGATACTCGTAATATTGATCTGGGTACATGTAATCGCCCATTATGAAGACGTACGCATACCAAAAACCAAAAAACTAAAATCGAACATCAAAAAATTAGAACTAAGTCCTACAGATCACCTACTCTCAAGGTCACAACTCCCCGGCAACGGCGCCAAAATTTGACATCGCAGCGGTCGTCATGCGGTTAAAAATAAGAAAATAAACCTCACTCTCACTTAGCACATTGGAAGTCAGGGTCGATCCACAGGAGTTACGGGGTCGAGACAGGTGACAGATTACCAACTGCAGTGTCACGCTACAGTCAGAGGACCTAGTTCCTAGCTTTTGACAACTAAACCCTAAAGAGCATAAAATCCCATAATCCAAACAAGCATGAACTAAACTAAATCCAAATGGGTAACTAACCCTAATTGGTCATTGAAATCAGAAATGGAATTCAGTACAATCAAGGTCAAACCAACATCAAACACAATCCAAACATTCAACAATTCAATCACAAGCATAAAACATCGAAAAGAAGCAATTACTTGTAACCAAATGATTCATTAACTTAAACTCAGATCCAATGGTACAAAACAGTAACCAAAAGGTCCAAAAACAGAAACTAGAACTAAATATCAATGGTTGTCACTCCCAAAGATACTAGCCAATGATTACTAACTACTAAACTAAATGAAAATTAAAGATAAAAACATAGAAATACCAAAAGATGGTTCTTGAAGCTGAATCTCGGAGTCAAAGAGCCTTGGGGGTCGATTTTACACCAGGTCTTCGCTAGTTTTTTAGACCTAAAAGCCTCTATTTATAGTTGCAAAAATCTCGAGACCGCACCGCGCTTTTATGGATCCCGCGTCGCGCGTAGGGGTTTATCCCCGTTTCTTCGGAATTTGAATGTTTTCCACCGCCTCATCACCGCATCGCGCCTTGATGATTTCCGCGGCGCGCGTACGTCTTCGCCTGATTATGCCTTGATCTTCAAACTTCTTCCAAATTGCACGCTTTTGGTCCCTGTTTTCATTATTTCTTTCCAAACAAGTACTGGCACGAAAAGTGAGTAATACCAGTAGATATGTGATATAATTTCACTAAGAATAGGGCTCAACAACGACTAAAATATATGATATTACTAGGCGTTGTCAAAGATCAATATTCTTTTAACAAAAACAGACATCAGGAAGAAAAATTAGAGAAGTAAATAGAAGAAATATAGAATGAGAAAAAGGTGGGAAGCTATAGAAGGTGTACCTCACAACGGTCACGAACTGTCGATGGTGGGAATGCGATGCTTATACGTGACAAATCTTCAATTATCCATAAACCTTTTAATCACCTATAAATAGATTTTATATTAAATAATGTAAAAAACGATGATGTACTATATATATTTATATCATAAAAGCCCTTAAGTTTGTAAGAAATGTTCGGGTTTACCCTTTTATGTATTTTTTGTTCATAAAAGCCCTTATATTTATGTATGTTTCATTAAAACCCTTAAGTTTGGCAGGAATGTTCGGTTTTACCCTTGTGTCATGTTATAGAACCTATCAAACTTAAGGGTAAAACCGAACATTCTGGCCAAACTTAAGGGTTTTAATGAAACTTACATAAATTCAAGGGCTTTTATGAACAAAAAAATACATAAAATGGTAAACCCGAATATTTCTTACAAACTTAAGAGCTTTTATGACAATAACCCTAAATGATACTATCAAAATTAATATATTATTATTATTATTATTATTATTTTGAAATGTAAAAGAAAAGAACAACTTTCTCTTGATAATCTTGATATCAAGGAGAAGTTCGATTAAAAAATGATGTGGGAGACCCTTTAACTTTGATTAATTTTATAGGGATATATTAATAAAAGTCATTTATATTCAATTAAGCCTTAATTTCTTTTTATCTTCAATTAAGCCCAACATATTGTAAAATGTTTATAATTTTGGATAGTAGTTGGTTATGCCGTTTTGTATTTATACAACTGATGATGTATATGATCAAAATGTAAGGGTCAAAATATAATGACTTCATTGAATAAAAATTGAAAATTCAACTCTAAATTGTAAAAATTATCAAAATGTAAGGACTTTAATGAATATTTTCTTTATATATATAACTAAAATTGTAAACATTTAACAAAATATTGAGCTTAATTGAATATGAAAAACAATTAAGGCTTAATCGGATATAGGGTTAAAATGTATGACTTTCCTGAATATATCCCAATTTTATATTACATGACAATATTTCGTGTCAACCGAAAAAAATAAATATTAACAATATTTAAAAAGAACTAACTTGTTAAAGATAGGCCAAATTTCATCTAAGATCCTTAAAAAACTAAGATATTACCTCGATATCCTTACAAAAATTAACACTCCTGATATTTACGTATATATCGATTCCATCTTTTTTATGCTCATTGTCCTTTCTTCTTCTCCTTTTACACATACTCTCTAACTTGTACTTTGAGCTTTTTCATATGGATCTTGATTTCTGGAAGTTGAAGCTAAGATGGGAGGACCAGAGTTAGTCACAGCTTGAGATGGGAGTATTCGGAGCAAGCGTAGCTTAGGGCTCGAGATTGTTAAGATGAAGCTGCTGTCGTATTATATGGATCTTACTTCTTTTGGTTTCTCTCTCAAACCTCATCTCTTTTTCCAAACTGTATAGATGAAGCTGTTGTCAATGCAACTTAGGGATCGAGAACGGTGCTAGTCGCAGCTTTAGATGATATAATCTGCAAGACAAAATTTCACAGACCCAAATGCAAGAAAGAAAAAATTTCGGTATAAAGCATAACTTGCTAACAGACCCGTTTCTTCCTTCTTTTGGTTTCTCTCTCAAGCCTTATCTCTTTTTCCAAACTGTATAGATGAAGCTGCTGAACCATTACACAGTTGCACCAGTAAAGTAAATCGGTGTAGCATCATCAGGGCGTTTTCAAGTGAGATTTCTTTCACTTTTCCCATTTTGCCCCTGTGGGCAAAAATGAAACATATGGTATGAAAATCTGAATTGCTTGTGGATCGTGTGTGTTCAATTTCCAAATTGATATTTCTACACTATGTTTGGGTTACAAGAAATTTAATCTAGGATAATCCACAAGGAAAATTTCGATTCTAGGCACAGAAAATGAAAACCAAATTACTGAGAAGTTATGCGAGTCTTCGGAGACATAGATTGAGCCAAAAATCGTTTTTAGAAAAATTGCCGCTTCATTCCTTTTGAGAAGTCGCATTTGTTTTTGACAAATATGACAGTTATCTTTCAATTAATTGTAGTCATTTAATGGTTTTAATTCAAAATCAATGGTTTTCATAACACGATGAAACTTCCAATTATGTCATAACTATACCCCGCTAGGGGCGCTACCCCTAGGACCTTGCTAAGGGCGCGACCCCCTTGACATAGGTCATTTTAACGTCCCGGGATTAAATCGATCTCATATAAACGTACACTCTCCAACGCCTAACTTACGGTATAGTACAATTAATAATCCCATTGACACTCGTATTAATTCAATTACGCTTAAATGCACTAAATTCACCAACAGTTCCCACATTATACATGTCTTTACCTCACATTCTCTAGACGTTATGATCTAGAAAATAGCATTGTTAGTTGTTCAAACACTCAACTAAACATGCCCAACATACCCAAAAATAAATAATTATCTTTGCATAACCACACATGCCTTTCATAAGTTTCTGCATTATGGTAATGTACTCCCGGATTTCATCCCATCTGATCTCATTTGGTCGCAAGAACTAGATTTTCTCATCAATCTTGTTCCTACAAATTATATTCGAGGATTACATGAATCTCCACATGATTCCTCTTTTACCATTTACAATTCAATTATCACCCAAATTCCACATTAAAGCATCCTTCTTTGATAAAACACGAAATTTCACATGCAAATTCAACGTTATGTTATGTTATAAAATTCTTTATTCAATAAAAATCCGTCAATAAACCCCGGTCGCCAAATAGCCTATTTAAGCATCATAGTTTTTTTATACATATACGTGTGAGCCTTTAAATATACTCTTTATAATCCTCATACATCCGTAAGAATACTCAAAGTATTTCTTTATTTGAATCTGATACTCGTATAAAATTGGAAACTTCTTTCTATCTGTAATGCTTTTCATAATTGATATTACTCATTCGACCAATGCTTTCTTCCATCTACATGACATCGTCATATTTTCTCTTAAAATCACCTGTTTACTGGATACACACACAACAATTAAGATCCCAAGCTTTATTAAAAACATGGTTGTTACATTGGCGGACTACAAAAAAAAACTCATGGCTAGATGTACATCTATGGGATTATTCGAGAATGTAGTATTACAACAATCTTAATGGTTGGACACTCCTTAGAATTCGAGTCTGATTAGATGCTCGGACAACCCAACATGACCAAAAAGATTAGCAATCAAATGATCTTAGCAAACTTCATTTCTTCTTGTTTTTCATATCATCATTTCTCGCGTTGAAATCTTGAGGTATGAGCCAATTCATGAAATCAAGCTCTTCAGTAGGAACCATATCGGAGTCCCTTGTGCTTGTTCCTATCATCACATTTTCGGTAGAAGACTCAGCTGGTGATGGAATGTATGGAAGGTTTGTCACTGTACTCGGATGTCTTACAATTATATCTTGAGATGTGAAGTGATTCATAAGTTCAATCTGATTACTTGTACTTGTTCCAATCGTCATGTCAACATTATCCTCTCTCTTGCCATGAACATTTCGACATCCTACACATTGACACTCTCTCCGGCATCCAACTTCAGTCTATTTTGTATTAAATGAAAAAGATTAGTAGAAACCCGAGAGTGTACAGATAATATGACATGAATTGGACTACTCTATAACTTGTAAGCACTTTGACACCTTACAGTTGCAACCTCTTTTGTTTTTTTCCTGTTGACAATCATTATGCATTGAGAATCCATTAGTTCGCATTCAAAGTAAAGTTTTAATGATCATGTACTGTTCAAGAGAATGAACCTTGTCGGTTCGCCATGCCACATTAATCTCATCTGGATGTTCAGGTCGACTGAAGCATTCTTCACATGAGCAATTTTCGGTACAAAAAATTTGCTCAGCAAAGCAAACACAATCACTGCAAAGGAACTTTTTTGTTAAAAAATGAAACTACGGATGTTTTACTGTAGAGAATGTGGTCATGGCGAGTGGCAACATAATTTAATGGGAAAAAGAGTTGTCTGCCATTGTTAAATATGAACTTACAGAGTCTCGCACTTGGTATTCTTACACCTGCAGAACTTACTAGATTGAGGTATTCATTTTGGAGCCATTCTGGTATATTTAGTGAAAAACATGAGTAAATATAACAGGTAGGATCTGGAATATCTTTCAGGAAACATGAACTAAAATCTTTCTTTTAAGGAATTTGAAATGTCCGAGTCATAAACAAAGAGTTCAGGTTCCCGAGATCAAATAATTTCATATGCTCAATCGGGAATTAAGTAATTTTTGGTGTTCTCGATGACTTAATCGCATAACCAAAAGCTCAACGCATCTGGAATATCATTCAGGTAATTAACCCTGTTATCTAGAGAAAAGAACAACAAGTTTTCAAGTGGTCTTCCCTCATTTTCCCTACACGCGTCATCTTATCAATCCTTCTTCAATATAATTCTACTAACAAATTTACAGAGGGGACTTATGAAAGTGAAAGTACATATTTTAATGCGCAAGTAAATGCCATGAATTGCACCAAGAACAGCCTTTGAAAGAAATTAAATGAAAATTACAAAGACCTTCCCCAAGAACATGAACTATCGGTATAACTTTACCTCGCCGATTTACCAAGATAAGCGTATTAGGAAAAAGAATCCAGAAATGAAATACAGGATAAACGGAAATTAATCTTGAAAATCAAAAAAAGAACGGAAAACGATGTATTTACCTGGGAACCAGTGTATTCCGTTGATGAAAGCGGTGTCACTGACGGCGGCGGTCGTGCAATTTTCTTGTTCAGTGGAATTATTGGGCTAAAAATCCCCCAAATCTTTACGTCTGATCAGTGTAAAAGAAGAATCGATGAGTTCTTGAAGGAAGATGGGTCTTCTTTTAGCAAAAACAGACCGGAGAAAGGAAAATTAGAGAAGTAATACAGAATGATAAAAGGGCGGGAATTTATAGAAGGTATTCCTCGCAACGGTCACGAATTGCCGGTGGTGACAATGGCGATGCTTACACGTGACAAATTGTCTAAACTTTTGATGACCAATAAATAATTTTTCTATATCTTGATATACTTAAAAAGAAAGTGATATTAATAATATTATTATTCTCAAAATATGGATGATATGTTTTTAATGATACTATCAAAATTAATATGTTATTCTTGTTGAAATGAAAAAGAAAAGAAGCACTATGTCCTAAAATGATGAAAAAGATTCGATTAAAATAAAAAACTCTAGACCCTTCAATTGAATGTTCAAATGTTATTACAAGTAGTATGAGACAATTTTGTGATTATAAAGCATATGTAACGGATAATGGTACAAGAATTTTGGGAAAATTATTTGACATGTATACAAACAAACATAATTTAAGGAATGGGAGATATTAATCTTTGATGAATTAAAACATTAACACAAATTAATAGTGTCACCAAAGGGACAAGTTGAACACAATAGATTGGAAATGAATGTAGGGTGCTAATTTAAGCATCCTTGCAATATGGTTATATTAGAATTAATTCTTTACATAAAGGCAAAACTTCATAGATGGTCAATCTGGTTTAATCGAATATCAAGTTTCGTGTATATGGTTTCAATTTCTATTATGGCTAGTCCATCCCATATAAAAAGACTTTGATATCCTTTTTATTTTATTTTATTTTATCTTTTCTTTAATATAATTTTATATTAAAAAATTAAAAATACACCTCACCCCCAAATCCCACCACCACCACCACCATCAAAACCGGCCACCGCCACCAATAATGCCCTAGTCGACGTCTTATCGAAGTCGTAACGTCTCCTTCCTTGTTCGGTGATACAACATCCTTCCTTGTTCGGTGATACAACAGGAGAACAATAGAGACCATGAGGTCTCTTTCTTTTTCATCTCTTCATTAATCTCGAGCCATCTGTGACCCTTTCTCAATCTTTCTAGCTCACTCTTTTGGTCTCGTTGATTCTCTTTAACTCTCTTGCTATGTATATTTCTTCCTACTATCTTGCAGCAACTTATCTTTTTTGTCTTTCTTGTTTTTAATCCCGGTCACACCTAATCAGGTGTGTGTGAGTGGCGTTTTGTGTTTTTTGTAGTCTGGTCTTATACTTTTTTGGTTCGGTTTGCACACAATGAAGATTAGAGAGACCCGAGGTCTCTTTCTCTTCTCTTTCATTTTCTCTCATTACCGTTTGCTCTTTCTTGATTATTTTCCCCTCTGGTTTCTTGCTTTGTGATTATATATACCAGGCAAGATATTTGTGGGTGTTATTTGATTGTAATCGTAGCTTACAAAAAGAGAAAGAACCGTTTGAAATTTTTGGTATTCTGCATATTTGAAATGAGTGAGATTTGGGGAAGCGGCAACGTGTAGGAGCGAGGAGAATCTAGTTCTTTGGCCGGCAATTTACATTTGAGAGGGGGGAGATTCTTTGTCGGCCGAAAGAAAAGCGAATACGAGGGTTTAGGGTAAATGGTGTGTTTTTATTTGACTTTTTCTTTCTTTAATATAAAATTAGTTTAAAGAAAAAGATAAAATAAAATGAAAAGACCATAAAAGTCTTTTTATATTGGTGAGGGACCATTCATGATAGTAATTAAAACCAACGGGACTATCTTTCAGATAAAAAAATTAATGACGAAACTTGATATTTTGTAAAATCACAGGGACCATTTATGAAGTTTTGTCTTACATAAACAACAATATTGCCCAACACATTAATCTATACTAAAAAAAAAAACTGAATGTTTAAACTATCTAAATATAGTTTTCTTTAAACTGATGATCTCACTCAATCACGTATCTTGTGTTGTATAAATAAAAAAGGAATGGTGTTAGATTATAAATTAATGATTAATTTATAGTGAATCTCTTAGGAACCACTAACTTCATTTTTGGTTGGATCCACATGAACCACTAAAAAAGCCATTCCTTATATGAATCGCTTTTAAGTAAAACACAACCGATGTCTAGATACTTCTGTTTAGATATTCAGTGTTTTGAAAACTGTAAATCCATAAAACATGGATATACAAATTTCAATTAGATTTTACAGATGTATATGGAAACAGTGATATTTTAGATTTCTTTTGTCGAATGAGCCATATTGCCTTTTTTCTATGAGTGATTTTAGTACGTTTAGTGTCTCATACTATGCATGTATACAACCTGACTAAAAGTACACAAGATTTTTCATGACAATACTAGAAGTTTACATCAGTATCACTACCTTCTATTGATCTGACCATCCGAGTACTCATAAATAAGTTTATTCTTAGTTTTCTTATATCTTCATAATACTTTTCTTCAAATCCAATTTATATTCAATCTTTAATTCTCCAAGCATATTGAATATTCGACTAGCTACATAACATGCCATTGTGGCAGACTTAGTAGGATAAAAGTGTAGTGATCCACGTATCTCGTCAAATTCAGTTTCTTAAAGTCATATTACATTGGCATGACTTTAAAACATAATCATCTATCTTGAATTAATTGTAAGATTTCCAATGTTTTTACTTTGATTGGTACAAAGTCTTTTGTTAAGTCCCTATCTATTATAGATTGTAATTCATGTACTGTGTTCTTGAGTCTTATTATAGCAGGATATTTGCACACTTAGAAGACATTCAGTTAATTTAGAAAACAATTGCATACAACTCATATGTTTGTCACACACCAGATTTAGGTAATTAGTCGTGCTCCTACTAGTGAATAACCATAAGCCTTTATTTATTTCAAGATTAACATACTTGATCCTTTTGCAGATGAAGACATTCTTAGATACTTGCTTTAGATGATACTATACACATCATTTAGATGTACAGACTAGAGTTATTTTAACACCTATATATTTTTCCACATTTGGGTGACTATTTAGTGTTATGTAGAAGTATCATCATATATGATTACTTGTATAATGCAATTGTGACAATTGAAATCTTGATGACTACGTTGCTTGTTAGTGAGAGGAAATATTTCCTCAAAGTCTATACCTTTAATGAAAAACGATCAAATCGTAGAAATTAGTGTAATTTGTTGTCCATATAGATCATTTACAAAAAACACTTGTTCTGTTTTTAAAAAAATCATGCTCTTATTGAGCACTATACTTAATTGTTCGCTAGGACTACATATATGCATCCACAATTCTAACCCTTATATTAGTCTGTCATCTTAATAAAAAGTTTTTGGAGATTGAACTAATTTACCAAGAATTAAAAGTTCATGTTTCTAAACATATATAGGAAATCGTTATTTCTTGATCTTATTTGAGAATTGTTAGAAACTTGAATATGTGGTAGTTTTATGTCGTGTCTCTGTATTTTAAATGCAAGGGCCCAATACATTGTTTGCTAGTAACTATAAAAGGTGATATATGCTGCAGTTTCTTTGATTAATCCAGAGTCTAATACGATCCTACTTTCCTCTTGTAAGAGGAAAACACAAAATCAACTATTTGTGAGGAGTTTAGTGGGATAATCTTATACGGTATATTAGAATATTTTCAAATTACAAAAGTAGTACGTTAAAGTTAGCTTTGCAAGATTCTCAATCAAGACAAATTTTGGGTATCTAACCTATAACTCAAGTATATGGTGTATTGATCATCCTCCTTATTTGAAATCATTCAGGAATGCATAATGCATACTCTAAGGTGTAACCCTAAGTATAATAGGAGAATAGTCATATTTATCATGTATCAAAACAAACCCAATATGGTACAATTCCTCCATCCAAAATCCTCATTTTTTTTAACGTTCAAGGTGGAGTGGACTATAGACTTTCTTACAATTTAAGAAATGATCTAAAACCTATTAGCTTGCATTAACACTATCATGATCTAATCAAATGGATTTTATGGTCTTACCGATCTTATCCTCTACTTCATTTAGGAACACTTTGAACTATTTAAAAGGTTCCATATTCATGAATAAACTAGTTTTATATGCAAAAAATATAACGAAGTAGTTATAACGTTCATGATCTCACAAGACTTGCACACATCTATACATATGATTCCTAATAGATACTTATCAATTTCACATAAACAAGTATACATGGCACTAATTATCTTTTAGCATATAATAAGACACACATGAACCAAATGACTCATTCATTTCAAGATCCCATTTCAGTCGGATATTTTTCATATGTCTCTTGTCATGTTCAAGACAACAATGTCATAAAAAAGGTTGTCAAGATGCGCTCGAAAACTTTTGACATCAGATGTACGATTAAAGCATTATTATCCATTTCATAAAGATCATAACAATGGATATAATGATAATGAAGCTACTTCTGAAAATGGGATAACCATCGTAACATAATCTGCACAAAATTTTCTATAATATTTAGACGATTTCAAAAACCGTTTTGTCTCGAATTTTCCTTATGAGATAACCTTGGTGCCTAAGTTTCTTGGTGCCTAATTTTCCATAGTGCCTAAGTTTAGCCTTGATACATATATGAGTGTCAACCCTCTCTATAAATGAATTATTAACTTTCTTGTTTTCATTATCTATTTCTTGAAACATCGTAACCTCAATGGATGTAGTAAGGTGATTCTTGACATCCCCTGCTCGGGGTTTTTCAAAGTTGTATTTCCATATTGAAATCCTAGTGTTTCTTCTCTATTTCTTATTTCTTGATATACCTTGTTCTTGGTTGTTTAAATAGTTGATTGTCTTGCTTAAATTGTTATCATAATACTTGGTACAACACTCCATCTTGAAGATTGCCGATTACTATATTAGTGGTTGATTTGTCAACAATTGGTATCTGAGCCCCCTGAATGGTGGCCGAATGAAGAAAAACATATGTGTGACTTGAAGTCTTCATCATATATTCATCTATATCTATCAAACGATATTCTTCAAGATGTTTTGAACGAAACGTCGGTTGTGGCTAAAACTGGAACAACCACTAATGACAAAATATTGCTCAACAAGTTACATATGAAGCAACGAGTTTTCAACCTGAATATGGGTGAAAGAAGTTCTTTAGTTGATCCTCCTTTTGTTTTCAAACATCTTGGCATTATGAAGAAGTTCTTTCAACCTGAATAGGGACATCAAATATGAAGAAGAAGACTTGGCATTATTAATACTATTATATTTGCCAATTTCTATGACCACTTCCGTGATACCATTATCTATAGTCGACACACCCTCATCTGTGATGAGATGTTAATTGAAAAGATTAATATGAATGAGAATCAGAAGATAAAATACCAGTCGAATGCTAAATTTGATATGAAAGACTTGGGTTTGTGAAAAAATTTCTAGGAATGCAAATTGTGTGAGACATGAGTGAAAGAGTTTTATCTCGTTCTAAGTAAGGATATATTGGAAAAGGTTTGCGTCATTTTAACATACATAATGCAAAAGATTTCTCCACTCCTTTTGCAACCCACTTTAGGTTATCATCCTCTTTGAGTCCTACTATTAAAGAATATATAACATACATGGCAACAATATCATACGCTAGTGCTTTAGGATCTCCGATGTATGCTATTATATGTACACATCAAGATTTTTTATATGTGGTAAGCATGGTAAGTAGATACATGGTGAATCCAAGAAAAGAGCATTGAAATGTTGTCTGATATGTAAAATCTAGTCTTAAATTTATAAAAGCATTTTACCAAAACTAGGGCTATTACACAACTAGGAAAGTATACCTAATCGTATTTTAGTATAGCTGTGGTAAGGTCTGGTTGTCGAACTCTAGGGGAACGGGTATGATTTTGTTTAGCAAGTTAAATTATCAGTTAAACTAAAGACAGTAATTAAGTAATTAAAGGGGGAATTTCGTTTTTAATACTAAACAAGAAACACTTAAACTAAGAACAAAATCAAAACAAAACTTGAAATTGGAAACAAACAAAGAATAATATGCTTTCACTTAGATTCTATTACCCCTTAAAGATATGGTTGATTTCTAATAAGTGCAATGGATATTACTTCATTGTTCAGTGATTCCAATATTGATTAGTTTTGTTGGTCCAATTTCTAATACTATGATTTTAAGGACTTTTATCCACAATAATCATGTAGATTATCTATCCCTGTTATCATCCTTTTAGTTCATATCATGCAAGATTTAATCTAATTATTCTAATGGTCATGATAATCAGTTGGTTTCATAGAATGGTCATCTATTGCAATAATTTGTACACATTAAGGTTCAACACTTTATAACCTAAACCTAGAATTTGGTCCATCACTAGTCATGCTTTTCTAATGGTCATAACCTATTATGATTCATGCAACATAGTTAGAATGGTTATCTAAAACATATTAACTCAACAATACCCAATATATAGAAACTTTAACACATAATGATCATTGATTAAACAAGCATGATAAAATAAACAACTAGTACTATCCAATCTCAGAAATCAACACATAAAACTACGGTTCATCTACCCAAGTGAAAACAAAGGGTATTTAGCCCATAATCTAAAGTACAAAACAAAATGAAACCATAATAGAGTGTGAAACAAGACTAAGTAAGCAAACCGAATGAAGTCTTATAAATCCAGCTCTTCATTCTACAAATACTTGCTCCAAACATGTTCTCTAGCCTTGAAATCACCTTTTGATCTCTTAAAAGTGCCTAGGAATGGTTTTGTTCTCGTCCCTATCCTTCGGGTTTGGACATGAATCCAGCTCTTTTATAACCGACATAGAACGAGTTGCTTTGGACATGTGAATGCGTAGCATTCTCCAGCTGTCTACGATATCTTCGGATTCTTAACCTCTAACGCATCGTGTCATTTTTAGATCACGTATCGCATTCTGCTGCTATGTGCTTTTTCTGCTTATTTTTTTTCGAGCACTGTTGTCGGCTCCTCTTTCCTCGGTAAAACATTTTATCTACAAAATTTAATTTCCAAGCATTATCAGTATCATTTATATTTATTTTTACCAAAACATAGCTTAAAGTAACAGATTTCGCGTAAAATATGTGTATAAAAGACGATATCACTGTCAAATGGATTACCGATATCTGTATTGTACTATCTCTATTTGCATCGATTTTTCGAATTTGGCAATACTGAAAAACGAGTACTTGGGTACGTGGATTCCGATTATACAAAGGATTTGGACAAGACAATATCTATTACAATGCACGTTTTCTAGGTTATTGTGATATTAGATGGAAAGCATAATTACAATCTACTGTTGTGTTATCCACCATCCAATCCAAATATATGCTATAACAAAAGAGCTTAAAGAATTTATTTGGTTGATTAGAGAACTTGATAAATGGTTAACTATCAATACGGTGCTTTGGACAATCAAAGCATAATTTTTCTAACCAATAATCATATGTTTCATGACTGAACAAAACTTATTGATGTATGCTATCATTTCAAACGAGAAATAATAGCTAAAAGACAGTTCCTTGCAAGAAAGATCAATACAAATGAAAACCAGGTGATATGTTCTAATATCTAAGTTTGACTTATGCTTGAACTTGGTGGGTGTTCAAAGACGCAAGCGAGCTAAGAGTCTCTTGGTGGGGGATGCATCGTTTCTGTACTTTTATCTATTAAACAGGATTTAAATTAGACACAACTTCCTACATGTCCTGATAAATAAATTCCTACATGTCCTGATAGATAAATAAATTCCTACATGTCCCGATAAATAAATACATTTGATAATTGGTTGACCAATTTGACCTTTTGGATTTGTTGACAGTAAAAACTCCAACCGTGCGACCGTTGCTCACCCTCTCGCGTTTTTATCGTTGGATATTTATCATGACGTGTTTGAGTTTATCTCTAATTTGTTTCTCTTAAAAGATATCAATGTTGCTGATGTCAACCCGTTTTTTTGGTTCCAGAACTTCTTCTATGCCGCTTAATGATAAGAGTTAAAGACGAAGTATATAATCGTTACGGTTTTTTTACGCATTGATTCCCTCAAGAAGAAAATTATCTTACTACCGCCATCATTGACACCGTTTTCGTCAAAGATATCAACTACCTCCCAAGTACATACACCGTATAACGTTTCTTTTTTCAAAATATTCAGTTTCAGTTTCCCTAATTTTGTTTCTAATACGCTTATCTTGTAAACCCGTCTGGTAAACTTATTGCCGAAAATCCCAGTTATTGGTGAAGTTAAGTTGATAACAATTTCTTGACGATTCTTTGTAGTGCATGTTCACCTTTTATATATTTTACATGCAGAATTTGGATGTGATTCTTATAATTCATCTCTCTAATTTCTTTAATTGTACCAGATGGCTACAAAGATCAAGAATGGTAGTGGTATTTCCTGCAAGTGTAAGAAGTCCAAGTGCGTGTAGCTGTAAGTTAAAATTTTCAGTATGTTTGAATTATAAAGTCAACAATACAATTGTTGGTAACCAGAACAATTCTTTTGTAGTTATTGCGATTGCTTTTGTGCATTATTTTATTGCGGTGAAGATTGCTCTTGCGAAGATTGCTTTACATTCATCGCACACACATGCTGAGATTATATAGTTACATATCTGCTTTACATTCATCGCACACATCTTTTCTTTTAATAATAGTCGCAGTTATAAGAGTCGCCAAATAGGACCCGGTTGTTGGGAAAACCAGGCTTATATGACTCGGTATAAGAGATCATGATTTAAAGTTGAATACATAATTATACAATTATTTTTTTTCACAACATTTTTAGTTTATTTATACTCAAAGTGTTTATTCGTCCAGTAATAACTCCTGCAATAACATCTTTTCAAACATATTCCAGTTTCTTTTTTTTCTCTATTAAGTCATGTATGGGTAAAGTGACTGAATGGTAATGATGTTCATGTATGTCTGGATAAATATAATTATACAAAAGGTCAGTTTCTTTTTTGGACCCTCTTAATGAGACTAAATGAACATTTTACCCTTACATTCTAAAAAACAAATTTGATGAGAGGAGTTGGGACTTGGGAGGAAATAAAAAGAATGAAAAATAGGTAAAGTGTTTTTTGTCTTAACCCATTAAGTCATTTTGTCTAGATTGAGTAAAAAAGAAACAGTCATGTTAAGTTGTCACATTAAATGCTTAAACCATTAAGTCAATTCGTGATTTTGCTTCACGTAGTAATCATGATAATTGACGTGGCTGTCATTGAAAAATACAAAGGATAATTAAGATATATATATATATATATATATATATATATATATATATATATATATATATATATATATATATATATATATATATATATATTAAACTTGACTAACCAAATCACTGCACGAGGTCATATACATACATACGACTGATTGGAAGATTGGAGAAAAAATCATGTAATCCCGAAACCACTTAATCCCACTCCTCACATTCTCTTAAATATAGTTCCTGCAATTTAGGAAACTAACAATTAGATAAGCCTATTGAAATTTCTATTTCTATATACAAATAAATTAACATTTATATAAGCCGATAATTACAAAATTTAAAAATTACAAGATATCATTAGTTCAAATTCTATTAGATAATTATACAATTTTAATTTTGAGGATAACTACCACTAATTCCTGAGATTATTTACTTTATTTATACCCATTGATTCATCCAGTAATAACACAAATACCCAAAAACGCCATCATAGACAGAAAACCAAAAAGGAATCAAGTATATCCGATCAATAACAAAAGCAACCAACAAGTTCCAGTCACATTCATTCAGGTAATCAGAAACCTTACTTGTATTCTTTAATTGACTTTAGACCAAATTTCACAAGAAATCTAGAATGCCCAGATTTCAAAATATTTAGGTTTTGATACAATACCTTAAAGATTATAGTCTGCAACCAAATTGGAAGGCATTGGGTGCCATCGCTGCTTCCTGGAGACCGAGAAGTGAAGACTCAAGTCAGAAACTTTTGTCGCCTGATGTTTACTAGGTTGGACCGGAAGCCTGCCCTCATTATGTGGACTAGATGGCTGTGGATTTGCCCCAAATGGCATAACCATGAACTACAGCCCAAAGATTCCGATTCCCATTAAGCATTCCTCCACCCGATAGGCGACAACCTTCGGCGCGATTGAGTTCCTGCACGACAAAATGGAATGGAGGAGTGTAGTTTTCCAATCGGTGCCCTTGACTTGTACGAGCGTTAGTAGCGTATCGAGAGTTATTGATGGTGGCTCAATAAAGGGCAGCGATGGTGGCTCTGAATGAAGTGATTGTCCTGGAGGAACCTTGAAGTTGGGTTATGAAGGAAGAAGATAACAACGTGCAATTGTGCAAGAAAAATTGGAGGACTCGGTCGCACGCAATTATCACCAAACCGAGAATTAAGCTAAAATCCAGAAACTAAACTATGCCCACTAACTTTCCCATAATGGCCAATTATGTCCCTAAGCTCAAAAGTCTAACATTAAAGGTTTTTAAATTGCCTCTGTTAGTTCCTCACTTTATATTAAAACATTTTTGTTTTTTAATTAATTCTAGTATTATTATTATTTTTTAATTATATATTTATATAATAAAAAAATTATATATATATATATATATATATATATATATATATATATATATATATATATATATATATATATATATATATATATATATATATATATATATATATATATATATATATATATATATATATATATATATATATATATATATATATATACTTAACGAACACACAAAAAAATTCGAAAATGAAAACAAGTGTTACATTGTAATTTGATCTTATTTAAACAAAACACTTGCAAAAACTCTTTATCAACCTTATAATTAGGAATATTTACTATTATCGAGCTTTTCAATAAAATGACACATCTTTATGCCATTGAAGTATATTTACTTTTTATTGGATTTCAATAAAAACAAAATATTTCGGAGTTTGAAATTAATGTCGTGTTCTAGATCTGATATTTAACGATTTCAAACATATTTTTCGTATTTCGGACTATGAGGTGTCATGTAAAGAGAGTTCAAAATGTAAAACATGTCTAGAAAAGATTTCGTAAATTCAAATGTTGGTTATGAAACATCTCAAATGTCTTACTGGCATTTCGAAAAAGAAAATTGATTTAATTTGAAATGTAATTTTTTTGGCAAGTTTGTTATTTTGATAAGCCTGAAAAGGCTAGATGATTTGTGTAAAATATTAATATTCGTGAGGTGTTTTTTTATGCATAGAAAATAAAATAAAATAAAAAACTAGTAGGATGACAAGTATTAATATTATATTTTCAACACCATTTATGTAATGTTTTTTCTAAAACTCCATTGCAATAATTTCTATGAAACACGAGGACCATGTCTATAAATTTACTATTAAACGGTAACTATTTTTGTAAATTTGTGAAACACAGTGACTATTTATGTTATTTTGCTATTAAACAGAGACCGTATCCATAATTGTTTGAAAATAGGAACCATTTCTAGAATTTTGAAATTAGGCAAGGACCATTTGTTAATTTTCTTAAAGGCAGAGACAATTTTGATTTATATTTTTTAAACAGACAAAACAATTTCAGCTTATCTAGCATGATGGGACCATTTCTGTAGTTTCATAAAACACAGTAACTATTTCTATAAAGTCACTTTACACATAGGGACTAATTCTGTAATTTGTGAAATACAAATATCGTTTATGTATTTTTTATCTATTAAACAAGACTTAAATTAGACACAACTTTCTACATATCCTGATAAGTAAATTCATACATGTCCTGATAAATAAATACATTTGATAATTGGTTGACCAATTTGACCTTTTGGATTTGTTAACACTATAAAACCTCCCAACGGCGCAACCGTTGCTCGCCCTCTCGCGTTTCAATCGTTGGATATTCATTCTGACGTGTACATGTTTTAAGTTTATCTCTAGTTAAAAGATATCAATCTTGCTGTCAATCCGTGTTTTTGGTTCAAGAACTTCTTCTCTGCCGTTTAAGTTATGAGAGTTAGAGGACGAGAGGAAGTATATAAGCGTTAGGGTTTTTTTTACACCATTGATTCCCTCAAGAAGAAAATTATCTTACTACCGCCATCATTGACACCGTTTTCGTCAAAGATATCAACTACCTCCCAAGTACATACAGCGTATAACGTTTCTTTATTTTTTCAAAATATTCAGTTTCAGTTTTCTTAATTCTTCCACTTTAGTTTCTAATACGCTTATCTTGTGAACCCTTCAGGTAAACTTATTGTCGAAAATCCCTGTTATTGGTGAAGTTAAGTTGATAACAATTTCTTGAGGATTCTTTGTAGTGCATGTTCACTTTTTATATATTTTACATGCATAAGTTGGATTTGGTTCTCATAATTCATCTCTCTAATTTCTTTAATTGTACCAGATGACTACAAAGATCAAGAATGGTCGTGGTATTTCGTGCAACTGTAAGAAGTCCAAGTGCGTGCAGCTGTAAGTTAAAATTTTCAGTATGTTCGAATTATATATAAAGTCAACAATACGATTGGTGTTAACCAAAACAAATCTTTTGCAGTTATTGCGATTGCTTTGGTGCTTCATTTTATTGCGGTGAAGATTGCTCTTGCGAAAATTGCTTGAATCGAAATGATTATGAAGATACGGTTGAACTGGCACGTAGGAAAAGAAAACTTCGTGATCCATACGCATTTGTCCCCAAGATTCATCGCGTTGTACAGTATTCAAGAATCTAGAATATATGATCGTTCTTTAATCATAACTTTACTTATTGATCGATTCTTAATGCATAATTGTTGTCAACAGGAGGGCGGAAATCAGTTGATGCCAATTGCTGGAAAACACAGAAAGGGTTGCACATGTAAGAGTTCAATGTGCTACCAGAATTACTGCGAGTGCTATAAGGTATATAAATATGGTTCCGTTCATGTCAAATTCTTTTTAATTTGTCCGGTGAATTTTACCCTGTTTAATTACTAACCTTTTTTAGTTTATCTCAATAGGCTAATGTTGGATGCACTAGTGAATGCCGATGTAAAGACTGTCAAAATAATTATGGCATAAAAGGAGGTAATTAAACTGGATATGCATCATTTAAGTAATCATATATTTTAAATGATTCAGGAAACTACTAGTGTGATTAATCGTAAATGGTAGCAAAAAGTCAGAATGTAAAGTAAGTTTGTGATTTTGGGAGTCGTAATGCATCAAGTACCTGACTATGAAGTTGTTTCTTTTCTATTTGCGCTACATTAAATAATCCGATATAAAAATATTGTTTTCTTTGTTACTTTATTTGTGCATAATAGCTTAACATGTTAAACAGGAAACTGACTTAAGTTATTAAGATAATAACCATCTATACAATGATAATATTGATTTATATTGTGGGATTTTTTTCATTTTTTTGGAATATATGGATAAATTCGTCATCTAGTCCCATTTAGACTGATTCTTCAGTCTAGAAACTAAATCGATTTATCTCGACATACATCATTACTTGTTCAACCACTTTACTCATACAATTATTTAATGAGGAAAAAGAAAGGAATCAACTCTTAAGACTATGCATGAAATGTTTTATCTTGTTGTTATGTGCGAATTCATATATTGAGTAATAATTCTTTATAGCTTGTATTCCAGAGCATAACGTCTATAATCCGACTCACATCATGAGAGCCATCAATGAGAAACCAAACGATTGTAAAAAGGTGTTGGACTCTACTAGGTTTGAATTATCTCAGCGCCAATCCGGTTATCTTCAAGACTCGACTCCTAGGACAGCGTTACAATATACAGAGTAAGATTTTTACCGAGAACTTCTATTTTAACTACAAAAGTTATGTAATTCATCAATATTATATTTTTTCTTTGTGTCTAGCCACAGAAATTATACATCAACAACCAGACTTTACACTCCATCAACATCTACTAACACTGACATGATAGGAACAAGTAGAAGGGAGTTTGATAACGTTCCTTTGGATCCAAAATCATATATCGATGATGATCAAATCTGGAATAATCAGTTCACACCTGAAGAAATCAATGAAATGCTGGACTGGAACCCTTGTGACCCTTCTATCCCTTCCAGTACAGGAAGCGCGTCTACACCAGATGATAAGTGAGATTCTCCATGAGTTAGCGCACAAAGTTGACATTACGTACGCTTTGCTACTTAGTAATTGGCCGATGGGTCCGGGGCCTATTTTTTATATTTTAGTATCTTATATCTTGTCTTTTTAGAACTATATATTATTTAACGAAAATAGATAGTCGTATAAATTTAAAAGGATAACTACATTACAAATATTTGATCACATATTTGTAATTACTCTTGGCTTCGGATTTTTCCTTGCTTCGAAAAAGGTATTAATTTTGTAGGGTTAGCTATGAATCATGGTTGCTAATTTTTTTGGCCATGCTGGGTTGTTGAATTAGATATCATGTAAGGAGGCTCGAACCAATAAGATTTTAATAATACCATCTCATGATGATCTGATCCCCTTAGATGTTGCCATGTTACGGTTTAAAATAAGATGTGACAAATCCCGTCTCCACGAGGCTTCAAATATGATATTAGTAAGTTTCATCATCATCATGAATATAATTCTAAAATGAATCTTGTTATTAAACCCACCTCTAGCGGTAGATGGCCCAACACATGCTGAGATTATATAGTTACATATCCGTTTTACTTTCATCCCACACATATTTTCTTTTAATAATAGTCCACGCGCCATTTAGAGGTTCTTAAAATGCAAGGGACTCATGTCTGTATCCCGTAAATATAGTTTGGTTGTAATGAGCTTGGTTACGGTTAAAAAAACTCGTCCGGTTATGACAAGTTATACGATTTTGAAACCCAAATCGTTGTAGGGCATTTTAAGCATAATGGCTATGTAGCAGTTGAAGACCTTTTTGGCATCCTTTTTTTGGCCCTTTTACCTTTCTTTGATGTGTGTAAATAAGGGTGAGATTGTTTGGTCGAATCACAAATTAAAGAAAATACGTTCATTAATGTCGTAGTATCGACAAATTTCTAGTTTCTTGTAGTTATCTAATTTTAATATTAAAAAAGGCATCAAAGGTGTTGGAGGTTCTTAACCTACCTGTTGATATGCTCCAAAATCTTTCATGCTTGGATAGGGTTTTTTTCTGTTGGGATAAATGCAATAAATAGAAATATACTTCCAATTATTTATCACATTTAGCCCCTAATGAGGATAAATGCAATAAATAGCAATGTTTTTTCAATTTACATTTTTGGTCCTTAAGTATAGTTTAATGTTTCAATTTTGGTCTCAAAAACATTCAAAATCTCATATAAGACCACATTTGAAATATGGAACTTTTTGGGACCAAATTTGAAAAGATCAATTATATTCAAAGACAAAAATGGTGTCCATCTTGTCTAATCTTCAACATCGCCCCCTTAACTGATTCCACACCCTTCTTGTTTTGATTTCTGCCAAGTGTCCCTCTTTTCCATGGTCAAACTTGTATTTTTTTTTTTTTTACATTCATTTTGTTTTTTCTTATTAAAGCATAGTACTTTGAGGATTGTGTCTATCTGTGTGCGTGGGGTGAGGGGTGTTAGAAAAACATTTTCAAAAAGTATGTTGCTGTTTTTTAAATTGTCTAGATGAGAGAAACATTTCCAAAAATATGTTACGCTAAAGTTAATCTACCAATAATAGGAATGTTATTTTTTTTAGAAAGGATGATACAAACACTCACATACACACAATTGTAATAAATGATGATACAAACCCTGTAAAAGCAACCAACTCAATGATGCAAAACACAAATGTTGAAAAGTTTATACAAACCTTGTAAAAGTACCTTATAGCAATGTACTTATAATTTTAAATAACTACATAATAATATTAAAACAACATTATACTTCGATCCTCTAACCAAGAGAACAATGAAAACTGAACCACCAACCAGAATTGACAATGTACTTTGAACAAACTTCCAGATATAGCAATGTACTTATAAAATCTTAGATTAGCACCAATATGGAAAATGTAAGCCACAGGTTGTCATGCTCTTGCTTCAACACTAAGTTACTCCTTCTGTAACAAATCTATAATCTCAAGAACCAAAGCGTGCAATGATTTTCATAATACTTCAATGCAATCTACTATTCACACAAGAAAAATTAAATATTATACGTTTAAGCATCATCAAATGTGGAAATGGAAAACCTTATTCTCCCTCTGGTGTTCTACTTCATTTCTACCCAACCATCATGAAGGTGAGGATAAGAACCATCACCGCCAGCACTCAGCAGTATGGTCAATATACAACATAATTGGTTAATTAAACATGGTGATATAAAAGTAGAGATCGATATAGAAACATTAACAAATCCCCGTCCTCCAGCATCTCATATGGACATACATGTTAATATAGAAGCAAGTCTCCAACCCTTTCTTGCATATATTTTGGATAATCGATGAAAAATATCGGATTCAAATACCTAAAACTCATGATTTCTCATTAAAAAACTTTAAAACCGGTTGATTAATACAACACTAACTCGTGAAAATATGTTATGCACGAAAGGGAGTCATGTAAGCTCTTTGGCAAGTTTAAGCTACACACATAATCCAATTCAAATTTCCTCCGACTCTCTATCAATATCGCCTTATATTTTCAATTTACTTGCTTGCGATTTGGAAATAGAAGGACTAAGAACTGTAACTAATATAGAATAGGACATCAAATTTCGTTAAGCTTCACTCACCTGAAAATAATAATAAATCAAAATCCAAGACAGGTTGTCGATGACGGCGGTGTTCTTGTAAGGATGATTCAATGGAAGCCCATCAAAGACTACGCGAGGAAAACGATTGCGAGGAGGATCTTTTTTTCCTTTGGATCTTCACAGTATTTATTTAAACACAACTGGTTGGATTAGGTTAAACAAAAACCCTATTTAGGTGCAATACATGTGAAGGCCACCGAGGTTTGGGGATTTCGGATTTGGAATTGAACCCTATCAGAGTGTGAAAAAAAAACCATAGAAATTGAGATTTTAAGAAAGCTACTAATGTTTCCTGTTATGATCAACCGATTGTTTGAACTTCAAAGGCTCATGTTCTGATGTCAGTGTGCGATGGTCGATGTGTGATGGTGATACATTGGTGGAAGCGATGTACACTGTGGTGGTCGATGGTGGTAACGATGGGCAATGCATAGATGGTGCCGAGGGTGGACGATGATGACGATGGTGGATGAAAGGAAAGATGAGTCCATATGGTTGATCTAGGAGATGACTTGCCAAAGTACCGCATTGGTGATTAGAAAAGGAGGTGAGAACTGAAGAGATGATTTCAGGATTTCCAATATGATATGGCTTTCTAACTTGTATTTTGTGCATAATGGATGAGAATACTTAAAATTATATTATTATTTAATTCAAGTATGAAGTTCGTTTATATTTTTTTGAAACCGGCGAATGAATATATAACCACCTGAGGGTACTCAGCTCCGCGACCCAGAACGATTGGCAATTACCTATGGCGCAAGAACCTTTCCCTATTCACCAAATCACCAAAAAAAATCTCCCACGAAACCGGAGTCGAACCCCCGACCTGTGGGTATATAACCCACGCATCCACCCAGCTGAGCTGGGCTTCATTTGCATGAAGTTTGTTTATATAGTATATATAAATATTTCAACAATCACCACCATTAAGACAACCTTCATTTAGATAAATTTCTAAAACTAAAAGGTAAAAATACCGACTCATTCGTTTACAAAATCATCAACAACCACAAGACACAATATGCATCACTTTTACAGATATATAATAATAAACTACCAAAAACAGAAAATAAAGTTAACTTCATTCCTGTCGGATCCCTAGATGGATCTTGCACTCCTGATCTATGTGCAACGTCTATGAGCAAGCACACAGACTCTGGACTAATGGGACTGAGAAGACGTGTAGAATGGCTAACACATGAACTACACCTAAATGACACAAGAATTTAACGTGGTTCGGTCCAAGATGACCTACTTCCACCAGGAAAGGGAGAGCTCAGAAAATATTACAAGTTTACAAGGTAGCAAAACTTGATTAACTCTAAAGAACAAGCACTACTAAATCTAGAGTAAACACCCACTATATATAGTTCTAGTTAAATGATTAACTCTATCTATAGGGGTCAGACCCCCCCCCCCCCAATGACCCTACAACCACTCTAGAGGGATTGTCCAGGCGACCAGATCCCAGAAAATCCGCGACATGATCCTGCATCATGCTTCTCGAAGTCAGCACCATCCATAGTCAAATTGTCCTTTTCATCGGTGGTTTCCAAGTCGTACCGTAGACCAGTCAAAGACTTATTCGCTCTGGTTACCTTGTTTTTCTCCGTACGAAGGGAGTTCCATCTGATGCGTAGATCCTCCTCTAGTTCGCACCAACCCGCAAATGTATGACTTCTACTGCTTAACCCACTTCGATCCGCATAACCTCCTAACAGCATTTCCTCCTGTTCGCCTCGTTACCAGATTTAATACAAACTAAACAAACTCATAAGACAACATTCGCTCCGTAGCCTCCTCAATACGTGACATCAGACGATGCAATAAATCGGCCAGAGTTACAGTCATGGCTGTAAAATGCTTCTTTTGAAATGACCAAAGTCTTCTTTCGTCCGCAACCAGTTGGCTTCGCCACGGACAGAAATTGGAATGCTTGCTTCGATTCGTACTACACTTCGATTTTGGAGTCATGAATCTCGAGTTACACTTACAATCTTCACCTTAACTTAATCATTCCCAAACTCTTCGTGAAACAAATAACTTCCTCTCTGCCTTGCCTTTGGTGCCCCTAAAGAAAGGGACTTACCCACTGCGTACATCAACAAGTTTTAGGCAATTCTTGAATTTATTCAAGGACAATGACTTCGTCAACATATCCGCTGGATTATCCTCGGTATCGATCTTTTCAAGGATGAACCTTTATTCCTCCAAAACCTCCCTAATGAAGTTCAACTGAACATCAATATGTTTTGTCTTCTCATGATAAATCGGATTCTTCACAAGATGCAAAGCACTTTGGCTATCACAAAAAGGAAGGCTTCTCCACCATCAGACCAAGACTCTGCACCAGACCATGTAGCCATATACATTCCTTCACACTTTCGGTCATAGACATGTACTCTTCTTTAATTGTAGACAAGACAACAGTAGCTTGCAATGTGGACTTCCAACTCACAACACATCAAAAGAGTGTAAAGATATAGAAAGTTAGTGATCTTCTCTTCAATAAATCTTCTCAATAGTCTGAGTCTACATACCCGAACAGCAAATGGTATCCACCCTTCACACCATACACTAGACATACGTCATTCGTTCCCTTTAAGTACCGTAGAATCCACTTTATTGCCTCCTAGTGAGTCTTCACCGGATACCCATGAACCTAATCACCACACTCACCGCATGATCCAAATCAGGCCTTGTACAGATCATTGCATACATGAGACTTCCTATTCTGCTAGCATAAGGAACCATCGACATGTAGCCCTTTTTTCTGGTCGAGCTTGAAATTGGATTTCTGTCCAACTAGAAGTGTGCTGCCAAAGGAGTTCCAACTGGATTCGACTGATCAAATTAGAATGACTTAAGTACTTTCTCAATATAACTTTTCTGAAACACATACAAAATTCCACGCTTCCGATCACGCCTGATCTCCATTCCGAGTATCTTATTTGCAGCACCTAAATCCTTCATCTCAAACTCACTCTCCAGGAGCAGCTTTAAGTTCTTCACTTCGGCCATGTTCTTGGCTGCAATGAGCATGTCATCAACATACATAGAAGATGTATGAACAATCATTCAGAAAACTTTTTCTAGTAGACACAACTGTCATACAGATTCCGGTTGTACCCATGCAAAGTCATAAATGAATCAAACTTCTTATAATATTGCCTAGGAGACTATATCAAACCATACAAGGATTTCTTCAACAAACATACGCGATCATCCTCCGGACGAAGAAATCCCTCCGGTTGTGACATATATATTTTCTCATCGAGGCTTCCATGGAGAAGAGCGTTCTTCACAGCTAGTTGTTCAAGCTCCAGATTGAAAAGAGTCACCATAGCTAAAAGAATCCGGATCGTCTTATGCTTCACGGCCGGTGAGAACACTTCATCATAATTGATCCCTTCTTTCTGAGAAAACGCCTTAGCCACCATGCGTGCCTTGAACCCAGATGGTTCAAAACCTAGAATTTCCTCTTTCTTCTTGAAGATCCATTTGCATCCTACTGGTTTCACTCCCTTCAAACGATGCACAAGAATCAAAGTCGCATTCTTTTCAAGAGATTCCATCTCTTCTGCCATCGCAATCAACCATATGTCATCTTCTTTACTCTCTATGGCTTCTTCGAAAGAACGTTGCTCATCCGAATCAATGTTCTCCCTAACAGTCAATGCATATGCGATGGATCCCATGTCTCCATTGTTGACACATCCAACATACCTATCCGGCTGTCTGATATAGCGCTTCGTTCTCCTTCTCGCTATACATTCATTTGCATCATTATCCCTAGCAGCAACTTCGTCTGAAAAGGGCACTTCGGTCCGACTCGGCTGATCTCTTCTAGACTGTAGATCATCGTTAAGAACCACTCTATCAGTAGAGACAAACTCCACCCTCTGCCTTACAACTTGGTCTTGCCCTGCTATACTTTGTTCTTCACCTCCTTTCCTGTTGCACATGGCAGATTTATCAAAGGTCACATCTCTACTCATGATAAATTTCGGAGTTCGATCTTTCTCTGTACATCATAGTCAATAACCTTTCACTCTGGTGCCATATCCTAAAAATATGCATTTTGTTGCATCGACTCAAGTCTTCTATCATTAACATGAGCGTAAGCAAGACAACCAAATATCTGCAACCTGCTATAATCAGAGGCATTCCCGGACCAAAATTCTTGAGGAGTCTTAAAGTCAATAGCATTCAATGGAGACCTATTCACCATATAGCAAGCTGTGTTAATAGTTTCAGCCCAAAATTCCTTCGGTAGATCAGCAAAAATAAGCATGCACCTCGCCTGCTGCATGAGGATTTGGTTCATCCGTTCTACCACTCTATTGTACTGTGGTGTATATCATACAGTGCGTTGTCTCACTATACCTTATGATTTTCAAAAGTTGTTGAATGGAGCATTGCAGAACTCAAGCCCATTGTCAATTTTGAGTGTCTTCACCACCTTTCCGGTCCTTTTTTCTAGCATGGTCTTACACTCCTTGAAAGTCCCAAACACCTCATCTTTTTCTTCTGGAAATACAACCACACCTTCCTAGAGAAATTATCAATGAACGTCACAAAGTATTTACAATTACTTTGAGAGAGGAGAAGGACCCCACAAATCCGAGTGAATATATTCCAGGACTTCCTTGCTGCTATAAGAACCGGAGCCAAACTTCACCCAGTGTTGCTAGCCTTTCACATAAGCTTCTGAAAACTTTAGTTTAAAGTTCCTTTGCCACCTAACAATCCTTACATACTCAGGATTTCCATGCCCTTTTCACTCATGTGACCCAACCTCCAATGCCACAACTATGTCTTGTCATCCTTCCCATCCAAGTATTGTGATACAGCAACTATTCCTCGTATCGACGAACCATCCAAGAAATGAATCCCATGATTCATCTTTGTCTTTATAACCACCAAGGCTCCCTTGAAGATCTTCAACCAATCTTCCTCATCGTATTATCTCAGCCCATTCTTTTCCGAAGTACTAAGAGAAATTAAATTCTTCTGGAAATCCAAAACAAACCAGCAATCCAGCCTTCGTAAGCAACCATCATACATCTTGATCTACATCGTGCCATTTCCTTTGATACTAAGAGAAATTAAATTCTTCTGGAAATCCTAAACAAACCAGCAATCCAGCCTTCGTAAGCAGCCATCATACATCTTGATCTACATCGTGCCATTTTCTTTGATACTCCTCAACCCATCATCACCCAAATTCACCATGCCATCCCATTCCTTGAAGGATTTAAAGAGATCACGGTTTAACGTCATATGATATGAAGCCCCAGTGTAACGTCCCAAATCCAGTAAGAAACGTTTTCGTTAAAAACGGTTCAAATACATAAAAACGGGTTACCAAATAAAACCATCCAAATTAAAACTTTTTATTCAAACATTAGAAATTGTATTTATCAAAAACATTTTCAAGCATTATCAAGCTCCAAGCTCAAGTCAGCAAATACCTGAAAAACAGTAAGGGTGAAAGAGTAAGCACAAATGTAACACCCCTTTTCTCAAACCATATTTAAAATAAAAATACAGTTTTCAAACATATTTTACAACTCGTGACTATAAAATAGTCACTTAAAATTTTGTTTTATTTTACAAACTTAAACTCGAGGGGTATTACAGACTCAATACAGATAACCATAATTTAAACTTACAGTGTACAAAATGGTCCCAACTGCAATCTTCGCTCCCTTCACCTAAGTACATAGCATTTCAAAAACATAGTATACGTGAGACATAAAGTCTCGTGAGTAATATGGGTTTAGACCCAAAACTTTTCTATTCAAAACTTGAAATATTAAAAGTATACTGCTCAAAACTGATTTATATCATAAATCTCAAAATGTCTTTTCTTCTTTACTTTCAAACTTTTAAAAACATACTTTCTTTCTTTAAAACTGCTTTCTTTCTCATTTCTCGTGACCAACTGAAACTTATGAATTAAGTTAATAAATTCATTCTACTAGCTCCCCTCGCGGGACAGAACAGATCCGCCCACTCGGTTATGCTCATTCTGTCTCCCCTTTATGACTTGGAACGAATTCAAGCACAAGGGTATACTAAGCTAGACAACTACTTCGCGACGGGAGGTACCATCCCAGTAGTGTCTTCTGATCCCCCAATTATGTGGGTGATCCTAGTCCGGACAACTGACTCATACTTCCTTCTTTCTTTAATTCTTACTTCATTTCATCTCAAATTGGTCAAAATGGGACACAATTTGTAAACAACTCTTACTCAAACATTTTATAACTCTTTACAAAAAAATACTTTCGAAACTGCTTTTGACATCTTAGTTCCTATAGGGAACTTCTTTCAATATACTTTGCAAATCATACTTTGAAAATCTGTTTAAAACATTAAGCCCTTGTATAGAGCCTCTTTCAAAACTATTTTCCAAACTTTAGTATTTATAAACATTTGGAAATCTTACTTTTCTGAAAATAACATTTTGCTATGTACTATAGAAATCCTCATAAAACTCACCTTGGTTCTACTACGGTTTACTAAGCTTCACGTACGGCTTTTCCCTTCCCGTGCTCAACAACGTTTGAAGCACCACCTATACAAGTAGTATATATAAATACTTAATATAATTACTTTATAGTGCTAAAGTCTCATATAACATAACTCTAGGTTATAATAAATGTATAACCATTAATAAACTCGTTTTACGGTTTTCTCCGGAATACGCGTATATTGCTACAGTACCCCCGAGGGGTTGTATTTTAGTTCCGACATTTTTGCATGAAATCTTAAGCCATATTAGACTTGTGTTTCAAATTTGAGGTCAAACGGACAAGTCTAACCCCAATTTCCAAAAATCAAAATTCAAAATTTCCCTCAGTATGTTACACGGTCGTGTAACTTTTGCCTTGCAAATTACACGGCCGTGTAACTTTGCAGGCCTTAATTGTGTTACACGGTCGTGTAATATTTACCCTGTAAATTACACGGCCGTGTAATGTTTCTGGGTGGGTTTCGGGTCTGATTTTCGAGCTGCAGACCTCTATTTTGCCCTATTAAGTGCTTAATACTTAACTTAATCGTTTACTATCATTCCATGACTAAAACCCTTGCTTTACATCAAGTTTTAAGACTTGGAATCACTGATTTCAGCTCCAATTCCTTGAAACCCGTTTTTGATGATTTTTACCAAAAATCCAACTTTTTGAAATTAATCACTTAGGAGTGTCTTAATACATCCTAAGTGATCATTTGGACTTAGAAAAACTATAAAAACTGGTCTTAATCTTGCAAACCCGTGAATTAGGGTTCTTGGCCAAAATCATAATTTCTTGATTTTTAACATATTCCTTGGTTAGAACATGTCTATTTGATGATTTTGAGCAAGATAGTTTCAGTAGAACTATGATTCCTGGGAAATCAAAAGTTAAGACTTGATTCCCGTTCTAGAATTTGGAGCTTAGAACATGAAACCTTACCTCACTTGCTTAGAAACTTCAACCTAGGGCTTGGTTTTGGGAATTCTTCTTTGATCTTCACGTGTTCCCTTCTCTGGCTCTCTCTTTCGCTCTCTCTAGCTCTCTCTCGTATATTCTGAAATGTTCCTAAATCTTCTGGAGAATGAGAGTTTACTCTCTATTTTATATTTAAATTTTATAAGGTAATTACACCTTTAGTCCCTCTCTCATCAACTTTCTTTCAAAAATATTCCTATGGTTCATAACTTTACAAATTAAGTTTCATTTACTTCCATCTTAACATTTTCTTGACAATTTGGTCATTTTCATGTCAAATGACCATTTTGCCCTTTTTAGCCAAATTCCACTATTCACACGGTAAAACTTCAAATTTTACATATACTTGTATTTCTTGTAATATTATTCTACAAATACATATTATTTTTCATAATAGTCTTATAACGTGTCAAAAGACTATTTTGCCCTTTTACAATTTTTTTGCGGGTTCTTACAGTCACCCCTCCTTAAGCGGATTCCGTCCTCGGAATCTTTTCGTAATCCGTGAAATTCGGATATCTTCGCTTCATTTCTTCTAACGTCTCCCAAGTCAAGTTTGATCCTAAGGGATGCTTCCACTTGACTAGTACAAGGTCAATCTCTTTATTCCTTAGCTTTTTGGTCTGCATCTCTAGAATCGCTTCAGGTTCTTCAATCATTTTGCTGGGAGTCTCCACTCTCAAATCCGTATACGGTATTACTAGTTCTTCTTTACCAAAATACTTCTTCAAGTAGCATACATGAAAAGTATCATGTATTCCACTAAGTTCGGGTGGTAATTCCAGCTTGAATGCCTGTAACCCAACTCTCTTCAGAATTTTAAAAGGTCCAATGTACCTTGGACTTAGCTTTCATCTCTTACCAAATCTAACCACTCCTTTCCATGGCGACACTTTAATCATCACCAAATCTCCTTCTTGCAAGTCATACGGTCTCTTCTTCAGATTTGAGTAACTCCTCTGTCGATCTTGTGCGGCTTTCATGTTGGCTTGAATTACTCCAATTTTCTCATTAGTTACTCTAACAATCTCTGGCCCTGTAAGCTTAGTCTCACCTGCCTCAGACCAGCATAAAGGAGTTCTACACTTTCTACCATACAATGCCTCAAAAGGTGGCATTTTAATGCTAGAATGGTAGCTGTTGTTGTATGCAAACTCCACTAATGGCAGGTGTTCGTCCCAACTACCTCCAAAATCCATCACGCATGATCTTAGCATATCTTCTAATGTCTGGATCGTTCGTTCACTTTGACCATCCGTTTGTGGATGATATGCGGTACTTAACTGAATTCTCGTCCCCATTTTATCTTGTAAGGCTCTCCAGAAGTTAGAGGTAAATCTAGGGTCTCTGTCTGACACGATAGACAACGGTGCACCATATCTTCTAAATACTTCATCTGTATACAACTGAGCTAACTGCTCCAATGGAGTAGTTTCTTTTATGGCTAGAAACAGTGCACTCTTGGTCAACCGGTCCACTATGACCCATATACTATCATGACCTCTTCTTGTTCTCGGTAACCCGACAATTAAGTCCATGGTTACATCTTCCCATTTTCCGGCTGGAATGTGTAATGACTGAGCATCCCCATGCGGGACCTGATGTTCCGCCTTAACTTGTGCACAAACGACACACTTGGAGATGTATTTAGCTATTCTTTTCTTCATTCCAGGCCACCAATACTGTCTTTTCAGATCTTGGTAAGTCTTGGTACTCCCTGGATGTATGGAATACTTTGACTTATGCGACTCTTCTAGAATCAGCTTTCTCAAACCTCCTGCTTTCGGTACCCAAATGCGGTTCCTGAAAGTCTTCAATCCCTGACTATTCGTTTCAAACTGCACATCTTTTCCTAATTTCTCGTCTTTTAAGTCTCCACTTTCTTCAACTTTTTGCTGAGCTGCTTTAATCTGTTCTATGATACTGGACACCAGTTCTATGCGCATTGATCTTGCCTTGATTCTTTTCTCAGGAGCTTTTCTACTTAATGCATCCGCTACTACATTTGCTTTACCCGGATGGTACACAATTTCACAATCATAGTCACTGATCAGCTCTAGCCATCTGCTCTGTCTCATGTTCAACTCTTTTTGAGTGAACACATACTGTAAACTCTTGTGATCGGTGAATAGCTTGCACTTTGTACCATACAAGTAATGTCTCCAAATCTTCAAGGCAAATATGATCGCTGCAAGTTCTAGATCGTGAGTTGTGTACTTTTTCTCTGGGTCTTTCAACTGCCTGGAAGCGTATGCTATAACCTTCCCTCTTTGCATCAACACACAGCCAAGCCCCCGATGCGAGGCATCGCTGTACACTTCAAAGTCTTCTGTCCCATCTGGTAACGTAAGGACAGGCGCGTTACACAACTTTTCTTTCAATGTAGCAAAAGCTCTTTCTTGTTCTTCTTGCCATCTAAATTTCTCTTCTTTCCGGGTTAGTCGTGTAAGTGGCACAGCTATACGGGAGAAATCTTGAATGAATCTCCGGTAATACCCGGCAAGACCGAGAAAACTTCTAACTTCTGTTGGCATCTTGGGGGCTCCCATTTCATTACTGCTTCAACTTTTGCTGGATCAACTTTTATACCTTGGATAGAAACAACATGTCCAAGGAACTGCACTTCTCTCATCCAAAACTCGCACTTGGAGAACTTTGCATATAGTTGTTCCCGCTTCAAAGTCTCAAGTACTAATCGCAGATGGCTCGCATGCTCTTCTTTATTCTTTGAGTAGATCAGGATGTCATCTATGAACACTATCACAAACCGGTCTAGGAATGGTTTACAGACCCGATTCATTAAGTCCATAAAGATCGCTGGTGCATTTGTAAGACCGAATGGCATTACTAGGAACTCGTAATGCCCGTATCGTGTACGGAACGCCGTCTTCTCTACATCACTTTCTTTTACCCTGACTTGATGATACCCAGATCTCAAATCAATTTTTGAGAAATAATCTGCTCCTTGCAACTGGTCAAACAAATCGTCTATTCTGGGCAATGGGTAACGGTTCTTGATAGTAATCTTGTTCAATTCGCTGTAATCAATGCACATTCACATTGATCCGTCTTTCTTCTTTACAAACAGAACTGGAGCACCCCACGGAGAAGAGCTAGGCCTGATAAAGCCTTTATCTAGTAACTCCTGCAACTGGGACATTAATTCCCGCATTTCTGTTGGTGCTAACCGGTACGGTGCTCGTGCTATTGGGGAAGCTCCTGGAACAAGATCTATTCGGAACTCAACTTGCCTTTCTGGTGGCAAGCCTGGTAATTCATCTGGGAAAACTTCTGGGAATTCCTTTACTACTTCTATGTCTTTATACGTCTGTTTTACTTTGTCTTCAGTCATCACATAGGCCAGGAAAGATACACACCCTTTCCTGATACATCTTCGAGCCTTAGCTACACTGATGATACTGGGCACATGATTTCTTCTTTCTCCATATACGTACACTTTAGCTCCTAGGGTTTTAACAGACACCCTCTTCTGACCACAAGCTATCTTCGCATCATTTGCACCCAGCCAATCCATTCCAATTATTACATCAAAGGACTTAATTCCAATAGGAAGGAGATTAAGTCGGAACTTCTTGCCATTGATGTCAAGTTCACAATCTCGGTACATATGTTGAACTTCCACAAATTTCCCGTCCGCGACTTCTACCTCAAAAACTAGATCTAACAATTCTAATGGGACTTTTAATCTAGCTCCAAACCCATGGGACACAAATGAATATGTAGACCCGGAATCAAACAAGACATATGCAGGTGTCGAGTTGATTGGTAGTATACCTGAGACCACATCGTGAGTCTCCTTCGCTTCCTCCCTGGTGATCTGAAAAGCTCTGGTCTTCACTTTCTAGGGTTCGGTCTTCTTCTGAGCTGTTGACACCATAGTTTCTCCTCCCTTATTCGGGCAGTTGAAACTATAGTGCCCCATCTGATGACATGAAAAGCACTCCACTTCGCTGGCTTTCTTGGCTCTGCAATCTTTCGCTTTGTGACCGAATCCGCCACAATTAAAGCAGGCATTTGATCCCGCTCGGCATTCGCCACCGTGTTCTTTTCCGTATTTTTCGCACTTCTTTACACTTCCCTGTCGGCTCTGACTTGAACTCATCTTCCCTTTCTTCTTTATGTTTCCACTGATACTACTAACTGTCTTCCTTTTGTCACTAAACCCAGGTCCTTCTTCCTTCCTTCTTTTCCCAACATCTTCCACAGTTCGGGCGGCATTGATCGCCCCATCTAGCGTTTCGGCTTTCTTTACTTCTAGCTCATAGTTCCATGGCAAACCCCGGACATAGCGGTTAATTCGGGACTGCTCACTGGGGTAAGACTCCCCCACAAAAGGTAACATGTCACAAAACTTCTTCGTATACTCATCCACCGTCAAGTCTCCTTTCTTTATTGTTAGGAAATCTTCATTTATTTTCTCCAAATCTCGTATGGGACAGAATTTATCTTTGAGACACGAAACAAACTCTGCCCAAGACCAACCATATACAACATCCTTTCCCAAGCTTTCATATTTGGTGTTCCACCATACCAAAGCATCATCCTTCAACTGCCGAGAGGCGTAGTTGACTCGATCTTTTTCTCCACATTTGCTTGCTTGCATCACTTGTTCAATCTCTCGGACCCATCGCATCGTCACCTTCGGCTCAAAACTACCATGGTACTCAGGCGGTTTACAAGCCATGAAGGACTTAAAGGAACAGCCCTTCCCTTTCTTCTTATTTCCTCCACTACCTTCTTCCTCGGTCGCCTTTTTAGAGACTTCTTGTGAAGATTGGGCTCTGGGTTCACCCATTCGACCATCGATTATATTATTCACATCTTGTCTCAACTCATCTCGTAGGTTGTTGATTAAGTACTGAATTGCTTCCATAGTGACAGGTTGTGGTGGTGGGTTTGGCTCAGACTCATCGTTTCGAATAACATGTGGTTCACTTCCTCTTGAGGAAGTGTGACTGCCCTCACCCCTGTCAGCTTGTCTTCTGCCTTCCATTACAATATAGATGAACAAATTATCGGTTTAATACACAATTCTATATAATATTTCATAAACGATAACATGTTATCTCCTTATCTTGACTGCACTTTTATAACAGTCATACTCACTCTATGCCTCCTATATTACTAAGACAACTTACTACTACTCTTGCCAGTTTAAGCCTAGGGTGGTATTCCAACCTAATTCGCTTAAACTATGGCTCTGATACCAAAACTGTAACACCCCATTTCTCAAACCATATTTAAAATAAAAATACAGTTTTCAAACATATTTTACAACTCGTGACTATAAAATAGTCACTTAAATTTTTGTTTTATTTTACAAACTTAAACTCGAGGGGTATTACAGACTCAATACAGATAACCATAATTTAAACTTACAGTGTACAAAATGGTCCCAACTGCAATCTTCGCTCCCTTCACCTAAGTACATAGCATTTCAAAAACATAGTATACGTGAGACATAAAGTCTCGTGAGTAATATGGGTTTAGACCCAAAACTTTTCTATTCAAAACTTGAAATATTAAAAGTATACTGCTCAAAACTGATTTATATCATAAATCTCAAAATGTCTTTTCTTCTTTACTTTCAAACTTTTAAAAACATACTTTCTTTCTTTAAAACTGATTTCTTTCTCATTTCTCGTGACCAACTGAAACTTATGAATTAAGTTAATAAATTCATTCTACTAGCTCCCCTCGCGGGACAGAACAGATCCGCCCACTCGGTTATGCTCATTATGTCTCCCCTTTATGACTTGGAACGAATTCAAGCACAAGGGTATACTAAGCTAGACAACTACTTCGCGACGGGAGGTACCATCCCAGTAGTGTCTTCTGATCCCCCAATTATGTGGGTGATCCTAGTCCGGACAACTGACTCATACTTCCTTCTTTCTTTAATTCTTACTTCATTTCATCTCAAATTGGTCAAAATGGGACACAATTTGTAAACAACTCTTACTCAAACATTTTATAACTCTTTACAAAAAAATACTTTCGAAACTGCTTTTGACATCTTAGTTCCTATAGGGAACTTCTTTCAATATACTTTGCAAATCATACTTTGAAAATCTGTTTAAAACATTAAGCCCTTGTATAGAGCCTCTTTCAAAACTATTTTCCAAACTTTAGTATTTATAAACATTTGGAAATCTTACTTTTCTGAAAATAACATTTTGCTATGTACTATAGAAATCCTCATAAAACTCACCTTGGTTCTACTACGGTTTACTAAGCTTCACGTACGGCTTTTTCCTTCCCGTGCTTAACAACGTTTGAAGCACCACCTATACAAGTAGTATATATAAATACTTAATATAATTACTTTATAGTGCTAAAGTCTCATATAACATAACTCTAGGTTATAATAAATGTATAACCATTAATAAACTCGTTTTACGGTTTTCTCCGGAATACGCGTATATTGCTACAGTACCCCCGAGGGGTTGTATTTCAGTTCCGACATTTTTGCATGAAATCTTAAGCCATATTAGACTTGTGTTTCAAATTTGAGGTCAAACGGACAAGTCTAACCCCAATTTCCAAAAATCAAAATTCAAAATTTCCCTCAGTATGTTACACGGTCGTGTAACTTTTGCCTTGCAAATTACATGGCCGTGTAACTTTGCAGGCCTTAATTGTGTTACACGGTCGTGTAATATTTACCCTGTAAATTACACGGCCGTGTAATGTTTCTGGATGGGTTTCGGGTCCGATTTTCGAGCTGCAGACCTCTATTTTGCCCTATTAAGTGCTTAATACTTAACTTAATCGTTTACTATCATTCCATGACTAAAACCCTTGCTTTACATCAAGTTTTAAGCCTTGGAATCACTGATTTCAGCTCCAATTCCTTGAAACCCGTTTTTGATGATTTTTACCAAAAATCCAACTTTTTGAAATTAATCACTTAGGAGTGTCTTAATACATCCTAAGTGATCATTTGGACTTAGAAAAACTATAAAAACTAGTCTTAATCTTGCAAACCCGTGAATTAGGGTTCTTGGCCAAAATCATCATTTCTTGATTTTTAACATATTCCTTGGTTAGAACATGTCTATTTGATGATTTTGAGCAAGATAGTTTCAGTAGAACTATGATTCCTGGGAAATCAAAAGTTAAGACTTGATTCCCGTTCTAGAATTTGGAGCTTAGAACATGAAACCTTACCTCACTTGCTTAGAAACTTCAACCTAGGGCTTGGTTTTAGGAATTCTTCTTTGATCTTCACGTGTTCCCTTCTCTGGCTCTCTCTTTCGCTCTCTCTAGCTCTCTCTCGTATCTTCTGAAATGTTCCTAAATCTTCTGGAGAATGAGAGTTTACTCTCTATTTTATATTTAAATTTTATAAGGTAATTACACCTTTAGTCCCTCTCTCATCAACTTTCTTTCAAAAATAGTCCTATGGTTCATAACTTTACAAATTAAGTTTCATTTACTTCCATCTTAACATTTTCTTGACAATTTGGTCATTTTCATGTCAAATGACCATTTTACCCTTTTTAGCCAAATTCCACTATTCACACGGTAAAACTTCAAATTTTACATATACTTGTATTTCTTGTAATATTATTCTACAAATACATATTATTTTTCATAATAGTCTTATAACGTGTCAAAAGACTATTTTGCCCTTTTACAATTTTTTTGCGGGTTCTTACAACAAAGCTTAGTGAGTTCTCCAAAATACCACACGATCCATTCCAAAACACACAATCACAAAAGGTCCCCGGGCTTGCCCCGAAGAACCTGACTCACGGGCTTGTCCCGATCTTGTCCATTCCTTAGTTCACGAGCTTGCCCCGGTCTTGCCCATTCCTCGACTCACGAGCTTACCCCGATCTTGTCGATTCGTTGATTCACGAGCTTGCCCCGATCTTGTCCATTCCTTGGCTCACGAGCTTGCCCCGATCTTGCCCATTCCTCGACTCACAAACATGCCCTGATCTTGTCGATAAACACATAAGGCACATACATCACATTATTACACAAAGTAATAAAGCTACCTACGCATGCAACATCACCCATAGTATAGTGAGAAGACTCACCTAATCCACAAAGCCAAACAGCACTCCTCACGCGCGTCCACAGATCCGACAATGCGAACGTCCTAACAAGATAAGCTCTACTCAAAACTTCCTAAATCCCAAACAGAATAATCCTATAAGACCGGTGTCCAAAACCCTCAAGTTTGACCAAAAGTCAAACTGGTCAAAAAGTCAACGGTCAAAGGTTCAAAGTCAACAAAAGTCAGCAGACACAGTTAGCACCGCTGACTCCCCAAGTTAGCGTCGCTAACTATGAACATGTCCAAAAGTCCATTAGGTTCTTAATCCATTCAGCCAAGGTCTTAACCTTTCCAGGGGCCTTCTAAACAGTCCAAAATCCATAAAGATCCTAACTTTATTCTCTCAAACATCACTAGATAATATCATGAACAAGATTCAAGTCCGAAGTGATCCAAAACTAACCATAATCACCATAGAGAGTTTAGCTTACTCTCTAAACCATCCTAAAGGTTCAAATCAGAGTTTTAAGGCATAAAGTTTCCAACTTTATCCTTCCAAACCATAGAAAAACACTACAAGGGACCATTACACTTATTCAATCCATAAGAACATGCTTAAATCATAAGAACAATCATAAAATTGCATAAAGGTGAGAGCTTTACTCACAATGGTCCAGAAAATGCAGATATTTGAAGCTTCACTCAAGAGGAACAGCTTGTAGCATCACCACCTTTCTTCTAGCATCAACAAGGCTTCAAAAATTCATCCAAACACACCAAAATCATCAAAAACCCATTCCAGAAGTCTAGAGAGAAAGAGAGAGAGAGAGAGAGAGAACGTTTTGGAGGCTAAAAAGTGGCATTTGGCGGCTGCCCTAGGGTTCCCAACCCTCAAATATGGCCTAAGCATGAACATCTATGGTTTTGGCCTAAATTCAGACATTAGCACCGATAACCCTAAGGTTAGCGCCACTAATATCGATCGTGCAATTCCACTTCGAACAGCTGGCAAATAATGACACGAAAAACGAGATATCGATGCTACACCACATTAGCGTCGCTAACCTCAATGTTAGCGATGCTAATGCCTTAATTCCTCATTTTTCCATATTTAAATCCTTGATTCTGCGGACTTTGACTTGTCAAAACTCGAAACTTGACTTCTCGGGATTTGGGTCTTAGACCCATAGTCCAAAATCCAGGCATCAGCAGAACTCATTGTACAGACTGCCAAGACATCGCCTTCGTCAACTTCGTCTGAAGTTTCATAAACGACCACAGCACTACTGCTCGCATTATCATTTCCCTACCTCAACTGTAGATAATCCCATTTATAGTGTCTTTGGCAGAAGCTTTCGACTTGGAACGTGCCTTCTCTCGGTTCGGACCGCCTTTGTCTGCTATTTTTCCTCTGCCCACAAACAACACTGAACCCTCTTCTCTAACCGAAACTTGCCTCTTGTGTTCCTTGCACAACAAGGAATCCTTCACATCTTTCACCGTAATTTTCTTCCTACCATAGAGCATGGTATCCACAAAATTTTCATACGAGTTAGGCAGTGAACATAGCAGAACCAATGACTGATCCTCATCGTCAATCTTCACTGAAACACCTTGCAGATCCAGTATGATCTGATTGAAGGCATAAAGATGTTCTTTCACCGAGTTACTTTAAAACATTATCAGAGTGTACAAACGTTGCAACAAAACATTTACTATAGACTCGAAGCATAGTGTAAGACCCGTTCTGCCGAGTCGCGGCCAGGACAGATCCGCGGCGCGGCTCGGGCGAGATCTGGATTCGCGAATGATTTTGTACGCGCAGCGCGGCTTTAAAAGATCCGCGGCGCGGTGCGCCGCTAAGGTGAAAAAAACCCTAATTCGGATTTAAACGCCTATATAAAGGGACCCAGTCCTAGGGTTCGTGTTTTTGGGAGCTTTCCGGATCAGAGGCGTCAGGTTTCAGTAGAGACTCTTTGGTTCCAAGGCTTTGGGCGGTTTGAAGGAAGAAATACAATGTGGGGAAAGGCTGTAGTCGATCGGGAGCATTTCTCTGTTTTCCAGAAGCAAGGTGTGTGGTCGAGCTAAGTGGGAATATTAGAGAATATCTGCACGGTTTCGAATCAGATGAGTATCCTCACCTTACTATATGTTGTTGCATGTTAGGCATCTTGTGTGTTATTTACAGTTATATGATTTGCTCTATATCTGTGGTTATTTGTTGTTGGGCTCAGTACTGATGCGTGTCCTCTCGTAGCTGTTGTATGACGAGTTGGACTATTGTCTTGTCCCATTGCTGTTGTATGATGGGCTGGGCCATAACCGGGAACCCATAGCTGTTGTATGATGGGTAGAACCTTCCTGTGTCCATAGCTGTTGTATGATGGACGCCCGTGGCTGTTGTATGGCGGGTAGGGTCGGGTCGTTCTCGATGACGGGTTGTTTAATGTGTGGGCATGTATGGTAACTTGTGGACTCACTAAGCTTTAAGCTTACCCGTTGTTTTATAACATTTCAGGTATTTCAAAGGACAAAGGGAAGGGCAAGGTTTGACAGCAGCGCATCGCATTCCAAGGATTGATGTCAATGAACTATATTTAGTATTTTCAAATGTTTCTGCTGTTAAATTTAAGTATTATGTTGAATAGTTTTATGTTTTGGAATAAATGTTTTATTGGAACCTTGGTAATAAATGATTTGAAATTTTTTGAAATTGGGACGTTACAAATTGGTATCAGAGCCTTGGTTTGAGGGATTTGGATGAACTGTATTGGGAATCCAAACTCAAACTTAGGACTGAGCAACTTTTGTCAAGAAAATGTTTTTGGAAAGTAATTTAAAGTAAGAGAAGATGCGATGCGAACCGTCAGCCGAGCTCAAGTAAGTTTTGTGATTCCCAGTTACCCATGCCAAGTTTGTGTTATGTGATAAAATTTATTGTGCTAGAATGTAAAGTTGCCTGGATAATATACTCTGTAGACTATTATGTGCCATATGTGCTGCTTTGGAATTATATGCTACTATCGTTAGGATTGCTTAGTGAATGCTGGTAGGTTATATGCAATTAGGGTAAGATAGCCTGAGAATTTTTGGTCTTGCCTTACTGGCTGTTCCTTGTTTTGTTGTGACTCTAGGGTAGGATCAGTCATTCAAACGTCTATCTTATTCCCGATTGTATACTGTTGTGCGTCCGTGAGGCGACTCGACGACTTTAGCAGTAGTTCTCTTAGGCACGTGTGAGATGGAGAGTTAGATCAAAAGATTAGGCACCACGGTGCCTGACCGCAGGAGTCATAGAAAATGGTTTAGTATGTGTGTGACATTTTAGGAGGATGATTGACGAACTTGGAACAAGGGCGAATAGGTGTGGAAGGTAGTACCAGGCCAGTATTACCGAAAGCACAGGATTCACGCTTGAGTCAATGGTAGTCAACCAAAGTCCTGGAAAGTCAAGTAGTTGGGTAGATAGGAGTGACCCGGGTATTGATATTGAAACTGTTGCGCGTTTCAGAATGGTAGTCACTCGAAGTAACGGTGGACCAGATGCGGGTGCCTCGAGTGGGGGAGGACCGACTGATGAAAATCTCCGCAACCTGATAGCGGAGGAGGTTTCACGAGAAGTGTTGGCTGCGATAACTCAGTTCTTTGGTACGATTAAGGCTGAGCTATGGGCAATGCTCGAGGAACGACTGGCTACTCAGGGCACATCACGTGCTAGGGATGCAAGTTATAAGGACTTTTCGGCTTGTTCGCCTCCGATGTTCGATAGGGGCAGGGATCCGATTGTTAGCATGCGGTGGATTTCCGCGGTGGTGGGTGCTTTCCGCACATGTTCCTGTCCTGAGAACTCCAAGGTAACGTTTGCGGCGAATCTTTTAAGAGAGGGTGCGAAGGATTGGTGGGAGATACGAATGAAAGATCTCACCCCTGCTCAGTTGGATGCCATTACGTGGCCGCAATTTAAGGAACAGTTCAAACTGGAGTATGTTCCACAGGTGGAAATGGAACGCTTGGCGCAGGAATACCTGAATCTGACCCAGACCACTGAAACGGTGACGGAGATCACCAAAAAGTTTAATGAACGAGCACTCTTCTGTCCAGAGTTTGCAGCAACCGAGCGCATGAGGATAACACGATACTTGGCGATGCTTCGCACTGACATTCGGGAATTTGTGTCTGCTGCTAGACACCAGACTCTTACTGATATGATCGCGGCCGCTCGGGCCCGAGAGTTGGAATTGGAAACCCAACAAAAGCAGAAGCGTCCGGCGCCTACTCAGACTCAGCAGGTGTCGAAGAAGTTTCGAGGGGCAGATCAGGGAAAGCAAGGGCAAAGGAGCCAGGGTAAGTGTGGTAAATGTGGAAGGAATCATGAGGGGCGTTGCTGGGTGTTAATATGCCATAAGTGTGGGAAGGAAGGCCACTATGCTAAAGATTGTCGACAAGAGGTCAAGATTTGTTTTAATTGTAATCAGGTAGGCCACTTCAAGGCCCAGTGTCCCCGTCTGACTCAGGGAGTGGTTCAGAATCCAGCGCCCACTACACTCCGGATTACCGATGGTAGGCAGGGGAAAGGGGAAGCCCCTAAGACCAAGGGTTGAGCATTCGTCATGACCGCCGAAGAGGCACAGGATGCGCCCGACGTCGTCACGGGTACTCTTTCTTTACTTGCCTCGCGTTTGTGGTGTGTGTAATTAATATGTCTATTATGCTTTGATTAGGAACATTCTTAGTCAACTCTACGCCTACCTTTGCACTATTTGATTCGGGTGCTAGTCATTCTTTTGTGTCTGCCGCGTTGGGAAAGAGTTTCGGTATTGCTTTAGGATCTCTTCATCGGCCGTTAGAAGTAGAAATTGCGGATGATAAAACCGTGCAAGCGACTAGTGTTTATCGGGGATGCGAAGTAGTGATTCAAGGAATAAAGTTTCCGATCGATCTCATCCCTATACCGTTGAGTGACTCTCGAGTCATCATCGGTATGGATTGGATGGGTCAGCATGAATCATGGATCGATTGTAAGAACAAGCGAGTGTGGATTCAAACCCCAAGTGGGGGAGAGCTGGTTGTGCAGGGCGAGAGAAAGAATCGAGGTGCAGTTTTCTGTTCAGCTGCTAGGACACGCAGACATTTTCAGCATGGAGGTTCGGGATTTGTGGCTTATGTTGTAGACGCACGAGAAAGGAGGCCACAGCAGAAAGCAGGTGATATACCAGTGGTTCGTGATTTTCCTGATGTTTTTCCCGAGGACCTGCCTGGCGTACCGTCAGAGAGATAGGTGGAATTTAAGATTGACTTAACTCCCGGTGCAGTTCCGATAGCTAAAGCACCGTATCGTCTTGCGCCTCCAGAAATGCTGGAGTTGTCTATTCAACTTCGGGAATTGTTAGATAAGGGATTTATTCGACCCAGTTGCTCACCGTGGGGAGCGCCTATTTTGTTTGTTAAGAAGAAGGATGGTTCCAATAGGATGTGCATAGATTATCGTGAGCTGAATAAGCTTACGGTGAAGAATCGATATCCATTGCCTCGCATCGACGACTTGTTTGATCAACTGCAGGGCGCTTCGTGGTTCTCAAAAATTGATTTGCGGTCAGGATATCATCAAATGCGGGTTCAGGAGGAAGACATCCCGAAAACGGCTTTTCGGACGAGGTACGGCCACTTCGAGTTTGTAGTAATGTCGTTTAGACTGACCAATGCCCCTGCAACTTTTATGGATTTAATGAATCGAGTGTGTCGACCGATGTTGGATCGGTCAGTTATAGTTTTCATTGACGACATCTTAGTCTACTCTCGGAGCAGGGAGCAACATGAACAACACTTAAAGGAAGTATTAGAGACCTTAAGGAAGGAGAAGCTTTATGCAAAATTATCCAAGTGTGACTTTTGGCTACGGGAGGTTCAGTTTTTGGGACACATTGTAAATGAGCAAGGAATCATGGTAGACCCGGCTAAGGTGGAGGCCGTGATGCGGTGGGAGGTTCCGAAGACTCCCTCTAAAATTAGAAGTTTCTTGGGCCTGGCTGGTTATTATCGCCGTTTCATCCAAGACTTCTCAAAGATTGCGGTACCTTTGACTCGGCTAACTAAGAAAAACGCTGCTTTTCGGTGGGGTGAGGAGCAGCAGCAGGCTTTTGAGACTTTGCGGCGGAAATTGTGTGAAGCTCCGGTTTTGACGTTGCCTGAAGGCATGGAGGACATGGTAGTTTATTGCGATGCATCTATCACGGGATTAGGGGCAGTCTTGATGCAACGAGGCAGGGTGATTGCTTACGCCTCGCGACAGTTGAAGCCCCATGAAGCTAACTACCCTACTCATGATTTGGAATTGGGAGCGGTGGTCTTCGCTCTCAAGATTTGGAGACACTATTTGTATGGAGTGAAGTGAACCATCTTTACGGACCACAAGAGTTTGAAGTACCTAATGGATCAGGCAAATCTCAATATGAGACAGAGAAGATGGTTGGATGTATTGAAGGACTATGATTGTGAGATACACTACCACCCTGGAAAGGCCAATGTGGTAGCGGATGCGTTAAGTCGTAAGGCTTCGGGTGCACCCCTTCGGGGCGTTTGTTTAAGGATGACAATTGTGACACCACTGCTTGAGCTGATTAGGAAAGCCCAGGTGGAAGCAAGCAAGAGCGAGAATCAGAAAGGTGAGAGAATTGTGGGTCAGTTGGCAGCTATGGTCAGAGATAGTAGGGATTTGTTAACTTGCCATGAGAGAATTTGGGTACCGAAGCTGGGCGGGGTTCGTCAAACCCTATTGGAGGAGGCACATAAATCCAGGTTCTCTATCCACCCTGAAGCAACTAAAATGTATAGGGATCTACGCGAATATTATTGGTGGCCAGGCATGAAGAGGGAAGTAGCTTGGTTTGTCGAAAGATGCATGACCTGTCGTAAGGTCAAGGCCGAGCACCAACGGCCTCATGGTAAGTTGCAGCCTCTTAAGATCCCAGAATGGAAATGGGAGCATATCACAATGGATTTCATCACGAAGTTGCCAAGAACCCCTCGACATATGGACACTATTTGGGTTATCGTGGATAGGTTGACTAAAAGTGCTCATTTTCTCCCCATCCAAGAGACTTACTCTGCAAAGGAATTGGCTAAGGTCTACGTGGATGAGATTATCTCTCGGCATGGTATACCGGTCTCGGTGATATCCGACCGGGATGTCCGATTTATGTCTAGGTTTTGGAAGAAGTTTCATGAGGAATTAGGCACTCGCCTTCATTTCAGCACAGCATATCATCCTCAGACGGATGGGCAGAGTGAAAGGACGATTCAAACGCTGGAGGATATGCTTAGGGCATGTGTTATCGATTTTGGCGGGAGTTGGGATTCCCATCTCCCTTTAGCTGAGTTTTCTTACAATAACAGTTATCATGCGAGCATTGGCAGGGCTCCCTTTGAAATGTTGTATGGAAGAAAATGTCGGACACCTATTTGCTGGGGCGATGTTGGCCAGCAAGTTTTGGGTAGTACAGAGGTGGTGCTCAAGACAACTGAGTTAATTCAGAAGGTTCGGGAGAGATTGTTAACCGCTCAAAGTCGACAGATTAGTTATGCGGATAGACGACGGTCCGATCTCGAGTTTCAAGTTGGGGATTATGTTCTTCTTAAGGTGTCGCCTTAGAAGGGAGTTATCCGTTTTAGGAAGCGAGGAAAGCTTGGCCCAAGGTACATTGGACCTTACCGAATCACCGCCCATGTAGGTAAGGTAGCTTACCGGTTGGAGCTGCCCGAGCAGCTTAGTCAGATTCACGACACGTTTCACGTTTCGCAGCTTAGGAAGTGCATTACGGAGGAATCTACAACAGTACCTTTAGAGGATATTCAATTAAATGAACGCCTATATTATGTGGAGCGACCAATTGCCATCATTGAAAGGAAGATGAAGACTTTACGAAATAAAAGTATAAAACAATAGGATTAGTTAGGGTTCAGTGGCAGCATCGAAAAGGGTCCGAATGGACTTGGGAACCGGAGGAGGAAATGCGGAGGCATTATCCAGAATTATTTACCGGCGCGGATTTCGGGGACGAAATCCAGTTAAGTGGGGGAGAGTTGTAAGACCCGTTCCGCCGAGTCGCAGCCAGGACAGATCCGCGGCGCGGCTCGGGCGAGATCTGGATTCGCGAATGATTTTGTACGCGCGGCGCGGCTTTAAAAGATTCGCGGCGCGGTGCGCCGCTAAGGTGAAAAAAACCCTAATTCGGATTTAAACGCCTATATAAAGGGACCCAGTCCTAGGGTTCGTGTTTTTGGGAGCTTTCTGGATCAGAGGCGTCAGGTTTCAGTAGAGACTCTTTGGTTCCAAGGCTTTGGGCGGTTTGAAGGAAGAAATACAACGTGGGGAAAGGCTGTAGTCGATCGGGAGCATTTCTCTGTTTTCCAGAAGCAAGGTGTGTGGTCGAGCTAAGTGGGAATATTAGAGAATATCTGCACGGTTTCGAATCAGGTGAGTATCCTCACATTACTATATGTTGTTGCATGTTAGGCATCTTGTGTGTTATTTACAGTTATATGATTTGCTCTATATCTGTGGTTATTTGTTGTTGGGCTCAGTACTGATGTGTGTCCTCTCGTAGCTGTTGTATGGCGAGTTGGACTATTGCCTTGTCCCATAGTTGTTGTATGATGGGCTGGGCCATAACCGGGAACCCATAGCTGTTGTATGATGGGTAGAACCTTCCCGTGTCCATAGCTGTTGTATGATGGACGCCCGTGGCTGTTGTATGGCGGGTAGGGTCGGGTCGTTCTCGCTGACGGGTTGTTTAATGTGTGGGCATGTATGGTAACTTGTGGACTCACTAAGCTTTAAGCTTACCCGTTGTTTTATAACATTTCAGGTATTTCAAAGGACAAAGGGAAGGGCAAGGTTTGACGGCAGCGCATCGCATTCCAAGGATTGATGTCAATGAACTATATTTAGTATTTTCAAATGTTTCCGCTGTTAAATTTAACTATTATGTTGAATAGTTTTATGTTTTGGAATAAATGTTTTTTGGGAACCTTGATAATAAATGATTTGAAAATTTTTGAAATTGGGACGTTACACATAGCCTGATATACAACCTCCCTTAAAATCATCTCTCAAGCTCAGGTGTGTCCTTCTTCTTAGCTTTAGCTAGAGTATCCTTCTTCTTAGCGTCAGGTGTGTCCTTCAGAAAACCTGTTTCTCCTTCCAACGCCATTGCACAACCTTTGTTGAACCAAAATAGCTCTCATCTTTACCTTCTACAAAGTAAAGTCATTTGACCCGTTGATCTTCTCCAACTCGAACTTCTGAGTAGACATCCTTAATCAATAGCTCAGGAACTAACGAATAACTTGGATACCACTTGTGGGGATCCCCAAACGGATCTTACAATTCTGATCTTTGTGCAAGCACTACTAAATCTAGAGTGAACACCCACTATATATAGTTCTAGTTAAATGATTAACTCTATCTATATGGGTCAAACCCCATGACCCTACAACCACTCTAGAGGGATGGTCTAGGCGACCAGATCCTAGAAAATCTGCTCACATGATCTTGGATCGTGCTTCTCGAAGTCAGCACCATCCAAAGTCAAATTGTCTATTTCATCAGGAGTTAACAAGCCCGACCGAAGACCATTCAATGACTTATTCGCTCTAGTTACCTTGCTTCGCTCCATACAAAGGGAGTTCCCTTGGATAAGTAGATCCTCCTCTGCTTCGCACCAACAATAAAAAGGTAGGACTTCTATTGCTTAAACCACTTCGGTCCGTATAAACTCTTGAGAACATTTCCTTCTGTTCGCCCTGTTACCAGATTCAATACAAACTCGTAAGACAACATTTGCTCTGCAGCCTCCTCAATACGTGCCATCAGACGAGGCAATAGATCGACCGGAGTTACAACCATGGCTGTAAAACGCTTCTTTTGAAATTACCAAAGTATTCTTTCGTCCGCAACAGTTGGCTTCGCCTCGGACAGAAACCCGAGTGCCCGCTTTGGTTTGTACTAGGCTTCGATTTAGAGTCATGAATCTCGAGTTACACGTACAATTTCAATAGCACAAATTTGATCAGTAAATTCCTAAATACAAATAAAAACTAAACATATACACTAGCAATTTCAAGATGGCTGATTAAATCTAGGAGGATCATTGCGTTCTAGTTCATTGATTAAGCTAAGCAGCGATGAGAAAAGAATTTTCAAGACGCCGACGATGTTAGCGAACACGGGAATGAAGAGGGATCGATTTGAAACCCGAAATTAGTGGCAAACATGGGAGAGAGAGAAAGAGGGGGAGGAGGAGGAGGAAATGAGGATCATAATAGAGGCGGTCGTCGATGGAGGTGGATATGGTATTCGTTAATGGAAACGGAGGAGGTGGCAGGTTATGGAGGTAGAAGTGGTGTCAGTGATGGAGTCGGAGCTGATGTGGCTAATGATGGAGGATGTGGTGTTCAATGATGGAGGTAGCATCTGTAAATGGAGGTGATAATAGAGGAAAGGGGATGATATATACAATGGGATCTTTAACGAGACTATGATAATAGGACAATTTTTATGTATATCTCCTATTATTTAGGAAAGTTTAGTATTCCCTGTATTTTAGATTAGTTTGTTGTAATCTCTTGGTATAATATTGATTAAATACACATCACACTTAATTAAGGTGATTACATGTAAAACTCTAAAACTCTTATATGGTATTAGCCTAAAACCCTTCCAGGCCGATTTCTTTTTTTTTCTTCTCTAATTATGGCTGGCGATTCCCCTGTTCATTCTCCTCTTCCCCTTGCAATTGTTCTTCAAATGATCTCAATCAAACTTTCTTCTATTAATTATCTTATATGAAAGAATCATATGATGCCTCTCCTTGCTTATCAGAAGCTCACAAGTTATGTTGATGGCTCCATTTCTGAGCCACTGTCCACCATAGTTTTCGGTGAGTTCACTTCCCTAAACCCTGCTTATTATTCATGGGTTGTTGCTGATTAAAGAGCCCTTATTCTGATTTAATCTTCGTTGTCTGAGGAGGCCATAGTCGAAACCTAGGTCATGACACATCCCACTCTCTTTGGTATGCCTTAAAGGCAGCCTACTGTTCTGATTATGTTAAGCGTATGCATACATTACGAGACTGTCTTCGTAATCTCGAAAGAGGCTCTTCTATTGTGGCTGAATTTGCTAGAAAGTTTAAGGATACTTGTGATCAAATAACTGATATCAATCATCCACTTGATGAGACCAGCAAGTCTTATTGGTTTCTCTATGGCCTCGGTCTTCATTTAAAACATTCTCCACAACGCAAAGACTAATTCGACCATGTTCATCCTTTCTTGACCTAGTTTTGCAAGCTGAAAGTCATGAAATTTTTTTACAATCAGTTACCGATGCTATAGTTGCTCCGGTTGCGTTTGTCACTACCTCCACTCCTACCTCGTCGTCGCCTAACGCTAATTGAGGCCATGGTGGTCGTTCTCCATCTCGTTATGGTTCAAACTGAGGTCATGGTAGTGGTAACAGGCGACCCCCTCATTGCCAATTATGTTGTAAAGAGGGACACTATGTAACTCAATGCCCGGATCTGCACAACTTTGCTCATCGGCCTCCAACTATAGATGCTAATTTAGACCAGGCCTTTCAGGCCCAGTGTAATGTTTCTGCCTCATCTTTGTATTGGTTTGTTGATGGTTGGGCATCTTCTCATATGACTCCATCATTGTCAAATTTAGATTCAGCCACCACTTATTCTGGTAATGAAACTGTTTTCTTTAGAAATGGAAATGTTGCATCTATTTCTCATATTGGCATATCATATGTTAATCCTAATATTGCTTTACATGATGTTATTGTGGTTCCTCAACTTACTAAAAGTCTTCTATCTATTAGTAAACTTAATCAAGATAACCGGGTTGATGTTTTATCTTTATATCCTTTGTTTCTCATTAAGAATCGTCTTATAAAGGAAACTCTAGCACAAGGGTGCCATAAAGATGGTTTATATGTGCTTGAAAAATGGCAACATGCATTCCTAGCAAAACTTTCTTCCAGACGTTTGCGAACATCATATGAATTGTAGCACTCTCGTTTAGGTCATGTGTCTTATGACATTATTTCAAGTTTAAATAAGTTAGGTTGTTTGTCGATTACATATGTTTTACCAACTCCAGGATTATGTTCTTCATGTAAGTTATCAAAAAAGCGAACATTAACCTTTTGATCTTAATTTTAAACGTGTTACACATGTTTTGGACTTAACTCATTGTGATTTGTGGGGACCTTCTCCTGTTACTTCTATGGATGGTTTTCAGTATTATGTTATTTTTTGTGACTATTCTAGGTTTACCTGGTTTTATCCATTGAAAGCCAAGTCTGATTTTTACCATATTTTTGAGAATTTTGTAGCGCTGGTAAAAACTCAATTCTCATGCATTGTTAAAGTTTTTCAATCAGACGGGGGAACATAATTTACAAATGCAAAATTTCGCACACTTTTGTCTAAAAATGGCACTCATAATCGGTTGTCTTGTCTTTATACTCCGCAACAAAACGGACGAGCTGAACGCAAACATCATCATATCACCGAAACCGGTTTACCAATGATGTTCAATGCAAATGTTCTTGGTAATCTTTGGACATATGCATTCAACTCCACCGAATATATTATAAACCGATGACCTACTAAGCTTCTTACGAACAAATCTCCATGTGAATTGGTGTTTAATTTGAAGCCTAACTATGGAAAATTTAGAGTATTTGGCAGCTGCGTTTTTCCTTATCTTCGTGATTATGCTTCACATAAGCTTGCTCCACAAAGTGCCCCCTGTGTTTTCCTTAGCAATAGCACTCACTACAAGGGCTACAGATATTCTGATTTATCCACCCGTTGCATGTACATAACATGTCATGCCTAATTTGACGGAACTATTTTTCCTTTTGCTAGTCTTCCTTCCACAGCATCACCTCCTCAGCTTCTTTAATCCACATATTGTGATAATTCATCGGTCTCTGCATTGCCACCCCCTATGCCTTCGTCTGCAACCACACCCTCAGTGTCAATAATGTTTCCACCTGCTCCCCCTTGTGATTTGTGTATCGAAACATCTTCACCACTGCCTGATTAACCACCACATCATGTTTCAACTTCTTCTCCACTACCGACCACTGAACCTTAAACACTAGTCACATCTGGTCACCCTATGGTGACCATGTCTAAAGTAGGAAATTTTAAACCTCATTATATTGCCAATCTCACCCACTTATCTTCTTCAGCTCTTCATATGTAATATCGTGTTACTTTTCGGTAAGTGAAATTGTGTTAATCTTAGTGTAATTAAGATTAAGTAGGTTGTTATATGAGTTAGGGTGGTTAGAAACCCATTTGGAAGAAGTTTTGCCTTGAAAAATGCCAAAAGAAGGTTACACAAGTCGTGTAGAGTCACACGGGTCGTGTAGAATGGAAGAAGAAACTGATCTGAACCCCTTCTGGACCCACATGGGTCGTGTAGGAATTGAACTAGGGGCAATCAGCGGGTCAAAACGGGGCGTTTCAGGCGACACAGGGTTTGCAACATTTCTAACTGAGGCATTAGCGACACTAATGTCGCAGAGTCTGCTTTTTAAGTGGGTTTTCTATTTCATTTGGGATAGGTTTGTTTACGGAATTTACTCTAAAAACCCTAGAAAATCACCCCAAACCTTCAAAGGTTAAAATTAAAGGCTATAACTCGAGAATTAAAGTTAGGAATCGTCATCTTATGTTTAAAAGGTAATATCCCTCGTTCTAGCTTCGAATTGGTTCTTGTTTTTAGCTTGGATCGAGTTAGTTCCAGGTGCTGTTGATGAACCACCTGCAACTAGCATGTGTTGGAGTAAGTTTTCTTCAATTAGAGTATGAAAAAGAGTCCTAATTCTAAACCCTAGCTAAGAATGTGTTGATTTTTGCGTTTTATGGTTGAATGAGTAGAAATTATGCAATTGGGAGTTGCAACTAAGATAGTGTTGTTAGCTTTTGTTTGTAACTCCTTTCCATCTTTCAATTTCTTGATTCATATGAGTTTGGTATTATTGAGATAATTTTGGATGTTTGAGTATTGACTCGGGCTGTTGTGATACAACCAAAGCTAGACAGGAGCACGGCACGCGCAGTTCGGGAGTGTCTCATACTGACCCGACATCAGGTGAGTAGTTGCTTATTGATTCTTTTGATGAACGATATTGTGTTTGACTTGTTCATTATAGAAAAGAAGTGTTCTATGAGTTCATGGTGTGTGTTGGTTTTGTTTGCATAGCCAAGCTTATGTGTTTAAAGTAGAGAGCTATAGGTGTTGATCACACTAAAGGACTCAAATAGTCCATTGAGAATGAGTTCAATGAAACCTCGGGTGTCACAACCCGATTAATCAATGATTAATCACTAAGCTCGTGTAGCTCATAAATTGTTATTGTTGTTGTGTTTTAGGTTTTGGTAGTGGAGATCGTCGGAAGCGTATCACGGAGGGTTAGCTGAAGCTGGACTTACACCTGACTGTTTATCTATACTTTAGACCGTAGTTTTGTGTAAACCGGTTTTTGAAAAAACAAGTGTGTAACTCATAATATGTATATATTAGAACTTAACATATGCTTTTGATGTTCTCTTGTAAACTTGTTACTCACTCTTGAGATACACCATTTCTTTTGTGGTTATAATATTAATCTATATGGTGTATCTTAATTTGAGAAACCGGGCGTTACATCATCAAGCTTTAATTGCTTCAACACACCCAAAAGGTTGTAAGACGACTGCAAAAGATCCCAAATGTACAACACTATGTGTCATGAAATATATGCCTTAAAACGAAATAATACTTGGAATCTTGTACCTCGCCCCACTAATTCTAATGTTGTCGATTTCAATTGGGTCATTCGCACAAAATTCCATGTCGATGGTACTATTCACAAATTTAAAGTCCTTCTCGTTGCTCAAGGTTTTAATCAGGTAACAGGCCTTGACTACCCTGTTACATTTAGCCCGGTTGTTAAAGCCTCGATAGTACGAATCAATATTCTTTCTCTTGCAGTCTTAACCAAATGGTCTCTCCATCAATTAGACGTAAAAACTGCATTCTTGAATGGAAATTTATCTGACACTCTTTATATGGAATTACCACCGGGATTTGTTGACTCAAAACTTCCAAATCATGTTTGCATACTAAAAAAATCTATTTACGGGCTTAAACAAGCATCGCGGGCCTGGTTTCAATGCCTAAGCACATTTCTTGTCGGCCTGGGTTTAATCTATAGTGAAGCTAACACATCTTTGGTTGTCTTTATAAGAGACTATTCGATTCTCTACTTATTTCTATATGTCGATGATATCATCTTGACTGGGAACAATGACACGTTAGTCCAATGTTTCATTACTCGTCTCCTTAAAGAATTTTCGATCACTGATATTGGCAAATTAAATTACTTCCTTAGATTCCATGTATGTTACCTTAACTCAGGAATTTTTCTCAGTCAATCAAAATATGCACATGATATTCTTGCAGGTGCTCAGTTACTAGAAGCCAAACCAGTTGCCACACCTTTTTCCACATCAGCATACTTTACTAGCCATGGTATTCCATACTCAGATCCGACTCACTATCGCTCACTAGTTGGCGCCCTTCAGTATCTTACAATTACAAGACCCAATCTTTCTTATGCTTTTAACCAGGTAAGCCAATTCTTGCACAATCCCATGAAAGATCGCTTTCGGGCTATAAAACGGATCCTATGCTATGTTAAAGGCACCTTATCTTATGGTGTATCATTCTCGCATGCGCCTTCCCTTAACATCTTGGGCTATTCTAATGCGGATTGGGCACAATGTATTGAAACAAGACGTTCAAATTATGGCTACTCTATCTTTCTTGGTGGCAACTTAGTTTCCTGCAGTGCTAAGAGACAACCAATTGTTTCTCGATCTAGCTGTGAGTCGAAATACATGGCATTGGAAAATACTGCTCCATAGATAGTTTGGATCACTCATCTCCTTTGGGAACTTCATGGTTTACCTTCAGGAAGTCCTACTATCTTATGTGACAATGTAGTGCTCTTTTCTTGAGTCAAACCCCCATTTCTCATAAACAAGCTAAGCACATTGATATCGATTATCATTTTGTACGTGGGGTAGTTCTATCCAGAAAACTTCACACAAAATATGTTTCTACACATCTGCGTCTCGCTGATATATTTACCAAGAGTCTTCCTCGTCCGCTTTTTGAAGAATTTCACTCTAAGCTTTGAGTTGGACCACCCCCTCTTCGCTTGCACGCGGGGGGTGGGGTGGGGGTTGGGTAATAGGACGATTTTTATGTATGCCTCCTAGTATTTAGGAAAGTTTAGTATTTCCTGTATTTTAGATCAGTTTGTTGTAATCTCTTGGTATAAATACTGATTAAATACATATCACACCTAATTAAGGTGATTACACGTAAAACTCTAAAACTCTTATATATGACATAATTTTAAAATTTATACAGTTTTCAGAAATAGTTTGTGAAGTTTAGAGGCCTTTCTACTTTTGGTTTTTACTTTTGGTCCAATGGAAAAAAAACTCTCTTTTTTTACATTGGCCCTAACAGAAAGGACTGGCGGTAATGGGCTTAAGGACAAAAACCGATTTGAAACAATGTACATCGTTCATATCAAGCTTTTTAAAGTAAGACTAAATCTGTAGGGTGATCAGATGTATACCACAAGAACTTAAGTTGTAATTCAATCTAAAAATATATTAATTAATGTGGCATCCATATTTTTTCAATATCTTAAATGTAAAGACGTACATTAAAACTTATAAGGAAAATAAATATATGCAAACACTTGTAAGCCCACGTGCTATGGTCATCCCGCATGGTGCAGTGTGGTAATGTGGAAGTAAGGAGTTGTACGGGAACACTGCACCATCTAGTGAGGGGCTGTAAATTTTGGACCCCGACATAACTTCGGCCCCACGGTTCCCTTCTCCGTTTCCTCTTCTATTTAATTTTATGTAAAAATTAAAAAAGAACAATAATAAAAGCTGAAAGATGGGTATAACACATATTGAAAGACGGAATGGAAGAGGGGGGAGGAAGAGTGATGTGGTGCTAACGTGGCAATGAAAGATGATATATGAGTATAACATATGCCTAGCTAAGGATAAAATATTTATTGAAGTTTAAATACAGCAAACTTGCTTTTCTTTTACATATGTAGTTATTATATGGTATCTACTATACCCCCAACCCCAACCCCAAAGTTTCCATACATTCAATATGGAGAAAATGGAAAGAAATGTTATTTATCAAGCCCCTAAATATGAAATAAGCCAACTGCAAACGTCATTAAGCTCTTCGAGGATTGTGTAGTGACCAAGCCTGAATGAAAAAGTAATTTAAAAACTATAAATTTAATAAGGTTTCCAAGATAATTCAAGAACAAGAATTACCTATCATATGTTCGAAATGTTAGGTTTTGAAATCCAGCAGAATACATGGTTTGTGCAGATTTCTCTCCAAGTTTGTAGTCTACCATATCATCAACTGAAACAATGATATAATATGTGAACTACTCAACTAGAAGCAACCACTTTATCTTTTTACAATTTCAGTAAAATAATAATAAATGGAGCCGAATATAGGAACAGTCAAAGTAGGAGAATATGATATATCATGATTTGCATAGTAAAAGAAACTCAATTTTATTTGGTGACATGAAATTGAGTTATAAGGAAATACCTTTTCCATGACAAAGCAAAATAGGTAGTGATGACGCACGCCTTGCAGCTTCTTGTGATGCTCCCACTCTGTTCCTTAAATTCCTAGAAAAAGTTGTTTGTTTAGCTGATCGAACGATATGATAAAAGGGACTCGACTAATAAAGCTTAAAATGTTGGGTGAGATAGTACGTAAGTTTGCAATTAATTAATTAAAACCTGGAACATGGGAGCCAGCCACTAAGAGCCACAGCCGCACTTAGGTTGATGGGGTATCGATTTCCATTCCCATATTGCCCAAGAGCTCGACATGTTGCGGAGTAAAGAGCGACGGCTGCACCCATGCTGAAGCCTGCAACGCCTAGTTTAACTGTAAAAGGAAAACAAAATGTAAGGAAAGTTTAATTTTCTATGCGAATGGAATTTTTTTTACATAACTTCGTAATATGTAATAGAAAACAATAAGTGTAGGCAGATTAACTATAAATTTCCAATAAAGTTCTAATATTTTGGCCTAATTTATGAACAATTCTCAAATTAATTTTTATTTATAAAAAAAAAGACAGAAAACCGGCTAGTATTTTCAAATTAGTCATTTTTAACTTTTTCAGCAGGTAATTACATGTTTTATCTTCAATAAAGTTATAATATTTTGACACAGTTTACGGAAAAGTCCCAACATGTTTTGTCTTCGATAAAATCCTAATATTTTGACCCAATTTACGAAAAAAATCCGAACATTTTGATTTAGTTTATTTGGAAAAAATTACATATTTTTACATGTACTTACATCATTAATAATGTATTTATATGTGTGAAAACGTATTTTTACATATTTATACGTTTATAAAAATTATTTATACATCGTTTTTACTCTTTACGTATTTTTGAAGTATTTTTTAATTATTTTTACGTTATTAAATATGTTACTAAAGACGTATAAATGTGTTATTAAATATGTATTTTTAAGTTTTTTTACGTTATTAAATACATGAACAAAACGTAATTTTTACGTATTTATACGTTTATAAAAGATATTTATATATCATTTTTACTCTTTACGTATTTTTTAATTATTTTTACGTTATTAAATATGTTATTAAAGACATATAAATATGTTACTAAAGACGTATTTTGTTAAGTTTTTTTTATGTTATTAAATACGTTATTTTTAAGTATTTTAATAAATGCTTAAGAATACATTTTAAACATATAAATACGTTATTAAAAACATAAATTCATGTACAAATACGTAATGCTTTCCAAGTAAAACTGAGCTAAAATGTTGAGACATTTCCATAAACTGAGCTAAAATATTAGGACTTTACTGAAAATAAAACATGTTGGAACTTTTCCGTAAACTGAGCCAAAATATTCGGACTTTATTGAAGATAAAACATGTAGACTTTCAACGTGGCAAGTTAACCTGCTGAAAAAGTTAAAATTGACTAATTTAAATACATTAGCTGATTTTCTGTCCTTTTTTGTAAATAAAAATTAAATTTGGACATTTTCATAAACTGAATTAAAATATTATGACTTTATTGGAGATTTTTAGCATTTAACCCGTGCAAACTTTGAATTTTATAAAGAAGTTAAAAATGTTAAATTCCAATGGCCCCACTTTGTCCATTTTAAGTTGCATAGAGAGCATCACTTTTCAGTGGTTTTGCAAACGTGGTAAATGGATCTTTCCATTTACGGAAAAGGGCACATACTTTGGACATGTAGATACTTATTCTCACACTATTCTCATGATCATTAGTTTTTGGAAGGGTTAAAACAAGAGAATTATGGAATTGTAGCGCCTGGAAAATATTTTGAAAAGTAGAATCTGTAGTTTTAATGTGATATTAGGGCTAATAAGAGTTATTTTTGCTTTCATGATCATAAGAAGAGCTTGCGGATTTGCTTAGGCAGCATTCTATCAAATAAGGGACACATACTAGCATGCGGAACAAACATGGAGACATACATACCATCATCAGGTTCACTAGTCAAGAGATTTGCGACATGGTTTGCTGAAGCATCTAAGCTCTCCAAATCATCACAGGCATCTTCCGACATGCTTTCCATATTAAACCCTGATAACATTAACATATATGTCATAAAATCGTTACTTATTCTGTAACCTTTATATACTACAAAATCACAGAACATACAAGCAGTGCAAGGATATCCACCAAATAGAGTTACTTGGCGAGTTGGCGCACTCGGGCAGATCCATTTGATCTACATCAAATATCAAAATTATGCAGTAGATATATATATAACTGAAATTGTGATTAAATTTTCTTAAGAAATGAATAAAATATTTGAATCGTTACATTTGGAAGTGGCAGAGTTTCCAAGATTTGAGTCCAACTGTCAAGTAAACAAAAACAGACATCGTTAATATTTTTCTCTATAGGCAAAAGGAAAGGGAATCTGAACCCATAAATTCTTATTGCCCATGTGCAATGGAACGTGGAGTGAGGACGCCATTCAAGATAAACACGTGGTTGCTTTGCATGTTGTCTTTTCTTTCATTCGATAGCAATGAATCGGCGTAGTTGCTTATTTGAGGACCACCTCAATCTCACATAGATACTCAAGATTCGAAATTGACAAAAAACTTTCTAGATGTTTTACTTTCATGCATTTTATATAGTCAACTGTAAATACCATGTTATCTCATTGGAACTCACCATTATAATCTTATTAAAATATGTGTTTGATCTTCAAAAAGGTCAAATACATGCTTTTTTTCAAAATGAATAATCGATAAGAAGACTTCACAAGTTGACTCTGAATATCCTTGATCGACCATGCATAGTCCATATATAGAACAAAACATGTCAATAACCAAAAAATAATATATGTATAGTCAAATCAAAGTATTCGATTCTCAACGGAGTAGAGCCCACATATTGTTCTTACAAGTGAAGTTAATAGAAAGCAAAGATGCGTAATCACCTTGAACCCTTCTCCCCAATGCCGTGTAACCAAACAATGGTTGCTTGGTGAGTTCCTTTTGGCATCACCACAAAAGTCCTTCCAAACTCCAAGGCGTTTCTTCTAAGATTTCGACTACCTGCAGAAAAAAGTATATATATATCCAGAATGCTATTTAACCATTCAATCTTCACAACCATACAACATACATCATCTAACGAAACAGGTAAGCATTAAAAATAACTGGTAGGATCATTCTGATCCCTAATTATAGTAGTAGTCATAGCGGAAGTTTGGAAAACCATGTTTTTTCAGAAGAGAAAAAGAAAGAATTTGCTGTTGCCCCTATGTTTTAAAGAGAATGCACCCACAGTTGGTCACTTAAAGTGGCAAAAAAAGAGACTGACCCGAACCACGATTAGAGCTCATAGTGTTCAGTTCTTTGTTACTGCAGTAAATGATAATTGAAACGATCGAATGGCTGTTTGTGTCTATTTATAACAATAGTTGGGTGGTGGGGAAATTACGAAAATGGGTTACTAAAACATTATGAATCAGCTATTTCTACACCAGTTATACACTGTCTGAAACCACCTATCAAACTGGAATCAGAAAGCGAAAAGGGACATCTAAGAAAAGCGAATAATAAAGTTGGCATCTTTATGGTTTTTAAGATAAAATTTCATCCAATCTACAAGAAGAAAATGGGAAATATAACGCTAAATGTATTTTTTTGCTGAGGCTGCGGTGGATATATTGAGAATATATGCTTGTAGCTAGTTGGCAGAAGAAAAGTACTCCAGATATGTTATTATGTGAACACCATTTCCACATGATAAACAAGAAATTACCTCATATATTCTGATATATAGCGACAGCTCAAATATATGTCTATGCTTATACACTCATAAGTAGGCATATACAAAAAGGCATCTTGATTCATAAGCAACGACAAAACATCCATGCAGAATTAGCTGTAAGATGTGCCTATAATTATCAAACGTTTTGTTTCTTTGAGGTAATCCCTAAAATGACCAAAAACGGAAGCCACCTAATACAAGATAACCACATTTTCAACATCTAGGACATGTTTGGTATAGGAAAATGAAAATAAAGAAATTAAATTGTTTAATCCTGAGAAATGGTAGAAAAATCTAATTCACTTTCTCTGTTTTTAATTCTCTATTTTTAATAGAGAAATAATGAGAAATCTGATTCTTTTTCCCAAAATCACCACCCATCACCACAGTCACCCACCCACCACCACCACCCACCACTGTCACTTAAAACCGCCGCCACCACCCACCACTATTACCACCACCACCGCCACCACCATTTACACCCACCAGTACCACAACTACCAACCATCACCACCATCCATCGCCACCATCACCTACCACACCACCACCTATATCGTTACCCACCCACCACCACTGTCGCTACCACCCACCATCCACCACCACCACCATTGCACCCCTCACCACCATCACCACCACCCACCACCCATCGCTACTACCACCACCATTTACACCCATCAGCCACCACCACAGTTACCCACCGCCGCCGCCACCACCCACCACCACCATCACTTACCACCACCACCATTGTTACCCACCACCGCCACCACTAGCACCCACTACCACCATCACTAGCTACCATCACCACCACCTACCCCTAACGACACCGCCACCGCTACCACCCAGCACCACTGCTACCACTCACCACCACCACCACCGCCACCGTCACCGCTACCTCCACCACCCACCGCCACCGCTACCACCCACCACTACTACCACCACTCACCATCACTGCCACATCCCATCGTCACCGCCACCCGCCACCACAAGAGCGTTGATTCTCAAACATATTTTCCACGTGAATTCTATGTGGTACCAAACAGTGGAATCAATTATCTTTCTCTTCATTTGGATTCTCTGCTTCAATTCTATTTCTCCGTACCAAACATACCCCTATAGTAATATATAGTAATATGACCGCATAGTTCAGGAAACACTTCTAGAAATTTGGTTTTTTAACCGATGGATTCACGACAACAACTGAAACCAAAAATCTATGAAGACATAGGGAATGTTTATTTTTGGTTTAAAAGTACTTATAACCACTTATGTCTGGGCGAGAAGACTTTTGGCTCACAGACTGTTTGTTTTTTAGAAGACTGCAGACATCAAAATGTCTGCACGCCCTTTTCTCCAAGATGACATGTACTAACGTCTATGGGCGGAAAGACGATTTCTTGCAGACGCCTCCTAAACAAAAAATACACTTTTGTTTTTTTTTTTTGTTTTTTTTTTTGTTTCTTTTTGTTTTTTTTTTTTTTTATTTTGCTTTATAGCTATTAGATAAAGATAAAAAAAAATTAAACCTTGTAATAATAAAATTAACTAATAGCTAATCAAAAAGAGTATGTAATTATTATAGAATAAAACATGTATTAACAAATTGATACAATAATCTTCAAAATGTGGCTCGTGTTTTTTCCTACTTTTTCATATGTTGAATGTGATTTACAAAATAACTGTTTTATGTGTTCTTATGGGATTGAGGTTTCGTTGCCATTTTTGTTGACATATTTATTTATTTATTTATTTAAATACTCGTGTTTCGTCAAATAAAACTTAACCATATAATACGTAAAATAAAAATAATAATTTAGATGATGATGATAATAATAATAATAATTATTATTATTATTATTATTATTATTATAAATACACAAAGGTTATTATTATTATTATTATTGCAAAAAGTATATTAAACGAAAAAATAACATTAATTTGATCCTTGTAATATGAAATATACAAGACGGAGACACATTTAACATTCAAAATAAAAAGGTTTTGTGCATTAGTCAACAACAACAACAACAACAACAACAACGACAACGACAACAACAACGACAACAACAACAACGACGACGACGACGACGAGGACAACAACAACAACAACAACAACAAATAGTTATATTAACAACTAAATTAGAGAATATAAAAAAGAACTGTTTAAACTAGATGAGACCATTTGGTCGAGGTGGTAAGTTGCTTCCACTCGCAACCTTGGCCCGAGTTTAGCGTTAAATTGACCATCGCAATATGAAATAAGTTGGACATTCATTTCACGTTTGAAATAAGAAAGTTGTGTGTATGTGTATGTGTATGTGTATGTGTATGTGTATGTGAATGTGTATGTGTATATATTCAACATAAATGTGTACTGATTTCTTGTTTGTAAATTTAGACTCAAATGATACTTCATTATAGACAAGGTATCTCCAAAAAATCCAACAATTTTGGATGAAATTTATCAAATCAATATATAGAGCTTTTTGGTGAATACTAAAGCCTTCAACATGAAGTTGAAAAGGACTCTGAATGGAAATATGAGTATTCTAAATTTGGAATTATGTGATTGAAAAATAGTTAAATGTTTTCCAAGAAATCATCATAGATTTAGTTATAAAAACTAATAATAATTATATCGATTGAACAATTTAGTTTTCGGTAAGAATCAAATCATTAAGGTTCAGTAGGTTTCCAAATGGGAAATAAGAGCTGATTGTATATTTTAAGTACTTGGCTGGATTACAAACAAAAGAATGTCTTATTACTTTAACTTCTATGCTCTTGTGTTATGATGATATGTGGTTGTAACTTCTCAAAATTTGGAAGTATATCATTCTTATATGAAACTGAAACTTCTACCCAAAGATTTAGAAATATAAATCTACATGGAACTGCCCAGCAGTTATCTTTCCTGAGTTTAAAAAGAAAAATGCATAAGTTTGTAAATTAGGTCGATGACTTAAATCAAGATTTAACACAGTGGTATCAAAAGTTTGAATATTTCATGTTGGAATATTGATTCAACATCAATGAATATGATGAAATAGATCTGTATAAATGACATTTAAATGGTTGTTACATTTTGTGACATAGTATGATCCTTGAGATAGGATGCCTTAACAATTTTACAAGTAGATGGTTAATGCAAGAAATGGCCTGGAAAATACGATATTGACAAGGCGACTCGTGCATGGTTTATTCATAGTTACATGTGGCCAATGTTATTATGAATCTGCCAATACAAGTGTATATATGTTTATCATATTATGCTGACACGGTTTAGGAAAATTCAATAATGGTGACCATGGTGTAGCCATAACCATATTGATACTGGTAAACACAAAATATAGGATTAAATTTATAAATTTGTACAACAAGTTAGCAACTTTGTGAGTTATTGGGAGACGTCTCAATATGAGTCAGTATCTCATATACGTGTATATGGAGACATAATTAATGGAAAGTATAGACATATTTTTCAAAAGCATGACACCATTTGACAATGACTCTCAAGGTAAATTATCATTAGTGACTACATAAAGTCAAACGTAAGATTGCGGATCAACTAAAATTTTCTTGAAGTAAGAGGTCGTTAGAAGGAATTTGAATAAAGCATGTGAATGAATAAGTTATTATGAAGGAAAGTCCAACCTATTTAATTGGAGATCTCTACATATATGTGGTTGAATAAGTTATTGTGAAGGAAAGTCCAACCTAATTGCATATAACATAAGTAAATCTATAATGTCCCAAATTTCGTAATAAAATATTTCATTTTTAGAAACGGTTCAAACACATAAAAACGGGTTGGAAGTAAAGTCATTCGATCCAGATTCAGTATTTAAAACATTCAAAACCATAAATATTAAATCAAACACAAAACATTAACCAGCGGAAGACTTTGAACACGAAAATGTCGAATGTGATGCAGTCGCGCCATTCTCCAAAGCTCACTCTAGCAAGTACCTGGAAAACATTTATGGTGAATGAGTAACCACAAAGCTTAGTGAGATTCCCAAAATACCACACGATCCATCACATAAAGTAGATTCACATTGGTCTTCGAGCTTTCCCCGATCCGCCATTAATCAACTCATTCTTTGGACTCTCGGGCTTGCCCCGATCCGTCCGGCTCTCAAGCTTGCCTCGATCCTCCATCATTCTTCAGTCGCCAGAACGAATCGAACGACTATCACATACAACCACAGAAGCCTAAGCATACAGCCTAACCCATTGGGTTCCTATTACCAACCATACGGTTAAATAACATAAAGCACACCCAACTAGCATACGTTATTACACATAGTAAAGTAAGGCTACCTACGCATGTAACATCACCCATATTATAGTGAGAAAACTCACATGATCCGCAACCTCAAGTCATATGCTTCTGATATCCCTACGCGCGTGTATCTTCAGATTTGACGAAACGAAACTCTTAAGAAGGATAAACACCACTCAGCTAATCCCAAACCCAAAACAAGGTCAACCCCTTAAATTGGCACCCCGAATCACCCAAGTTTGACTAAAAGTCAAAATGGTCAAAAAGTCAATGGTCAAAGTCAAAGTCAAAGTCAACGGTCAACAGATTAGATAGCGTTGCTATCAGCATAGATCAGATGGGGCCTTCCTGACAGATAGCGTCGCTATCTATGAACTCGTCTAATAGGTCTGAAACCTCGTAAAAACCCAAGCTTTATTTACATGCATGTTAAATCTCATACTTAGGTCCGAAAATGAAACAATTCATGCTTAAACAATCAAGGGAGCTTAGCTTACTCCCGTAATCAGTTCAAAACCTCCAAAGGTGGTCCTAGGGACATAGAGTTTTGACCTTTATCATTCTAATCCATAGACAGCACCACAAAGAGACCATTTCTCCATTTAATGACATAACATTTAACCCAAACTATAAGATAAAGCTATTAGTCATCAAAAGTTAGAGACTTTGCACTTACAATGGTCCAGAAAAAAAGATCTTGCTAATTCCCACAAGTAGAAGATCCTCCTTGCACCAACAACACCTTCTTCTTCTTTAAGAAATCTTCCAAAGAAAGATATGGAGCTTGAAATCACCAAAGGGGCTAGGGTTTGGAGAGAGAGAGAGAGAGTTCTAGAGGCTACAAAGGGTGGAAATGATGGCTCCTAGGGTTTAGAGACCTTAAATATGGCCCAAAACTCGATATCTAAGATTTTGTGCAAATAGCGGCGGATAACGTCGCTATCCCTTAAGATAGCGTCGCTATCTCTGCGATTTTTTTAAAACGTGCTTTTTCTAGATAACGGTGCTATCTCCATAGATAGCGACGCTATCCCCGGGTTTTCCCAAAACCAACTTCTTTAAATTCAACCCTGCTCATTCCGGAAACAGGGTCTTACAGAATCATTATGGGATCAACCCCAACATATTCCTAAAACAAACAGGGATGTAGGTTAAGCTTACGGTCGTAGATGTTAAATTGGAAGTGATCAAGCTTTAGCTTTTAATGATTCATTATAATCACCTTGGTGAGAGAGAAGTGGGGTACTTTAAAGGGAATTGTAGGGGGCTCAATTCCTACAAGCTCTTGTAGAATCATGAAAAATGTTCATGACCCTGATAAACATAACAATGAGAAACAACTAGATCAGCAAGAATCATGAGAGACACATAATATTTATTTACACTAATGGCAAAATAGTTAAATGACATCAAGTCTACTAATATGTATCTCAAGTAAAGATTCAATGGATAGCATCTACACATGATATATATGGTTCAAATGCTGGATTTTATTTGAGTAACTAGAAAATTGTTTGGTCAAATTCATTCATGTGGGGGGTTGTTGGAAAAAATAGGTTTACCTATTTTCCAAAATGGGTTTTACACATTTTCCAAAATGGGTTTTCCTATTCTGGAACGCAAATTCCAAACCTTATCCAATATCAAAATAGTTAAATAGCTATATATTTACGTTTTCCTATATTATACCTTCATTTTGGCAAAACATAATAGTTTAATGTGATTTACAAGAGTTACATTTATTTTGTATCCAATGTCTTATTGGGTTTTTCAGTTACAATATGGTTTCAATACGTATACTAATCACAATTTTAGTTATAATTTTTTTTAATATTGATTAAATTTGGTTATTAATTTGTCGGTTTTATAATCGTCATAAATTGTGATTATGATTACCATTACAAGTTTACTGTATAAATAGTGTAATCTTGTACATGCTAAAGATTTATTAATTTGACTGTCTTTTAATTTTGACCATGATGATTCTTTAATACATCAACTATTTTTTAAGGTAACGTTATATATAATTTTATATTACTATTAATTACTTTTATTGTTAATTAAAGTTAGAACTACTCCTTATTATTAACATTTATAGAAGACTTTTAAAAACCACTTATTATTATTAAATGTTATAGATACTAAAGTGTAGAATGTATTTTTCAAATTTTATGTAGTTGTAGGAGAAACTACTAATAAAAATATTTGAAAATTAGTGAGATTTCAAATAAGGTATTTATCTAATAATTATAAATGATTTAGAGGTTGTAATTCTTTGAATACAATTTTAATTTTTGTATCCATTTATTCATTTAATTGTATCCCATTTCATATTATTTTTCTTCATTTTACCATTTTACTTGTAATAAAAAACATGATCTCACATATCTTTTGAAAATATAACCTCTAAAATTGAGTTATTTGGTTCATAAAAAGAAGTTTTTATCTCGATAACATAATATATTATTTGTTTAATATTTAAATTTATCAACAATATAAACATATGTGAGAATTATTTAATCAAAGTATTGCACTTATGAACAACGTTAAAAATAATATACTATAGTATTATGTAGAATTTTCAAAAAGTTATGTTTTAACTTTTATTATCTACTTAATTATTAACATGTTTTTTATAAAAGCTATTCAATTATATATTTTCTAATAATCAATAATCATATCATAAATAAGAAATATTTATTTACTATATAGTTGAAAGTCGAAAACTTTAATCAGTCAAGCACATTACTTAAATAAAAAAATTTAGAGGTAATACATAAAAATAGTTATTTATATTGATCTACATGCTTTATTTTTCCAATGATTTCTTCACGTGTTCATGTGTTTTTTTATAATTTTCCCGAATGTCAGTTTAAATATAAATACAAAAATATAATATCTAGGTAACTATGTATAAAGTTTTTTCAAATTATTAAACACCTAAATATATAAATAAGAGTTTTGTTTTGAAATCACAAACATAATACATGATAATAAAATATCAAAGCTTGTATTAGATGGAGATGTATATTATTATAACCAATGAATTAAGAATACCAAAAAAATCTCAATTAAATTCATATCAGCAACTAACTACATAAACTTAAGTTTGAGTTACAAAATAAGCAAAAAAAAACATAATAAAATTGAAATATTTATTGTGAAATGTGTTTCATACACATACATTTTCTTTGTCGATAACTTATGTATGATCGTTTTTAATTTATAAGACATAACGAAAATGATTATGTTACTCTACTAATATATAACAAATTTACAAATTTGAAACTTTAAAATTATGACATGACTTATATAGAAAAAAAACTCAAACCAACACAAATATCTTTAAACATAGCGAAAGCTATTAAGTTACTCTAGTAGTATATAACAAAATTACAAATTTAAATTGGCTCATAATATATAAAAAAAACTCAAACCAACACAAAATATCTTTAAACTTTTGATTTCTTCTTTCTATATGTTTTCTCACTTTGTATGTGATTTGTAATTGTGTGTTATACAAATTATTGACCTTTTTATAGTAAAAAAAAGACTTTTCAACTACAATTCATTTAATACTTATAGGTTACATCATATTAGTTTTAATACATAGTAATTATATGATATAAGTTAAAAAAACTCTTGGGTGATTTTTTTTATTTAGTTGAAAGATGAAGAGGTGAAGGTTGCAAATGAATATGGTCCAAGAATGAGAGTTATCTTGAACCATATTTATTTGGATGTCCTCTATTATAAGAGTTATATATATATATATATATATATATATATATATATATATATATATATATATATATATATATATATATATATATATATATATATATATATATATATATATATATATATATATATATATGTGTGTGTGTGTGTGTGTGTATGTGTGTGTGTATATATGTATGTATGTATGTATGTATGTATGTATACATATAATATATATATATATATATATATATATATATATATATATATATATATATATATATATATATATATATATATATATATATATATATATATATAGAGGGGAGGAGGAGGAGGGAGAAATAAATATCCAGTTATTAATCGGCAACAACTTACGTAAAATATTAGTTTCCTACACATTTCCAACTAAGTTGTTAGCAGACTAAAAAAATACTTATTTTAATATACATACACAACTATATTTGAATGCCTACTATTTCTAGACTATTTGTGATAAAAGTTGAAAGAGTCTCTTTTACTTCATATTTGTTCGGGAGTTCCATTAACAAATCCTACTACTTTAACCTTGGAACTATCACTTGTTTCTAATTCATCTTCACCTAAACACCCTAAGTGTCTGAAACGACGTTCAGAAGCATAAGAAAAACAAATGCACCTAACCTAGAAATAGTCAGAGAATTTCGTTGATGGTGCTTATGAAAATTTATAGATCTGCGAAAATCATCAAACACCATAAGTGTTTGATGGGATGTCCAAAAACATAGTTTTATTACTTTGTTAACTACTCAAATGTCCTAAAGCAATATTTTTAGCGATTTTGCATATAACGTTTACTAGATAATTTTTTGTCCGAGAAACAGATATTTGCGCAGATGGTATTTACGAAAAGATCATTTTCTCTTATATCATCTACGAAAATGTCTATATTTTCTATCTGAGAAACAACCATTTTTGCAGATGGTATGTGCGAAGTCTGTGAAAATGTCATTTTCTTAGATACAATCTGTGAAAAGGTCTACATTTTTGTAGATATCTACAAAAATTTCATGTTCTTTCTTGAAAAAAGTTGTATGAGAAAATCAATATTTATCTACAAAAATGTGATTTATCATAATACAAATTTTCTGGGTAATGATATTTGCACAGATAATTTCTGTTAAACATTCAAAGAATAGCATGTATATCTTAAAACACAATTTGAAACGGGATCGGTGTTTAAGAGTAACATTGACAACTATGTCCCATCAATTCGTAGATGGCTTGTAAATACATGGCTAAAAAACCATTTGATGAAGTGATCCGTACACAACAATTTTTATTATGCATTAAAAATGTTAAATTGTTGTGTATGGAGAAAAATTGTTGTGTACGAATCACTTCCTTTTTTTAAATGATCAATAAAATTAGTCGAACTCTATGTTTTTCACTAATTTTTTTTCTATCATTTCACTGTTCTCAAATATCTTTTGTAATACTTAGAGAAACTGTATTTCTTTCAATATTTTATTTATATTTTTCTTTCTATCCATGTTAAATAATGACAAGTATCATATTTAATAAAATTAATAATATTTAAAATATTTATCATCATTTCACATTGATACAAAGATGAATAGAAATAAAAAAAATAAAATAATACAATTTGTCTTGTCATTTGACTGACTCAATAATGTATGAACAAACTCCACTAAAAACAATGAATATAGGGTTTTTCACCGTGCTTTAATATATTTTTTTAGAACGGCAAACTAATGTATTCTTACTCCTAAACTACACTTTAATACCACATATGTCTCAAACAAGACTTGAACCCTCGACCTCATGTAGGAAGGCTAACACCTGATGCCACTGGGCTAGAAGCCCTTTGGCACAAATCACCATAATTCATTGAATAACAACTACACGACTATTTTAATAGTTTTCCACAGCAACTTTTAATTCAGAGGGTCTTACACCATACACTTATTATATTGAAATATCATTTTTGCGTATATTCACTAATTGGATATTATGTAGACCATTATCATCGCTATTTTAATATGTAGGCATTTATTATTTATTGAAGCCGTGAGAATCCACGTTAACTTAAATATTCCAAAAGCCCTCGTGTGTCTAAGTGGAAGTTAGAGGTCCCCAACATCTTAGAAGTCTTTAGAGCCTATCGAAAAATAAAACTTAACACAATTTGGAAAGACGAATATAAGGTATCTGTGCATATAAGCATTTTATTTTGTTAAATAGTGAATTGGGAATTAAAACTCGTATGAATTGTAAACACGCGCGCCGCGGCCCATTACGAGTCTGCGTCGCGTGGGCCGTGAACAGCTAGGGTACGGCTAAGGTTTCTTGTAATGCCTATAAATATAAAGGCTGGTCATTAGGGTTTAGTGCCGTCGGGTGGTCAAGTCTGAAGTTAGTATTTAGAAGATGCCGATTTACTAGCAATCTAGGTACGCTCTGTAACACCTGTATTTAGCTCTGGAATAAAGAATACTCTCTCCTGCCCGTGGACGTAGGTCATCTTGGACCGAACCACGTAAATCTCTGTGTCGATACTTTGTGTTTATATTTCCGCATTTATATTCTCGTTATTATTCCTGGGCAATAGGCTATAGATTTAGGTCTATTTCCTAACAAGTGGTATCAGAGCCGCGGTTTCAGATCTGTAGTGTTATAGATCTGTGGTTATTTGCGGTTTTAGGTCTGCGTGTTTTAGATCTGGTTGTAGTCCTGGTTGATTGAAATCGGTAGTAGATCTAGGGTTTACGGCTTCGCCGCGTCGCGTCTGTTGAAAGACCGTGTCGCGCCTGTTGAAGGATCGCGTCTGTTGGACCACGTCTGTTCAAGCCCGCGTCACGCCCTGTTGAAGTCCGCGCCGCGGCGACGACGAGCAGTAAACAGTTTCGGATTTACTAGTTCATCAAAGACTACAAGGATCGGTTGATTGAAGATGTCATCTCACAAGTTCGATTTGGAGAAGTTCAATGGCTGAAAGGGGGGAAGGGAGAAAATAGCAACATGAGAATTATTCTAGATCTTCAAGGAGTAGGAGTAAAGGTTGATGATGAGGATCAAACCCTTATTTTGTTATGTTCACTGCCGAATTCACATGAGAATTTTGTTGATACTATGTTGTATGGAAGAACAACAATTACTGTGAATGATGTGAAGGACTCTCTGCTGTCCAAGGAACTCAAACGTAGAGTTTCTGGGAATGAGGAGACATCCGGTTCAGGTCTGTTCGTTGGCAGAGGAAAGACATCGGATAAGAAAGATGGTGGAAATCGGAGTAAGTCACGTTCAAAATCGAAAGTTTCTGCAAAAGTCAAGTGTTATAACTGCAAGGAGAAGGGTCACTTCAAGAGAAATTGTCCATTGCTGAAAGGGGGGAAGGGAGAAAATAGCAACAATGGCAGTGCGGCTATTGTTCAGGATGGTTCTGAAGAAGAAGACATAGGCGATGTGTTGACTGTTTGTACATCTAGTTCTGTTGATGCTTGGGTCTTGGATACTGGGGCATCTTATCATATGACTTTCCATCGTGACTGGTTCGAATCTTTTAGAGACTTGAAAGGAACGGTGAAGTTAGGAGATGATTGGGTTGCTCAGGTCAAAGGAAGCGGTACGGTACAGATTATGATGCACGATGGTATGGTCAGAAAGCTTGATTGCTGGTATGTTCCGGATCTTCGTAAGAACTTAATTTCTCTTACTACTTTAGCAAAGAATGGGTTGAAATACTCTGGTAAGGATGACTTGGTGAAGGTCACCAAGGGCTCTCTAGTAGTTATGAAAGGAAAGGTGCAGAAGAGTGGGGTTCCTGTCTTAGAAGGAAATTCGGTTAGGGGAACAGTGGCGATTTCTCAATCCTTAGAGAGTAGCAATGATAAGACAGAGTTGTGGCATAGAAGGTTGGGACATATGAGTGAGAAGGGTATGTCAATTCTGAGTAAACAAGGGTTGTTTGGTGGTGAGCTAACGGGAAAACTCAAGTTTTGTGAAGCTTGTGTCAAAGGCAAGCAACGCAGGGTGAAGTTTAGTTTGGGTAAACACACATGCAAGGAAATCCTGGAGTACATTCATTCAGATTTGTGGGGTCCTTCTCCGGTCGAGTCTCATAAAGGTCATCGATACTTTGTGACTTTCATTGATGACTACTCAAGGAAGGTTTGGATATATTTCTGAAGACTAAAGACGAAGTGTTTGGGAAGTTCAAGGAGTGGAAGAAGATGATTGAAAAACGGACCGGAAAATCTGTCAAGACACTCAGAACTGACAATGGGTTGGAGTTCTGCAATGCCCCATTTGACAACTTCTGCAAGGCGGAAGGTATAGTGCGGCACCACACTATACGGCACACACCACAGCAGAACGGAGTGGCGAAACGGATGAACCAAACACTGTTAGCGCGTGCTAGAAGCATGCAGTTATATGTTGATTTATCGAAGAAATTCTGGGCGGAAGCGGTTAATACTGCTTGCTATCTGGTGAACAGATCACCATCAACTGCAATCGACTTTAAGACTCCTCAAGAGGTATGGTCTGGAAAAACCTCTGATTATTCTGGTTTACGTATATTTGGTTGTCCGGCTTATGCTCATGTTAATGATGGTAAACTTGAGGCGAGGGCAATGAAGTGCATATTTCTAGGGTATGCACATGGAGTGAAAGGTTATCGTCTGTGGTGTACAGAAGAAGGGAGAACTCCAAAATTAATTAATAGCAGAGATGTGACCTTTAATGAATCTGCTATGGTGAACCAAAGAGGAGGTGATACAAGTCATGTAGGGAAAGATCAGGGTGCCAACCAGGAGGTGGAGTTTGTCACACAAATTCCAGACAGAATGGTGATAAATGAAGAACAACATGTCGGTGATGATCAGCATAGACGTGATGAAACTCATGAACAGCCCAATGAGGATCAGTCTGGTGATGCTGAGGCCGATGGTGAGAACAATGAGGATGAATCTATAGCAAGGAGAAGAGAGAAAAGGAACACGAAGACTCCAGCTAGATATGCTACATGTGTCACTAATGGTGATATTGGTTCTGTTGCATATCCACTAGCTGTTGGTGAAAACATTGGTACTGATGAGCCTCAGTCCTACAAAGAGGCGGTGGCAAGTAAAGAAGGATCAAGCTGGTTGATGGCGATGAATGAAGAGATGCAATCTCTTGAGAAGAATGAAACGTGGGATCTTGTTCCATTACCGAAAAGAGTCAAACCGGTTGGATGCAAATGGGTCTTTAAGAAGAAGGAAGGAATTCCAGGGGTTGAACCCGCAAGGTTCAAGGCACGGTTAGTGGCGAAGGGATTTTCTCAAAAGGAAGGGATCGACTATCACGAGGTTTTCTCACCGGTCGTGAAGCACAAGTCAATTCGGGTTCTTTTGGCTATGGTGAGTGCATTTAATCTGGAGCTTGAGCAGCTCGATGTTAAAACTGCATTTCTTCATGGAAGCTTGGAGGAGAAGATATATATGTCACAACCTGAGGGTTTTCCGGGTTCTAATAAGGATCATGTGTGTCTGTTGAAGAAGTCTCTTTATGGTTTGAAGTAGTCTCCTAGACAGTGGTACAAGAGATTTGATTCGTTTATGACTTCGCATGGCTACATTCGGAATCAGTTTGATAATTGTGTCTACTTGAAGCAGTTGTCCAATGGGTCCTTTGTTTATCTGTTGCTATATGTTGATGATATGCTCATTGCAGCCAAGGAGATGGCTGAAATTAATAACTTGAAGAAGCTTTTGGCAAGTGAGTTTGAAATGAAGGATTTGGGTGCAGCAAAGAAGATATTGGGGATGGAGATTCAGAGAGACAGGAAAGCGGGGTTAGTATATGTTTCTCAGCAGAAATATATTGAGAAAGTCTTGCAGTCTTTCGGTATGGATCAGTCAAAACCAGTTGGAACTCCTTTGGCAGCGCATTTTAAATTAAACAGAAGTACTATACCAACTACGGATGAGGAAAAAGACTATATGAGTAGAGTTCCGTACTCAAGTGCAGTTGGAAGCCTTATGTATGCTATGGTCTGTATTAGACCTGATTTAGCACATGCAGTTAGTGTGGTTAGTAGGTTTATGAGTAATCCTGGAAAAGCTCACTGGGAAGCGGTCAAGTGGATCTTGCGATACTTGAAGGGGACTAAGCATATTTGTCTGGTCTATGGTGGTAATACTCATAGTAACTTGGTGGGATATACAGACTCAGACTATGGTGGCGACTTGGTGAAATGGAGATCGCTCACGTGTTATATTTTCACTTTGTTTGGATGTGCAGTCAGTTGGAAGTCAACTTTACAATCTACAGTTGCCTTGTCTACAACTGAAGCGGAATACATGTCAATGACTGAAGGTATAAAGGAGTGTATCTGGCTACATGGTTTGGTGGAGAGTCTGGGGTTGAAGGTGGAGAAGCTTGTCTTGAACTGTGATAGTGAAAGCGATTTGTGTCTAGCAAGGAATCCGGTTTATCATGAAAAGACAAAGCATATTGATATCCGGTTAAATTTCATTCGTGACATAGTTGAAGAAGACAAGTTCTCAATCTTGAAGATCGATACCAAGGTGAATCCGGCAGATATGTTGACGAAGTCGTTACCCAAGGAGAAGTTCGAGCTATGCTGGAACTTGGTTGATGTTCGCAGGAGGTAAGTCCCTACGGGGCAAGCTGGCAGGAGACGAGAGGAAGTTTTTTGGTTTCTAGAGCGACGTGGAGCTATGTTGAATTCGCAATTCAAGGTGGAGATTGTTAAATAGTGAATTGGGAATTAAAACCCGTATGAATTGTAAATACGCGCGCCGCGGCCCATTAAGAGTCCGCGTCGCGTGGGCCGTGAACAGCTAGGGTACGGCTAAGGTTTCTTGTAATGCCTATAAATATAACGGCTGGTCATTAGGGTTTAGTGCCGTCGGGTGGTCAAGTCTGAAGTCAGTAGTCAGAAAATGCCGATTTACTAGCAATCTAGGTACGCTCTGTAACACCTGTATTTAGCTCTGGAATAAATAATACTCTCTCCTGCCCGTGGACGTAGGTCATCTTGGACCGAACCACGTAAATCTCTGTGTCGATACTTTGTGTTTATATTTCCGCATTTATATTCTCGTTATTATTCCTTGGCAATAGGCTATAGATTTAGGTCTATTTTCTAACATATTTATTTCTACTATTCGGACAATAATATCTAACAATCAAAAGGTCATTGGCCTAGCAGTCAAAAGGTCATTGGCCTAGCAGTATCAATATGTTCATTCACTAAAGGGTTGATGATTCAATTAACAGACATATGAATGTTTTTTATCAACACACTAGTTTAGAAAACTTAGTTTTTTATATGCATATGAATATGCACATGAAATTTCAGATACTATGTTCATTCACTAAAGGGTTGATGATTCAATTAACAGACATATGAATGTTTTTTATCAACACACTAGTTTAGAAAACTTAGTTTTTTATATGCATATGAATATGCACATGAAATTTCCTCGATTAGTTGTGCAGGACAATCTGGGAGGCACCTCAGCAAACGAAATTAGTTGAACCATATATAATTTTATTTACCTCTAGTAAAATGTGTTAACATATTATCTTCTTTGCGGATTTTTGAGTGTTTACGTAAATATATAATATAATGTTGGCGTACGTTATTTTGTTCAATAACCTGGGTTGCTAAGTTTGATTGATTCAATTATATATTTATATTTATTTTTAGTGCTATTTTTGTCCCAACGTGTAAAAATTTATGGATCTGTCCATGTGTGATAGTGGATGTGGGTGTGGTGTAGCTGGTTGGACATAATACTTATGGGTTTGTCCCGCAATATATGTATGCATATGTCACGTTTCTGCTAGTGTGTGTTGTGCGTAGGTTTAGTTTACATCTTTGGATAAGGACTTGTGTTTTTCTGTCTCCTATGTGATGTTGGGGAAGCCTTTATCGGGGTTTTCTTTTTGTTATATGTTATTCCTTTCATTCAAAAGAATAAAGAAAATGGAAAAGCAAACTATTACCCGAATCACGAATATAAATATCTACACATTTGAATTAAATAGTAACAACCTTATTACTAAACTAATAATATCTGGAATAATATATATATATATATATATATATATATATATATATATATATATATATATATATATATATATATATATATATATATATATATATATATAGAGAGAGGAAGGTTCAATGCAGAACCAAATATATATCGGCTAACCACAGAACCACCTTTATAACCCTACGATCATTATATCAAGGGATTGGATTCAAAGGGTACACAATAAGATTATACATGCTTGTTCAGGGGAATACGTCCAGGAAAGGGTACAATGGGGATTTGTATGTTCACTACCTCATAACCATCTATCGTCATTCCATTCTCCACCAAAATCGACTTGATAAAGCGATTATCACATCTTCAATTAGGATCTCGAGCGTTAATCTAAGAAGCTTCCCGTCTAGAGAAACCCTCATGATTCCTCCTATAAACTCCTAATATCGTCTGATAGGGCGAGTTCAAACGCTATCAAAGGAAGATTTAATAGCTACATGAATCGAAGAAGACAGTGTATCATAGCAGATGTAATGGTTGTCACAACTACCCGTTCCCAAATCAACTAGTTCCACAATTCTACTCGTTCAATCCTATGCAAGAGACTAAATAAATGAGCTCGTTATTGAGAAATTAGACCTGGAATTGTTGAATTTCTACTGCACAATCGAAACCCCCACATAACCCTACACTACTGTCAAAGGGTTTCAATCTTGTTGCCATAGTTCAATTCTACGCAACAGACTAAATCAAGGAGTAAGTCGTGTGTTTTTGTTTTCAATTTTGGTTCGTAATGTGGTTCTTTTTTTCAATTTTGGTTCGTTTTGAGTGCTGTTATAATTTTAGATCGTAGCCTTTATTCCCTAAAACTTGGAATTACGTTCATTATGACTTGGCTAGTATGACTTTTGGTTTGTTTTCAATATCGATCATAGATTTTGGTTCTAATAATTGGTTTTATTGCTATTTGATAGGAATTCCTTTCAATATTGGATAGATTTTGGTTCGAATACTGGAAAAAATTCTTGTTCTCTGATACATTTTATGTAGAATGTTCATAAATGAACATATGTTCATAAATGAACATATGTTCATAAATGAACATTTGATCACAGTGGGTTATTATTCTACATTGGTTTGAATAACTTGTTCGATATGAATGTTATTTTGGATAAAATGTTCATAAATGAATGTATGTTCATGAATATATCATCACAGTAATTTGTTATTTCTTTCATGATTTACGATATCTATTCTGCTTTTAGTATCTATTTTGTTTAGTTGGTTATATGTTCATAGATTAACATATGTTCATTTATGAACATATGTTCATTTATGAACACATGTTCATATATGAACATATGATCATATTAAGGTGAATCTGAATATGCTCTGTTTTCATGATCTTCAATTTTAGTACAATGTATGTTGTATCATTTATTGATTTTTACAAAGTTCTTATATCTTGTTCCCCAAAATCACTGTACTCAGAACGAATATATGTTCATTCATGAACATGTGTTCATCTATGAACATGTGTTCATCTATGAACATGTGTTCATCTATGAACATATGATGCTCAAATCAATGTTGAAATGCGAATCTACACATTCTAATATGCTCCTTTATGTTCAATTAGATAATGTAATTGATTTATTCATCTACATTTTAGTTTGGATGATTATTACTTAATTCCAATTTCATTCGATCTCTTGCTTTTTCTCATATCCTCATACTGTCATGGAAAACGGAAACTGGTATGATATGTTCATTGATGAACATATGTTCATTGATGAACATATGTTATCAATACGCTGTAATGTTAGGTTTTCTGGAATCTATGAACTAAAATCCTAAGTTCACATGCAACCTAGAAAGGATATATGTTTTCTATCTTTGAACATATAATAATAATTCTAACGGCTAACAGAAATTTCTAATAACGACTAACAGAAATTTCTATATAAAACAATTAATAAAAACTAACATTTAGTTTTATTATTGAAGCCAAGCAGCACAAGTGTCCTGCCTCAAATGAGATCACACCCAGAAGTCCAAGCAGAGGTTAACTATCTTAACCTCTTATTAAGAACGGCTCGCTATAAAACCTTAGAGAAGGATTATAGACGGCAAGGAGAGAAGAGAAATTCCAAGGAAGTGTTTTGGAATGGTGCAAGTTTTCAAGTGATGGGAGATGCCTATTTATAGTGTTCAACTTTTGAACAATTACATTCTAGCCCTTGCACATGTTCAACTTTTGAACAATTACATTCCAGCCCCTGCACTTATAATTAATCCCAAATTAATTCCAATTAATTCTGATTAATTCCAAACTAGTTTATTATTAATTTATCATCACATAATAAATTAATAAACTATTTATTTCTCTTTCCCTTTTTAACCTTGATGCGAGTTGGACTACCGAGGGCAACCCAAATGGACTTTGCTTCTATTAATAAGATAAATACAAATTATAAGTCATGGCTTAGACACCTAATCCAACAGTCTCCCACTTGGATAAGTCTATGACTTTAATTATCCATTTATCTTCAGATTAATTAACAAACTGCAGCTTCCTAGAAACTGATGCCAAACTCTGACCCAGTCAGTTCTGTCCATAGATAAGTGATCAGATGATCCTCCGTCCAACAAGATATATTCAGACATGAGACATGGATTGAGATCAATCTCTGTCTGATACACTGTTTCCCGATTTCCGATTTTGCTTATGACTTTTAGACTTCTAATTGAACGAATCAATTTAGTCCTGGCTGGCCAGCACTTTAGTCAACTTCAAAATCATCGAGTGGCCAACAGATATATGTTTCCTGTCAGGGTCAAGGACGAATAAGCTTTGACTCATATGCTTATATCTTTTACCAGACAAACTACTCACAACAGCACGTTTTATAACATCGAGTTACCGATGTGTTTTCGTACTATCAATGAGCAACCGCCTTGCAAATTATAACTCATATCTCTCCACTTCAAGACCATAAGATATTATCGTCTCAACATTGCTCGTGATGTAATCCATGAAGCAATCTATTGAGCGTGGGTTTATCCAATACTCAAATCTCCATTTCCAAGTACTCATGAACGTTGCAGCAATCTTATTGCAATGTCTAACTCCTTAGACAATCTACAAACCAATTCATGACAGTCTTCCTTCATACTTACTCCCTAAAAGTATGAGCGACTGTGGATATTTGAGTAATCCAATTACTCAGGAAGTAAACATGCAAAAGTGAAACATAAAATCTGACTGGCAGCTACTCCTGCTTATTACCAAGTCTCCACGAGGTAATCACCAAGTCGGATTTATCATAACTATTATCGGTTTCTTATTCTCTTTTAAACTTTCAATTCAAGCCTTTCATATCTATGTCTATGACCTTTTCACTCTTTCTATGTATCCAAGTGTCTAACACTTATACACTTTATTGCAGATGATCCTATCGGATACTCTTCCGATGATATCTCAATTTGTCATTCTGTCATTCTCTCTCACAACTCCATTCCGGTGATGTGTACCGTGACTGTCCATGGTTCTCGGGTCTTTAGTCTACATGACTACACCCTAAGACAATTTCGAGGTGTCATGATGTGCTGGTGAACCACACGCGCTCCATCAGAAACCAACGAAATTCTTTAACCATGAAGTCCTACAGCACCACGTTCTGGTGTAAACAATTACCGATTTGAAAACCCTTTCAAATCAATCACCCTAATCATTTCCCAGTGATTTCTCACGTCTGTTCAAAAATCCATTCAGTATTCTCAGCCAGGCAATATCCTGAATCCAACTTAAAATGCTCTAAGCATTAAGTCATCAGAATATGTTCATAACACTTCTGATTTGTCCAAGAGGCTTGAGGAACCTGATGTAATCTCATTCCAAGCCCTTTCGGAATCCTAAGATTACCAATAATCCTTGTGTCATGATTTCCGGAAACCATTTCCTTTCGGGGACTCTTTCTTATGCATCTTGAATCCCATCAAGATCATATTCTCAACGGCTAAGTCAATACTGTCAGTCTCATCTATCTGATAGATGTCTATGAACTACGTGAGTATGATGCACCTTCTTTGTTTCTTTCATGCCAATTCATTACACTTTGCAATGACAGGAAACTCCTTTCCTTGGGTTATGCATCTTGAATCTCATCAAGATCACATTGGCAAAATTCTGATCTATCTAATAGATATCCACAACCACCTGAGTATGTTGTATCTCTTAAAGTCTTTTATAGCGAATCGTTTCTTAACACCAAGTCATTACACTTTGTAATGATAAGAGACGTTTCCTAGAACCAGTATGTAACCCACATACAGTGATAGCAGACAACAACAATACTCCCACTGGCTTTGACACCATTATATGACTCTTTCGGACTATTCACAAAATCCAGAACTTATGACACATTTTGCGAAACCGAAATCCAAACCTTTCTGACATATTAAAGGAAATCTTTCAGGCTATTCACAAAATCCAAACCTTTTGGCCTATTTTGAGAATCCGAATATCCTTTCTTGCGAGATGCCCATGGGACGAATCCCGGGGCCATGTACCTTTTGTAATGGCATGCTCTATGTGAGTCCCTATTAGTGTGCCGGTAAACCACACACGCTCCACTAACGACTCACATTATGCCATGCAGAATCCTCTCGGATTACATCTTCTATTTAGAGTGCTTCTCTCAGAATCAATTGCTTGATTCCAAGTGATGACTCATTCAACCAGATGTTCTGTAAGTACATATCTATGTTCCCTTCTTTTGATGATTCAATTACTCCCACTGGTTCCTAGACCAATTATAAAGATCAATCAAATTGTCACATAGACTGTGTCTCGCGGTAAGGTTCTCTTATTTGGCAGCAACCGGGCCCACCAATGCTTCCAGCAGTCAGATTACTTATCCGTACCATCTTTAGTGTTTTACCACTACTCGGTATATCACCCAAATCATAACTCCTTATGACAGTGACAATAACTACTGGTCAAGCGAAGAGAGGGTATGTCAGGTTTAACAGGAATCTGATTCCTGGTCAAGACCCAGTGGTGACTAAAGGTTCTTTCACTTGGCTAATCCCTAAACTCATTCAGTATTATTCTTACTCCCACTGTTTCCTTAGAACTTGAGCTCTTTCTAAAATGACTCTTCTTTCAAAGGATAACCGGAGTGACCAATGAAACGACATTGCTGATCAGATTCAGGCTTGTCATGAGATTCAGACGAATGCTACATGACCCTAGACTTTCTATGTACAAGTGGGACGATCCCAGCTTTACATTTCAGACACTGTCAACATAACCTACTTAGTCTAAGATGTGGTCGGAATATGCTTCTGCGGTCTGACTGGTTGAATATTCAATTCATTGAAATATTAGTCGGAAATGTAACCAGTGTATCTTATACACTGAGGATCAAAACTATTTCGATCAATGCTCCATCATCTTCCCTAAGACATATTATTACCATTAGTGTTCTTGGAAGAGGATAAACTGTGAAACATTTTCTCAGTCTATGTAGTCATTCAGGTTCTGTTGATCTTATACTTCCTTTGAAATCCTTGAACACTTCAAGGTTCCAATCAATCGCTTATTTCGATAAGCGAAGCCATATTTGTCAAACTATTTGGCAAATATTTTGAAGCATAACTAATCATGTTCTGTTCGAAGATTCGAGCAATACACAGTAACTTATGTGTCTGTCGCTCAAAATCTTAATACCTTTACATCTCCATGTAAATTTATGACTTTGTTAATATCGTTCAAGACATGCAATCATCACCTGACTCCAAGTCAACTGATTCCAAAATCCTATCCATTGGATCTTTGGGTGATTCCTTTCTTGCCACAATTAGTTTTATTAAGCACTCAATTCATCATGTGACTCTAAGTCAAATGATTCCAAAGTCCTGTCCAACTGGACCTTTGGTTGAAGTGATTCTCATAAAGTTCATTTTAACAATCATAAAGAACACAATTTATGAATCCAATCCCATTGGATGTATCAACATTCAAGTTATTACCATTTACGTCATCAACACATTCACACAACATTTCGAGGACAATTAAAACAATCATGTTTCAAAAAATATTTCATTAAACCAGAATTATCCTCAGAACAATGTACTATGTGAATCCATGTCGTATGTATCTATAAACTAATAACAAGAACAAATATCTAGCTTAACTCAAAAACTGCACGAGCTCCAGATCCAATCCGAATATGCTCCTGTGCGACACCATCCTGCATCCTCCAGAGTTCGTGCATACAGAGCACATGAGGATCAGGTGTTCTGAATTCTAAGATATTTATGAGTTTGCCAAACGGTTTGGCTTTGGAGCATTTTCCAAATCTTTCCGTGACTGTGTCCCACCTTATGGATTCCCAGTTTGAAACATCGAACAATCGGTCCAGACGCTCTGGATCATTTCTTGATGCACCTTAATACTGGACTCAATCCTGAAGCAGCTGAATTAATGGAACTATGCTTCTCCATGAACGATTCATACAAAGTCGACATTGAATGCACTTCCACAATTGTCTTATCCGGTTACCCTTTCTGTTCATCTGGATGAACAGATCAGCGAGTTGAGCTAATGCTTAACTCCCGATCACAAAGGGAAACCAGTTTTATACTGTTCGCCTATGTATCCCTCAATCTCGGGAACACGCAAACTGGTGTTACTTCCTTCTAGCTTGCAACTTCAAGCTCTTTGAAGATCCTAGTTCGTTTCCTTTATTCAACCAGTTCACGGAACCTTTCCTGAACTAGCTGTGCTAACTTATTAGACCCCAGGAATTCTAAATCCCTGTGGAACTCGGGGTTAATGATCAATAGCATAAGGCAACGAACTTCTTTGGACTCAATAGTCAAGGAGTCATGCTCATCACAAGCTGCTGTGTGATGCCATGTTTGGGAGCGGACACTCAGTCGGATATGGTTCGCCAGCAAAACTAAGAACTATTCTCTAATTGCAAAACCATATCACATAGTTTAGGCCAGTCAGCCTTACCATACTAAGCAGGTGCTTTCTGAAGCTCTCAGAAATGGGTGAAGGAGGATAAGGAGGAGAATGACATTTTCTTCAGACATATATAAAATTTGAATTTATTCGTTCAATTAATCCTTTTAAATAATTACCCAATATATATTATTTAACAAGGCTAGGATCCAAAATACCCCAACTATGCTGTGAAGAGGGATGCCGTAGTCACAACACAGTGGTCATTAAGGTAGATAACTTTTATCAATTTCAGTCTTATGAAATTCCTAGATCTGTGAGATTCATTGAATTGTTCAATGGCATGTTTAATCTCGGATATGCCCCACCGTTTGTGACTGGGATGCCGAGGATCACAAACCGGGTGTGAATAACCATGCAAATTAGCTTGGTACTTTCGGGGTCCATTATCATTTCAAATTGATGTGCCGGTTAACCACACACGCTCCATCAACAATGATAACACCCGAGAAACCCATTGCCACTCTTTATGAACCCCCATTGGCGTGCTGGTAACCCACACACGCTCCACCAACGTTTCATAAAGTGCAATGTGCAATTTCATGGGTTAGCATCAAATTCACATTTTTCTAAAGTAACTAGATTGGGAATTCTTGTAAGGGTTCTAGTACTTTGATCATTATACTTTTAATGATTAAGCGGTCCTATCAAAACTGTTCGGCTAACGACCCTCCACTGATCAGGCGAGCGGTGGGTGAGAGTGAACACCCATTAGACCGTCATTTTATAGGCAGTCTCCTTATACCCACTTTATAGACCAGCTTCGTGAATGAGGCCTACTAATAATTTGACTAACCAATTTGTCTTATATATAAAATATTAACTATTAATTATAATATATATAAGATGTATTTTAAACTTTTAAAATATTTATGTTTTATCTATTTAATTTTTCGAAAATTAACACTTAATTTTAAAATTAAATTTAAACCGTTAAACGATTTAATTTATCTTTTAATTAAACAATTATAACAATTCAATAAGAAAACAACCAACGCTCTGATACCACTGTTAGGTTTTCTGGAATCTATGAACTAAAATCCTGAGTTCACATGCAACCTAGAAAGGATCTATGTTTTCTATCTTTGAACATATAATAATAATTCTAACGGCTAACAGAAATTTCTAATAACGACTAACAGAAATTTCTATATAAAACAATTAATAAAAACTAACCTTTAGTTTTATTATTGAAGCCGAGCAGCATAAGTGTCCTGCCTCAAATGAGATCACACCCAGAAGTCCAAGCAGAGGTTAACTATCTTAACCTCTTATTAAGAACGGCTCGCTATAAAACCTTAGAAAAGGATTATAGACGGCAAGGAGAGAAGAGAAATTCCAAGGAAGTGTTTTGGAATGGTGCAAGTTTTCAAGTGATGGGAGATGCCTATTTATAGTGTTCAACTTTTGAACAATTACATTCTAGCCCTTGCACATATTCAACTTTTGAACAATTACATTCCAGCCCCTGCACTTATAATTAATCCCAAATTAATTCCAATTAATTCCGATTAATTCCAAACTAGTTTATTATTAATTTATCATCACA
>CM042009.1:142749579-142857079 GCA_023525715.1 Cichorium intybus | reverse complement strand
CCCCTCAACTAATTTCGAATTAATTGTTTTCATCCCTATTTATTATAAAATTATATTATTAGTATTTCGTAAGTTACGATTTCGGTCCCTTATTATATTTTAAAGTTACGTTTTTCGTCCCTTATATAATTTGTTTTTCTGTCGAGCTGCGTTTTTCAATATACCGGGCTTCCGCTGCATCGCGCGGACAGTCGAAATACTAGTTATAATTGTTTGAGATTTTCATTTAATAGGAAAATAATGCAATATTATATATGTATATTATATAATTTTTTGATATATTCATTTGTATTTTTGAATTGTGATTGTACTTTCATCTTACTTTAAATATTTACTTGGGTTTTAAACTAATCTAATTAGTTGCAAGTTTGTTCTATTTTGTTTACATCTTTAAGTTTTAAATGGGTAACTCAACTTCAACCTATTTATTGAATAACTTGGCTTGAAAAAAACATAAATATGTTAACTAGATGGAAACTCATTTACCCATTAGGTTGGTCTGGGTTTGAAATCTCAATCTATTTAATTAAATAAGTTGTGTTGGGTTGAAATCTTTGACCCAATTAATAAATGGATTGAACTTATATATATATATATATATATATATATATATATATATATATATATATATATATATATATATATATATATATATATATATATATATATATATATATATAAACATCATTATTTTTCTTTCCATTCGTCTAAGAGATTCGAATTTTCCCAAAAAAAAAAACTCAACTTTTTTATGTGGATATGGATATGCACATGTTCATATGAATATTGTGCATATGCACCAAAATTAATTTTATAAGTTTTTTATCACAAAATCTTTTAAACATTACAATATATGTATATGTGTTGTGTTTTTTTAAATATATGCATATATGCATATGAATATGCACATGTGCATATGCATCAAAAGATTGAGTTTTTGGAAGAAAATAATTTAGTGATTCTCTTAATCCCTATATTAGACAAAAGTTTGTGTTTTTTTAAAAAAAATATTGTGTAAACAATTCCGAGGAACCTATTTCAGAGAGAATTCTGAGGGATCTCTAATATGACAATTTTTGTGACAGTTTTGGTGAAAAATATTTATAGGAATTTCCTAGTAAACATAGAACAGTAAAAAGAACTAAAATAAGAATCTAAATATCCGGAACAAAATACGTAAAATGCAGAAAAAATCTATTACAGATAACCAAATTCATTTTTTTCAAATAACCAAATTCATTTCAAAAATAAAATAACCAAAATTATTCTTTACACCCCAATTTTAACAACCTACAAACATAATATAATTGTCTAATAAACATAGAAGTGTTAAACAATCTACAAACATAATATAATTGTCTAATAAACATAGAAGTGTTTTGCACAACCTGTAACGTAATTCTCTCCATATATATATATATATATATATATATATATATATATATATATATATATATATATATATATATATATATATATATATATATATATATATATATATATATATATATATATATATATATATATATATATATATGTATGTATGTATGTATGTATGTATGTATGTATGTATGTATGTATGTATGTATGTATGTATGTATGTATGTATGTATGTATGTATGTATGTATGTATGTATGTATGTATGTATGTATGTATGTATGTATGTATGTATGTATGTATGTATGTATGTATGTATGTATATGATGTGATGTGCACTTACATTTGTGTATAATGTGTATAAGTTTGTGAGATAAGAGTATTTAGTGTTTAACAAAGTTTTACAAAATATGGAAATTCCTCGGAACTACCTACACTTTTCCGAGGAATGAAGTTTGCTCGGAAATTCCCAAGGAAATATGTAGAAAATTCCGAGTGATTTCCTAGGAAAAGCATCCGTCAACGCGTTATCCACATCTGCTAGGAATTACCTCGGAAATATGTAGGAACTTTAGAGGAATGTTATTACTAGGAAAAATTTGTAGGAACAGGAGCCTTTTTCTAGTAGTGTATTGAATTTCCAAAGAAGTCGTTACCTTGCTATGACTATAACATGGTTGTTAAGATCCAGATATTGATATTAAAATCTATATTGAGATCTTAGGATTCTAAGTAAGATATTAAGATCTTAAACTGATCCGATCGGATCCCACCTTTAGTTGTGGATGGTAATATTGAACTTGTTTTTTTTTTCTACTCAAGATGTTTTCTTCATAATTTTTACAGTTTCTAACTAAAAGAATCATAGTTCAAGCTTAAAAAAGTTAACTTTGATTGTATCATCGATGTTTTAATAGACATTAAGGTAGGTACTACACAAAGTCTGGCATTAAGAGAAATTTGTAGACTAGTTCATTGGTAGGATCTTCCGATCCCGATCCCCATCCCGATCTTATGATAACGATATTACAAAGCATAAAACGATCTTAGGTGAGATCTGGTCGTAACAACCTTGGACTATAAATTCCAAAGCCGACCTCTTGACCGTGGTAAGATTATTTTAATTTGTAAAAGACAAGAAGAGACAAGTGTACGCCAGTAAATGAATCTAAAGGGAAGAATATGTTGTAAAATTATTAGGAGTTGATATTGTAAAATATTTGTCATATCTAAATATAATTTAGCTTTATAGATTGTTTTGGGTCACAAAATCATATAACTGTTATGACAAAACTTATTATTAAAAATAAACTAAACATCATTATCTATATCTATAATTTTAGTTACCGAGTAATTCGTTGTATCCATGTTTTTCAAATGTTTTAATCGTCGTTTTCAAAACGTACGTCTAAATATCTGTTTAAAAACTTGATTAATTTACGAGTGGGATCCTAGAATATGTCAAGGCAATATCTATTTCATTTTCCTTCATCGTTTTCTTGACAATGACTCGCAAAAGGGAGGATTCTTTTGTTCATTCATTCGAAGTTCGAACACATAAAAAATAAAGGGAAACAAGACGATAAAAGGAATTTTTGTTTGTCAAAAAGATACTCTTTTTCCATTTGGCATCACCCATCTTTAATTTTTCTCAAAAAGGAATTTAGGATTCAAGAATTTTTCAATAAAATTTATTTCAAAAATGAATTAATGTCATAAAAGTAATGACAATTAGACCTTTGGGAGTACTCATCACATTGCACAAATGTGATGGGTGCAATGTGATGGGTGTCACATCAGCGCCACGTCAGATTTTACATTTATCACATTCTATCATACTCCATCACATTACCCCCTTTATACCCATCATATTTTCATCATACCACATCATCTTTTTTAATTTAAAAAAATTCAAAAATAAATAAAAACCTAATTTTTAATTTAAATAACATTAGATTAAACATAAAAATTACATTAATTTAAAAAACATTACATTGAAATTTAAAAATGAAAAAAATTACATAGAAATTTAAAAAAAAACATTACATGGAAATTAAAAAAAAAACTATTCGATATTATCCAATCTGTTTTGATAAACATGCTCGGCTAAATCTTCACGAAGATATTGACACGTTTCGGAATTTTGAACATCGAGAACTTGTTGTAAGTATTCGGGCGTTCCGGGAATGAATTGCATTTCCGTGTTAACCGCATCGGCCTCATCGTATGTGCATAATGATGGACGCATACATAATTGTCTTCATCCTACCGTCGTCATGGATTTGTGAGGCATGTTTGATCACATGCCATTTTTGTTTGAGTACCCCAAATGCCCTTTCTATGTCCTTCCTAGCCGATTCTTGTCTTCGTGTAAACAATTTTGCTTTTTCACTTCGAGGTACCGCATACTCCTTCACAAATGTGGCGTAATCTGGATAAATCACATCACAAAGATAGTAGTCGTGTTTGTATTGATGTCCGTTCACTGTGAATGGCATACTAGGAGCTCGCCCGGTCCAAATATCATTGAAAATTGGAGATTGATTAAGAACATTTCGGTCATTGTTGGACCCGGCTACCCCAAAGTACGCATGTCAAATCTACAAATCGAATGATGCAACGGCTTCCAATATCATAGTTGGCTCATCTACGTCACCTAGGGTAAATTGTCCTTTCCACGCAGTTGGACATTTTTCCCACGCCCAATGGGTACAATCAAGGCTACCAAGCATACCAGGTAAACCATGTCTCGCTTCATGTGCCGCATATAACTTCTCGATATCACGAGCTGTAGGTTTACGCAAATATTCTTTGACAAACACGTCAATAACACATGCACAAAACCAATCCACAGTGTCCCTTACGGTCCTCTCAGCCAATTTTAGATACTCGTCACTAGCATCAGCTGTTATGCCTAATGCTAAATACCTAAGTGCAGCCGAACATTTTTGTATACAACTAAAACCCATTCTACCTATACTATCGGGTTTTTGCTTAAAATAATCATATCGCGCCTCTAAAGCGTTGCTAATACGTAAAAATAACTCTCTAGGTAAACGAAAACGACGTCTAAAATGTTTGTCACCATACAGAGGAGGATCAGCAAAATAGTCACGTACCAAAAGATCGTGTGCAGCTTGTCGATCTCGGTTGATAGAGGTTCTGGTGTGTCTAACGTTTGAAGACCCTTCGGCGGCACCGTGCGCAACAACATTAAAAAACGTGTTGATAAATTCGCCGTCGTCCGAATCGAATTGTTGAAAAAATTCCATTTGTGTGAATATATGTATATATGATAATTGTGTGAGTTTGTGTGGATGAGAGGTGTATGTATATATAGGGACACCGTGACCACCGTGACCAAAATTTTTTTTTTTAAAAACCTCGCGTGATACACCGTGACCAACATCACCATCCTTCACGATCACGGCCATCACGGCACACACGGGGCGGTGTGCACGCCGTGATGGCTTGCACACGTGGCGATCACGGCCCCTTTCACGGGGTACTCCCTTTAGCCTTAGATGGCTTGCACATATGGATTGAATTGCTAGCATTGCATGTTGACTAAGCTCGCTACATCGTATAAACTGTGTCGTGTTAACCATTGAGCTAAGGGATATTTTGGTTGATAGCTTCGTATAGAAAATAAGCAGAGCATGCTCAAAGTGACATTCGAACACGAGACACTTAAAACATAAAGCATCTATACCAGTGAGCCAATGATTTTTTTATCTTTTTTTATATAATTGAATCAGCCTCGACCATTTATAATATGTACTTTAGTCAATGGCTTTTTACCATATCTATATCATCTTTTAGAGGATATCTATACCATCTTTTAGAGCATTAATGCATAACTTTTAAAATTTATGTATATCAATACGAATACCATTTATTAAAATATAAAGATATATATGTTGGTATATTTGTCTTTCTTTTTTAATAATATAAAGTCAATATACATCAATGCATATGCAAATGCATACACTCATCTTTATATTGTCGAGTGTAAATATATTGGTGCATATCAACTTTATTTAAAGAAAAAACAAATATACATGTCAAGTCAGCGAAAACAATCACTTAGATAGCAAGTGACCTGCTAAAACTCAAGAAATAAAACGTCTTCTTGGAATTAATGAGAATTGCAAAAAATAAAGTTAGAACAAATTACAAATTAAGACCTAAATGGTATGGCTTTGTTTACGTTAACCCGAATTTTTATATTGAAGTTGTCATTAAAAATAGGCAAACTTCTACATCAACCGGTCTTGTTGCTTAACACAAAAAGAGTAGAATCATAGTTTCAATATAGAAAGAATAATGGTAAGTGTTTAAATATGTGATATCACTAAAAGGTTTTCATACTTTTACCATAAGAATAGCTATGCTACGGTTGGTCATTCTTTCTACCATTTCAAAGTCTTTCTTTTACGATTATGATTATCCAAATTCATACATAATTAGCAATAGAACATTTTCCTCGCAACAGGTTAATATATATTATCTACTTACCATTGTCTTACGATATTTATTACTTTTATGTTTGTGGACATAGTGTTTCGATTTGAGTGGATGCGAACTATTATTCTCCCATCTAATCTCGAATTGATTCATATGATTTACGATTTTCGGTTATTGTAATGTAGTGCAAAAAATTAGAAAGTTAATTGTGATATATATATATATATATATATATATATATATATATATATATATATATATATATATATATATATATATATATATATATATATATATATATATATATATATATATATATATATGCAGCTATCGCGGTCCAAAATGAAATAGCGGTCACTGGCCGCTATTTGAAATAGCGGTTCTAGCGGTGGTTCAGCGGCAGAATAGCGGTTTTTTTATATTACATACAATTAATATTTATACTCCTATATTCATAAGTAATACTTGAATTTCTTGTTAATCACAATCATATTTGATACAAAGAATCATCTCCCATAATGAAAAATATACACAAAATAATGACCTCAACACACATTACAGTTAACCCAATATTTTTCAAAAATGCTGGAAAAATAATCACCTAGTCCAAATAACGGTCACAGCGCCGCTATAGCGGTCCCCAATAGCGCTAAATCTCGAACAATCTCGGAAAATCTCGGCGATAATAGCGCCAGCGAGATTATTAACAGAGATTTTCATTTCTATCTCTGCCTGACTCCGCGAAACGCTATCTCGGCGCTATAGCAACGCTATAGCGCGAGATTGACTACCCAGAATTATATATATATATATATATATATATATATATATATATATATATATATATATATATATATATATATATATATATATATATATATATATATATAAGGCTGTTATATACCTAAGCTTAGGTGTAGAACCACTCAAACAACCAATTTTTAACAAAAATAAAAGCCCAAACAACTTGATTTCTTCTAAATCGTTGTACACAATTTGTTGTTCCATTCAATTTAACTTGTTTACGTGCTATTTTAGTGATGTTTCTTCTTATCACCAACTTTTATGTCATCGACACATGCATGTGTAATACTTTTAATCACAATATTGTATGACTAATACCATACTTTTTCATCTCTTTATAATCAATCACATGGATAACATATATTAAAGAAAATAAAAATGCAAGTTTTTCATTAAAAAAACTAATAAATTTTGATGGTTCTACACCTAAGCTTAGGTATATAACAGCCACATACTCACTTTTCCATATATATATATATATATATATATATATATATATATATATATATATATATATATATATATATATATATATATATATATATATATATATATATATATATATATATATATATATATAGAATCAAGATCGGGTGAGGACTCCAATTTCGGTGAGGACTGTAAGGACAAATCTGGACCTCTAATATTGAAAAATAGGTGGCTAAGATTCATTGTGAAGAAATTGACACATGTTAAAAGTATGGAGGGCTAGTTGTCTAAAAATTAAAACTAGTGGGTGGGTAATACAAATTAAGAAGTGTAATATAATAATCTGATCGAGTACCCCACCCCCAATTGCGACACTTGTCACAATCTCGTTTGCTGGGTTTTTTTTATTCCACCAACTTAGTTTTTCGGCCATAACTTTTTTTTCTTTGTAAAAAAAAATTTCTGAAAAAACCAAAGTTCTTAAAATTTAATTCTCTACAAAACAAGCATCATCATGAAATTTTGAAAAAAAAAATATTTTTTATTTTTTATTTTTATAAAAAATAAAAAAATTCTCCAAAAATTATGAAAATTTAAGGGGACATTGTAGACATTATATTAGTAAGTTTGCAAAAAAAAAATTGAAAAAAAATGTTTTTAAGTGTTCGTTTTTATATTTTTAAGTAAAAAACTTATCAAAATAGTAAAAAAAAAAAAAACATACATGATCCAAAAATATTAATAACCAAAATATGTTTAATGATTCAAATTGTTATAAACTAATTATTTTATAAATCAAAACTTATCAAAATAGCAAAAAGAATACATGATCTAAAAATATTAAAATCAAAATATGTTTTATGATCCAAGATTCAAAATTAGTTATGATCCAAGATCCAAAACGAGTTATGATGCAAAATGAGATACGGTGCAAAACGATTTTTAAACGACAAACGTAAAAAAAAAAAAAAAAAAAAAAAAAAAAAAAAAAAAAAAAAAAAAACTGGAATAAAAACTAAAAACTGATAAAAAACGAAAAATAATATTTAAAACAACAAAAAACGAAAAAAAAAAAAAAACTCAGCTAAATTATGTTGTACGGTCGTGAGTAACATGTGATTATATCCTCGAGTCCGTATTACGTTCCATGGACGAGCGCCGCATGGGATTACGTCAAATCTAATAATTACATTTGACGTTATTGCCCTTAAGGAAATGAGTGGACGAGAATTGTCCTCGCAGTCCTCACCCAAATTGAAGTCCTCATCGGATCCGGACCCTATATATATATATATATATATATATATATATATATATATATATATATATATATATATATATATATATATATATATATATATATATATATATATATATATATATATATATATATATATATATAGAGAGAGAGAGAGAGAGAGAGAGAGAGAGAGAGAGAGAGAGAACATATCTTAAACAATTTCTCGAGAGAAAAAATGAATCCGGAATGAAAAACATATTCAAATTTTCATAGCCTCTCCTATGCTTTCTAAATCAAGAAATAAGAATAGATCTGAAGTTGGAATTCATTTCTGACAATAAAACTAGATTGAAACTTTAAATTTGAGTTGAATCTTGCATTTACTAGAACAATTTCACTTCCTTTCTAGAAAACTTACAACATATGAAAAATAGAATTTGATTAATGATTGAAATTCGTCATTGCTAATCGTTGGCTTGAACAAATTATTTAAATATTCAAGATTAGGCTCTAATACCACTCGTATACACACTCATGTTGTTCATCAAACAAATGTCGATATAACATTTTTAGATGTTGATCTTAAGGAAGAAGTTTACATGAAACAACTTGAATGATTTATTATGCCCGAAAACAAGCATAAAATTTGAGTTAACGGAATTTGATGAAAATCATTATATGGGTATAAGCAAGAGCCCAAACAATCATATCAAAAATTTGATGAAGTCGTTTCATTAAGTGGTTTTTCTTTAAATTATATGATAAATAGGTTTATATCAAGTTTGATGCTTCTGACATGTGTGATTACTTGTATGGTTGTAAACAAACTGAACAAACACGAACAATGTCTTATTCATGTTCTTTCGTTTAAGTTAACGGAACAAACAAACGAACACGAACAAATAAACAAACGGAATTTCTTGTTTATGTTCGTTTGTTTAACAAATTACATTGTTCTTGTTCTTTTGTTTATGTTCGCTATGGTACTAAATGAACATAAACGAACGAATATAAACAATCATATAAGAATATAAATGATCATATAAACAACTGAGCTTGAAAAACATAAATGAACATATATTGACATAAACAAACAAAAATAAATGAACATAAACATCAAAATCAAGAACTATATAAACATCAAAATCAAGAACTATAAAAATTGATTGTCAACAATCAACAAGTTTACCCATTATATCCAAAAAGTTAATCAAAACATTTCAGAGGCACAAATCAATATCATGCAATTCTAAGAAAATGGAAGCTAAAAGGTAAAGTTATTTTGATTTCTTGCCCTGTTTTTTCTTTATAACCTCATCGACATACATAATACCTTTGCCTTTGTAAACCTCCGGTGGCTTACAGCTACGAACGGCGGCAGCAAACTGGTGCACCCTTTGCTTGTCAATTCCGGTGCAACAAACGATATTGGGTTTGAAACAAAATACACGAACAGCAGGAGGAACCGTTAATTCAACTTCGTGACTGTACCCCAGCTTCAGAAACAATAAACGCCCTTCTGATTCTGCTCTAGCTTTGAATCCGACTCCGACTATCTTCAGAAACCGAAAGAATTGAGCTTCCATTTATCAATCGCTGTTTGCAATTAGCTACACCAGTATTCATGTCAGTTTGAACAAGTAATGAATGATTTAATAGACTCGATCGGTGCATTAGCAATTCGTTTTGATTTTTAGGTCAAACCAAAATTCCAGAATTGATGATGATTTGTTCGCCAACTTATCAGTGTATAGCAATTAAAACATTGCACACTCGATCACACGCAAGGCGTCAAATTATCGGTACACTTCATCAATAACACAAAAGAAAGTAGTATTATGAAGCGAATCATTTTCTCAACTAGAACCCTAAATAACCAGTGAACGAAAAAAACAACAACTTTGAGCTACGGAGGCGCCTGATCTTATGTTCTATGTACATAGGAAGATGATAGATACCTTAAAGTCGCCGGAGAGGACTATCGCCGGTGTCGATGTTCGAAGACAAGCAGTCGCCTGATGAAAACAATCGATGAGCGCGCTGTGGTGTCAGGTGTGGCCACTGTGGGTTCCCAATGGAAGGAAAGCCCTTTAATCATCTTTTACTAAAATTCTTATTTGCCCCTTGTAGTTTTGTATTTTATAGTGTGGTAGTTACTTTTCGGTTAATATTTTGTACCTGTGGTTCGTTTTTTACCTTTTGCACAAAATAGGATCATTTATAATATTTACTTCTATATTGTTAAAGTTTATAATTTATTATGAGTCGTTGTTAAAACGTAGATATAATATTTTTTCAAAGAGAATATTGCATATTATTTTGACAGCAAATATGCATAAAGAGAGTCGATCCATAGGTTTTACATTTTTTTATTTTTTTTAGAACGACAAACACACACACATCTAAAACCTACTATTAATTCTACATTTTATGTCGACAATTGGACTTGAACCCTCAACCATTTGGGAGGGAAACACATTTCTAACACCTTGATACCGTTAGGTCAAAGGCCCTTTGGTCCATAGGTTTTACATGCTCAGGGCAAAGATGTTTAATAATGCCCCTATATTTTTATCTAACCATAAATCTATGAAACAAAAATTAAATGACATATTTTTATCTAAAAAATTCATGTATTTACAAACTATACTCGACGAATTACTTGTCCTCTTTTTTGTGTTTTGTATTGTCACTGTATGATGTTTATGATCGAAGAAACATGTTTAATATCTTCAAATAAATATACTCAAAAAAAGAATGAAAAAACACAAAATAACTTTACGTTTCAAGTCGATGACCAAAACAGTTGGAACTTTTAAAGATAAGTGATTAGAAAAATGACAACCAAACAAAATATGAAATTAAGAATTAACCATGATGGCCTTAATTTACGAAACTGAAAAATGAAATTTAAAAGCAATTAGTTAATACTAAATGAATCTAACAATTAAACATATAGAAATTTCAAAACCTGACAAATTCAAATTCAAATACCAAATGAAAGTAACAATTAAGGCATTAATCTACCCAACTAAAACTTTAAAACCATATAAACTAGAATTTAAAAAAAAAACATAAACAAACATACTGGTCCTAGTTTAGTGAAATAAAATTTAATTTAAGTAGCATTTAGTAAATATTAGAGGGAAATTAACAATTGAGCTTTAAGTTTAATGTAGTAATGAAAGATGAAACATTTAGCTACAATTTGAGTATAATAGCAAAAACGAAATTAGGCCTAATTTAAGAATCGAAATTAAATTTAGTCTAATAGAAAATATGAACTTTGTGAGATTTAAGATTGAGAGGCTCGTATGGAAAGAGTCACAAAGCTAATAGAGTCTGAATATACACCACGGGAAGTCAAAAGTCAAAAGTAAAGTCTTTGAGTCTTTCATCTATGACTTTTTACCATTCTAGATCTTCCGATAAAGAGAACAAACGATGTCGTTTACCATCCCATCATCTCTAAACAACATCAGATGATTGAATTTCTTCCCATTCTAAAACTACAACTCAAAAACCATTTAAACCAAGCAAATCATCAATAACCTTCCTTATTCCATGTTCTTGATTTCTAATTCTTAAACAACAATAAAAGAATAAGAGAAGCGAGAGACGGAGATGTTTAGAGGATCGATTTAATTATTTAGATAGAGAAACAGTCGTAGACTCGTAGTTGACTGCTCAATCTTCTACATCTTCGTTCTACAAAGCATCGATTACAACTATCAAGGAGTCGACTTCAATTAGTTCCCGCCCGCACCTATCCTTTGCAGCTTAACACTTTATATGTTTATGTTGTTTAGATTTATTGGTCATTCAAATCTCAACGGTGGAACCGAAGTCAACTTTTAGTACTAGTAGACGAATTTTAGATCCTTACATAACTAATTTTGTGTAAGAACCCGCGAAAAAGTTGTAAAAAGTGTAAAATGGTCTTTTGACACATTATAAGACCATTATGTAAAATATTATGTTATTTGTAAAATGAGAATGTAAGAAATAAAAGTCTATGTAAAATTTGAAGTTTTACCGTGTGAATAGTGAAATTTGACCAAAAAAGACAAAATGGTCATTTGACATGGAAATGACCAAAATGTCAAGAAAATGTTAAGTTAGTAGTTAATGGAACTTGGTTTGTAAAGGTGTGAACTTTTGGACCATTTTTGAACAAAAGGAAAGAAGCTAGGGGCTAAAGTGCAAATGTTTTATAAACATTATATATATAAATATATGAGAGTTATTCTCTCATTATTTAGAACTCAGTAGAAGTTTAAAGAAGAAACTAGAGAGAGCGAGAGAGAGCACGGGAGGAGAAGAAGCTTGGAACATCTTGCAAAGGAATTGAATTCAAACCCTTGGAATTGGTGATTCCAAGCCTCTAAAGGTAAGAATTTCATGTTTTCAAGCTTGTTCTACCCAATTTCTTGAAAGAGAATTTTGAACTTGATTTCTGATTTTTCCAGAAATCACGAGTTTAATAAATCATCTTGCTCAAAATCACCATATAAGCATGTTCTAGCCATGGAATATGTAAAAATCAAGAAAATGATGATTTTGGTTCAAGAACATTAGTCACGGGTTGGGATAAACAAGTGGTTTTGGTGAGTCTAATAGATTAGAAATGATGAAAGGAACTTGTAGTAGTTGTTAATTTGATAAAAATGAAGCTTTGATGCAAAGATGATGAAATGGGTTTTTAGCCCAAGAACCCTAGAAATGGGTTCAAGAGATGAAACTGATTTTATATAGTTCTTATGGTCTTGTTAAGTCAAACATGACATAAAAGAAGTAAGAAATCAGTTTCAAGTTTTGAAAATCCAACAAAACGATTTTTGGTGAAAAATGGTGTTTTTGGAAGAATTTTCAAGATTTTAAAGAAGATTTGATAATTTTGAAGTTTAAAACTAAGTGTAAGTTGGTATTTAGGGCCTGGAAATGACGCTAAACCAATTAAGTTAAGAATTAAGAGCTTAATGGGGTGAATAGTGGAACTGCAATTTGGAAAATCGTCATTTAAGGCAATATACTTTGCCTTCGAGTCGCGACCAGGTAGTGGTCGAGTCGCGAGGCGGCGCCAGCAAAAACATGCAGTGAGTCTCCTGCCAAGTTCAATTTGATTTTGAGATTTGGTTCAAAACTTGTCCGTTTGACCTCAAATTTTAAACATAGGTCCATTATGGCCTAAGACTTCATGAAAAATTGTCGGAACCGAAATACGACCTCCCGAGGGTACTGTTGTAAAATACGCGTATTTCGGGAAAATTTTAAAATGAGTTTATTAATGGTTATACATTTGTTATGACCTGTAGTAGTGTCGTATGAGACTCTTAAACGATAGAGTCAGTTATAGTATGTATTTACTCATTAAGCAAGTATATATGATATATGTGTAGGAGGTGCTTCAAACATTGTTGAGCACGGGAAAGGAAAAAGAGTACGTGACGCTTAGCGATCCATAGTAGAACCAAGGTGAGTTTTATGAGGATTTTTCTAGTACATAGCAAAATGTTATTTTCAGAAAATGAGATTTCCAAATATTTTTAGATACTAAAGTTTGGAAACAGTTTTGAAAGTAGCTCTAAGAGCTAAATGTTTAAAAGAGATTTTAAAGAAGTTCAGTTTTTAAAGAAGTATAGTTTGAAAAGTTTTGAAAGAAGCTCTATATAAGAGCTAGAGATATTGAAGCTAGTATTGAAAGTATTTTTGATTATGAGTTTAAAAGTTTGTGAGCTTGAGTTTATTTTAAATTGTGTCCCATTTGACCAATTTGAGATGAAATGAAGAAAGTAATGAGATAAGAACTAAAGCAAAGAAAGTAATAAGAGTCAGTTGTCCGGACTAGGATCACCCACATAATCGGGAGATCTAAAGACACTACTGGGGTGGTACCTCCCGTCGCGAAGTAGTTGTCTAGCTTAGCATAACCTTGTGATTGGATCTGTTCCAAGTCACGAAGGGGAGACAGGGATAGCATAACCTTGCGGGTGGATCCGTTCTGTCCCGCGAGGGGAGTTAGTAGAATGAATTAAAATAAACTAATTCATGAGTTTCAGTTGGTCATAAGAAAATGAGAAAGAAAGCAGTTTTAAGAAAGAAAGCAGTTTTAAAGAAAGAAAATCAGTTTTAAGGAAGAAAACAGTTTTGAGAAAAGAAGCAGTTTTTCAGAAAGAAAGTATTTTGAGATTTATTATGAAAATAAATTCTAAGCAGTTTACTTGTTTATATTTCAAGTTTTGAGCAGAAAAGTTTTGGGTCTAAAACCCATATTACTCACGAGGCTTTATGTCTCACGTATTAGTTTTTTTAAATGCTATGTACTTAGGTGAAAGGAGCAGGAGTTGAAGTTGGGACCAGTGTAAGATACATATAAGTTTGAATTATGGTTTCTGTATTAAGTCTGTAATATCCCCTTGAGAATAAAGTTTGTAAAAAAAAATTAAGTGACTTTTTGATAGTCACGAGTTGTAAGATAATTTTGTAATATAAACTGTATTAAAATATTGTTTGAGAAAGGGGTGTTACAGTTTTGGTATCAGAGCCATAGTTTAAGCGAATTAGGTTGGAGTACCATCCTAGGCTTAAACTAGCAAGAGTAGTAGTAAGGTGCCTTAGTAATATAGTGGTACACTTAGACCTATAGAAGTTATAGAGTGAGTATGGCTGCTATAAAAGTGCAGTCAAGACAGGGAGATAACATGCTACCGTTTACGAAATACTATATAGAAATGTGTATTAAATAGAAATTTTGTTTATCTATATAGTAATGGAAAGAGGAAGACAGAGGCAACCAGTTGACAGGGGTGAGGGTAGTCACACTTCTTCACGAGGAAGTGGACCTGATAATGTAAACAGAGATGTCGGAGCTGAGCCAAACCCACCACCACAACCTGTCACTATGGAAGCTATTCAGTATCTGATTAATAATTTACGAAATGAGCTGAAGCAAGATGTGAACAACATCATCGATAGCCGAATGGGTGAACCCAGTGCCGATTCTTCACAAGAAGTCTCTAAAAAGACGACCGAGGAAGAAGTTAGTGGAGAAAACAGGAAGAAAGAGAAGGGTTGTTCCTTTAAGTCCTTCATGGCTTGTAAACCGCCAGAGTACCACGGCAGTTTTGAGCCGAAGGTGACAATGAGATGGATCCGGGAAATCGAACAGGTGATGCAAGCTAGCAAGTGTGGTGAAAAAGACCAAGTCAACTATGCCTTCCGACAATTGAAAGACGATGCTTTAGTATGGTTGAACACCAAGTATGAAAGCTTGGGAAAAGATGTTATTTATGGTTGGTCATGGGCCGAATTTATCTTATGTCTTAAGGATAAATTCTGTCCCACAAGAGATTTGGAAAAGATGAACGAAGATTTCCTGATGATAAAGAAAGGAGACTCGTCGATTGACGAGTATACGAAGAGGTTTTGTGACATGCTGCCTTTTGTGGGGGAATCTTATCCCTCTGAGCGGTCCCGAATTAACCGATATGTTCGGGGGTTACCATGGAATTATGAGTTAGAAGTGAAGAAAGCTGATACTTTAGACGGGGCTATCATTGCTGCCCGTAATATGGAAGATGTTGGAAAACGTCGAAATGATGAAAGACCCAGTTTTAGTGACAAGAGAAAGACAGTGAGCAGCAGCGGGAATTCAAAGAAGAAAGGGAAAACAAGCCTTAGTCAGACTAGACAGGGGAATGTAAGGAAGTGTGAGAAGTGTGGACGAGAACACAGTGGCGAGTGCCGTGCGGGGTCTAGTGCCTGTTTCAACTGTGGCGGATTTGGTCACAAAATGAAAGATTGCAAGGCAAAGAAAGCAAGTGAGGTGGAGTGTTTTTCATGTCACCAGATTGGGCATTATAGTTCTAACTGCCCAAACAAGGGAGGAGAGACCGTGGTGTCCACAGCTCAGAAAAAGACGGAGCCACAGAAGGTGAAGACTCGAGCCTTCCAGATCACCAGAGAGGAGGCAAGGGAGACGCACGATGTTGTCTCAGGTATACTACTGATCAACTTGACACCTGTATATGTGTTGTTTGTTTCCGGTTCCACATATTCGTTCGTGTCCCATGAATTCAGAGCCAGATTGAGAGTCCCGTTAGAATTGCTAGACATGATCTTTGAAGTGGAAGTAGCAGATGGGAAGTTTGTTGAAGTTCAGCATATGTACCGAAATTGTGAACTTGATATCAATGGCAAGAAGTTTCAACTTAATCTTCTTCCCATTGGAATTAAGTCCTTTGATGTGATTATTGGTATGGACTGGCTTGGTGCCAATGACGCAAAGATAGCATGTGGGCAGAAGAGGGTGTCTATTAAGACCCTAGGAGCTAAAGTATATGTGTATGGAGAAAGAAGCAAGCATGTGCCGAGTCTCATTAGTGTGGCAAAAGCCCGAAGATGTATCAGGAAAGGGTGTGTATCTTTCCTGGCTTATGTGATGACTGAAGACAAAGTAAAGCAGACGTATAAAGACATAGAAGTAGTGAAAGAATTCCCAGAAGTTTTCCCAGATGAGTTACCTGGCTTGCCACCAGAAAGGCAAGTTGAGTTCCGGATAGATCTTGCTCCAGGAGCTTCCCCAATAGCACGAGCACCGTACCGGTTAGCACCGACAGAAATGCGGGAATTAATGTCCCAATTGCAAGAGTTACTAGATAAAGGCTTTATCAGGCCTAGTTCTTCTCTGTGGGGTGCTCCAGTTCTATTTGTAAAGAAGAAAGATGGATCAATACGGATGTGCATTGATTACAGAGAATTGAACAAGATTACCATCAAGAACCGTTACCCGTTGCCTAGAATAGATGATTTGTTTGATCAGTTACAAGGTGCAGATTATTTTTCAAAGATTGATCTGAGATCCGGTTATCACCAAGTCAGGGTGAAAGGAAGTGACGTGGAGAAGACAGCTTTCCGTACTCGATACGAGCATTACGAGTTCCTAGTGATGCCATTCGGTCTTACCAATGCACCAGCGATTTTTATGGATTTAATGAATCGGGTCTGTAAACCATTCTTAGACCGAATTGTTATAGTATTCATTGATGACATACTGATATACTCAAAGAACAGAGAAGAGCATGCGAGCCACCTGCGAACAGTGCTTGAGACTTTGAGGCGAGAACAACTATATGCAAAGTTCTCCAAGTGCGAGTTTTGGATGCGAGAGGTGCAGTTCCTTGGACATGTTGTTTCTATCCAAGGTATAAAAGTTGACCCGTCAAAAGTTGAAGCCGTGATGAAATGGGAGCCTCCCAAGACGCCAACTGAAGTTAGAAGTTTTCTCGGACTTGCCGGGTATTACCGGAGATTTATTCAAGATTTCTCTCGTATAGCAGTGCCACTTACACGACTAACCCGGAAAGAAGAGAAATTTAGATGGCAAGAAGAACAAGAAAGAGCTTTCACTACATTAAAAGAGAAGTTGTGTAATGCGCCTGTCCTTACGTTACCAGATGGGACAGAAGACTTTGAAGTGTACAGCGATGCCTCGCATCGGGGGCTTGGCTGTGTGTTGATGCAAAGAGGGAAGGTTATAGCATACGCTTCCAGACAGTTGAAAGACCCAGAAACAAAGTACACAACCCATGATTTAGAGCTTGCAGCGATCGTATTTGCCTTGAAGATTTGGAGACATTACTTGTATGGTACAAGGTGCAAGCTATTCACCGATCACAAGAGTTTGCAGTATGTGTTCACTCAAAAAGAGTTGAACATGAGACAGAGAAGATGGCTAGAGTTGATCAGTGACTATGATTGCGACATTGTATACCATCCAGGTAAAGCAAATGTAGTAGCAGATGCATTGAGTAGAAAAGTTCCTGAGAAAAGAATCAAGGCAAGATCGATGCGAATAGAGTTAGTGTCCAGTATTATAGAGCAGATTAGAGCAGCCCAACAAAAAGTGGAAGAAAGTGGAGATTTGAAAGATGAGAAACTAGGAAAAGACATACAGTTTGAAACAAGCAGTCAGGGGTTGGAGACTTTCAGGAACCGTATTTGGGTACCGAAAGCAGGAGGTTTGAGAAAGCTGATTCTAGAAGAGTCGCATAAGTCAAAGTATTCCATACATCCAGGGAGTACCAAGACTTATCAAGATCTGAGAAGACAATACTAGTGGCCTGGAATGAAGAAGATGATAGCTAAGTACATCTCCAAGTGTGTCATTTGTGCACAAGTCAAGGTGGAACATCAGGTCCCGCATGGAGATGCTCAGTCATTGCACATTCCAGCCGGAAAGTGGGAAGATGTAACCATGGACTTTATTGTCGGGTTACCGAGAACGAGAAGAGGATGTGATAGTATATGGGTCATAGTGGACCGGTTGACCAAGAGTGCACTATTTCTAGCCATAAAAGAAACTACTCCATTGGAGAAGTTAGCCCAGTTGTACATAGATGAAGTGTTAAGAAGATATGGTGCACCGTTGTCCATCGTGTCAGACAGAGACCCCAGATTTACCTCTAACTTTTGGATATCTTTACAAGAGAAAATAGGGACGAGAATTCAGCTAAGTATAGCGTATCATCCACAAACGGATGGTCAGAGTGAACGAACGATTCAGATAGTAGAAGACATGCTACGATCATGCGTGATAGATTTTGGAGGCAGTTGGGATGAACACCTGCCCTTAGTGGAGTTTGCATATAACAATAGCTACCATTCTAGCATTAAAATGCCACCCTTTGAGGCATTGTATGGTAGAAAGTGTAGAACTCCTTTATGCTGGTTGGAGGCGGGTGAGACTAAGTTGACAGGACCAGAAATTGTTAGAGTGACCAATGAGAAGATTGGAGTGATTCAGGCTAACATGAAAGCAGCACAAGACCGACAGAAGAGTTACTCCAATTTAAAGAAAAGACCGTATGATTTACAAGAAGGTGATCTAGTGATGATAAAAGTGTCACCGTGGAAGGGTGTAGTCAGATTTGGCAAGAGAGGAAAGTTGAGTCCAAGATACATTGGACCTTTTAGAATCCTAAAGAGAGTTGGGTTACAGGCGTTCAAGCTGGAGTTACCACCAGAACTTAGTGGAATACATGATACCTTTCATGTATGCTACCTGAAGAAGTACTTTGGAAAAGAAGAGTTAGTGATACCATATACAGACTTGAGGGTGGAGACTCCTAGCAGACTGATTGAAGAACCTGAAGCAATCCTAGAAATGCAGACCAAGAAGTTAAGAAATAAAGAAATTGACATTGTTCTAGTCAAGTGGAAGCACCCATTAGGGTCAAACCTAACTTGGGAGATACTGGAAGAGATGAAGAGAAGATATCCAGATTTCATGGATTACGAAAAGATTCCGAGGACGGAATCCGCTTAAGGAGGGGTGACTGTAAGAACCCGCGAAAAAGTTGTAAAAAGGGTAAAATGGTCTTTTGACACATTATAATACCATTATGTAAAATATTATGTTATTTGTAAAATGAGAATGTAAGAAATAAAAGTCTATGTAAAATTTGAAGTTTTACCGCGTGAATATTGAAATTTGACCAAAAAGGGCAAAATGGTCATTTGACATGGAAATGACCAAAATGTCAAGAAAATGTTAAGTTAGTAGTTAATGGAACTTGGTTTGTAAAGGTGTGAACTTTTGGACCATTTTTGAACAAAAGGAAAGAAGCTAGGGGCTAAAGTGCAAATGTTTTATAAACATTATATATAAATATATGAGAGTTATTCTCTCATTATTTAGAACTCAGTAGAAGTTTGCAGAAGAAACTAGAGAGAGCGAGAGAGAGCACGGGAGGAGAAGAAGCTTGGAACATCTTGCAAAGGAATTGAATTCAAACCCTTGGAATTGGTGATTCCAAGCCTCCAAAGGTAAGAATTTCATGTTTTCAAGCTTGTTCTACCCAATTTCTTGAAAGAGAATTTTGAACTTGATTTCTGACTTTTCTAGAAATCATGAGTTTAATGAAATCATCTTGCTCAAAATCACCATATAAGCATGTTCTAGCCATGGAATATGTAAAAATCAAGAAAATGATGATTTTGGTTCAAGAACATTAGTCACTGGTTGAGATGAACAAGTGGTTTTGGTGAGTCTAATAGATTAAAAATGATGAAAGGAACTTGTAGTAGTTGTTAATTTGATAAAAATGAAGCTTTGCCTTCGAGTCGCGACCAGGTAGTGGTCGAGTCGCGAGGCGGCGCCAGCAGAAACATGCAGTGAGTCTCCTGCCAAGTTCAATTTGATTTTGAGATTTGGTTCAAAACTTGTCCGTTTGACCTCAAATTTTAAACATAGGTCTATTATAGCCTAAGACTTCATGAAAAATTGTCGGAACCGAAATACAACCTCCCGAGGGTATTGTTGTAAAATACGCGTATTTCGGGAAAATTTTAAAATGAGTTTATTAATGGTTATACATTTGTTATGACCTGTAGTAGTGCCGTATGAGACTCTTAAACCATAGAGTCAGTTATAGTATATATTTACTCATTAAGCAAGTATATATGATATATGTGTAGGAGGTGCTTCAAACATTGTTGAGCACGGGAAAGGAAAAAGGAGTACGTGACGCTTAGCGATCCATAGCAGAACCAAGGTGAGTTTTATGAGGATTTTTCTAGTACATAGCAAAATGATATTTTCAGAAAATGAGATTTCCAAATATTTTTAGATACTAAAGTTTGGAAACAGTTTTGAAAGTAGCTCTAAGAGCTAAATGTTTAAAAGAGATTTTAAAGAAGTTCAGTTTTTAAAGAAGTATAGTTTGAAAAGTTTTGAAAGAAGCTCTATATAAGAGCTAGAGATATTGAAGCTAGTCTTGAAAGTATTTTTGATTATGAGTTTAAAAGTTTGTGAGCTTGAGTTTATTTTAAATTGTGTCACATTTGACCAATTTGAGATGAAATGAAGAAAGTAATGAGATAAGAACTAAAGCAAAGAAAGTAATAAGAGTCAGTTGTCCGGACTAGGATCACCCACATAATCGGGAGATCTAAAGACACTACTGGGGTGGTACCTCCCGTCGCGAAGTAGTTGTCTAGCTTAGCATAACCTTGTGATTGGATCTGTTCCAAGTCACGAAGGGGAGACAGGGATAGCATAACCTTGCGGGTGGATCCGTTCTGTCCCGCGAGGGGAGTTAGTAGAATGAATTAAAATAAACTAATTCATGAGTTTCAGTTGGTCATAAGAAAATGAGAAAGAAAGCAGTTTTAAGAAAGAAAGCAGTTTTAAAGAAAGAAAATCAGTTTTAAGGAAGAAAACAGTTTTGAGAAAAGAAGCAGTTTTTCAGAAAGAAAGTATTTTGAGATTTATTATGAAAATAAATTCTAAGCAGTTTACTTGTTTATATTTCAAGTTTTGAGCAGAAAAGTTTTGGGTCTAAAACTCATATTACTCACGAGGCTTTATGTCTCACGTATTAGTTTTTTTAAATGTTATGTACTTAGGTGAAAGGAGCATGAGTTGAAGTTGGGACCAGTGTAAGATACAGATAAGTTTGAATTATGGTTTCTGTATTAAGTCTGTAATATCCCCTTGAGAATAAAGTTTGTAAAAAAAAAAATTAAGTGACTTTTTGATAGTCACGAGTTGTAAGATAATTTTGTAATATAAACTGTATTAAAATATGGTTTGAGAATGGGGTGTTACATTTTGTCGCACCTATAGTTGAGGCTTTGGTTTGCACCCAATACTGGGTTCAGAATCACGAAAACCAATAGTCGACAACATTGAAAACTTCTAAAAGATGACAAGGTCGTCGAATGTAACATTATTTGTTTATAAATTAATAGCTTTTTATAAGCATAACATGTTACTAACTTCATATTTTCTCATAATTTTGGTTTACTAGAAGTTGAAGAGGCAATACAAAATCGAAGCGACAAAGAAAAGGGTTCCTATAGACATTATATATGATGAGTAGCTAGTTTTATATTGATGTTATTTTGTAAACTTGATTATTAGATAATGTGACCTTTTTTGTTATGGTTTACCACTTTGGTTTTTTAACCATTTAAAATTTTGACTGCATATCATCTAAGTCTTAATGCATGTTAATGAATGAAGGTTTTTATGAGTAATATATTGCTAAATTAATGTCTTAATGCATAAAGACTTAACGAAAAATTTGAATGACTAATGTCTTAAATGAAAAAGTAGCCCAAACAAGTTAACATATAGATCCAATCAAAGGAATAGCCCACATATTTAGAACAAACAAAAAAGTTAGCCCACTAATGACCCAACAAGATTTCCGGTTCGGTTCCTACCAAACTCGCTTCCAAAACCCGAACTCATCTAAGTCTCAGTTCCATGCAGTTCCATACCCGATCTTACCCGACCCACGTTAGTACCTGGACTGGGTTCTGATTTCTACACTAGGTCGGTTTTCGGTTCCACCAATTCCTAGTTTTCGGTCTCGGGTTTGGTCGGGTTTGATTCCAAACCCATGTTCATCCCTAGACTTCTATGTAGAAGACATCAATAAAAATAGACTGTAATAATTAGATTTAGACAAAAAAAAAATTGTAATTTATAAATCGTAAAACCTAAAATCCTAAAATTTGAAGAAAAGGGTTTGAGCGAGTACAAGTCATTCAAAGCCCTAAACAAGCAAATAACGGAACACTCGCTGATAATCTCTTTAGTCATGGAAGAAAAAGGTTTGCGCGAAGAACAGACATGGCGATTGCTCGAATTTTACAGCGGCATTGGCGGCATGGTAACCCAACCAAACTCCCCTCTCTCTAGTTATGTCAATGTTCTTTACTCAAAATTTCTTTTGTGTTAACATTTGAGGCATGGTGAATTGACCAGAGATATTCGGCGATTAAAGCCGGAGTGAATGCAAAAATGGTTGAAGCTTTCGACATAAACGACTTGGCTAATGATGTTTATGAGCATAATTTCGGGCATCGACCATTTCAGGTACGTCTTTGAAAATACACTTCACGAGCTAAAACGAGCCTTTGGTTTTCATTGCTTGCTCTTCTTTCGAGTTCAATTATGCCATGAATTGATACAAATTTACAATCTCATAATGATGTTATCAATATAGATCAAATGGTAATAATTGTTCTTTTTGAGATGAATACAGGGCAACATCCAGACCTTAACTGCTGCTGATCTTGATCGTTATAAAGCAAACGCCTGGCTTCTTTCTCCACCATGTCAACCTTATACTCGTCAAGGTAAGAACACCCCAATATTCATCACATTCCCAATTTTCTCAAATAATCATTTTTCATTAATTTTAATTTTTCCCCAAGCTAAGCCTGTTTTTAGGTCTTCAGAAACAATCTGCTGATGCTCGAGCCTCATCTTTTCTTCAAATTCTTGAAATCATACCACAATTGATGCTACCTCCATCCATTCTCTTTGTTGAAAACGTTGTTGGATTTGAGGTTTGAAAATCAAGATTCAATCTCAATTTCAATATCTCTAATGGTAGATACATTTTCCATTTTCCAATTACTATTTACCATTTACCATTTTGTTGTTTTGTTTCAGACATCTGATACACATCAAAAGATGATTCAGATACTTAAAGAAAGCCAATTTGTGACACAAGAGTTTATATTAAGCCCGTTACAATTCGGTGTTCCATACTCGCGTCCACGTTATTTTTGTCTGGTATATTATATTCTTTTGTGTGCATTATTAATGAAAGAAGTCAAGAACCGATGCAAATAAAAAAGAATTGTTTTTATTTGTTTAAATTTTGCAGGCAAAAAGAAAACCATTATCTTTCTACAAACCCGAATTCAATGGACAGCTTCTTTATGTACCAGAACCGTTATTTAGCTGCAAAAAAAGCACATCAATCAGTAAAAATGATGAATGCCTTCCTATAGAAAGATTTTTGGAATTTGGAAACTCCAAGGGCGAAAACGGAACATTTTTTCAAGCTAATGGTTTTTCAGATGAAGATTCTTTAAATCAGTACTTGGTTCCATCAAATTTGATTGAAAGATGGGGGAGTGCCATGGGTATCCTTTAAATCAATACTTTGATTGTAAGGGTAAAATGGTCATTTAGCCACTTTATTCATACAGGGTATAACGTTAAAAGAAAAAAAAAAACAACCCCTCAATATGGTTGTTTCTTCTTGACTTGATACAGAAAGAATGACTTAATAAAAAAAGTCAAGCGAAATGAGACTTTTCACTTTTCCCAATAAGTCCTAACTTTTTACAAATTTGCCCTTGTTTATATTATTATTCAAAAGTTGTTTCTTAAAGTGGTATAGATATTGTGTATCCCGATTCAAAACGGTGTTGTTGTTTCACAAAGAGTTATTATCGTTATGTGAAGGGCACCGGCTCCCTTTTGGCGACAATTATGGTAAATTTTTATAAAAATCGTATTTATCTTTTTATAGCATTTAAAACCATGAAAAATACAAAAAGAATCGCACTCAAAAATTCAGATGATTTATTTGCAGCCTATTACAAGAGACAAAACATCACTTGAGGAACTTTGTCTCAGATACTTTACCCCTAGAGAGGTTTGTAGGTTTTCTTAATGTAAATTATTATTATTATTAATTCCTTATGGACTTTCTTTATGGTTGTCTTTTTTGTTAATTTTACAACTTTATGATAAAATCATATTGTAGGTTTCAAGTTTACACTCTTTCCCTAAAGAGTTTGAGTTTCCCGAACATGTAACCCTTAGACAACGGTATGTTAATTTATTTAATCCCTTTTATACCCTTACATTGTTATATTCTAGAAGTGAATCTCATTTATTTATTTATTTATTTTTTTGATTTTGCAGTTATGCATTGCTTGGAAATAGTTTAAGTGTTGCGGTGGTTGCTCCCCTACTCCGTTATCTATTTAGTGAACCGTAGTTTTGATTTTGTGGACTTGTTTATGAAGTTGAAACAAGCATCATATGTACTATAAAGATTTTATTTTTTATTTTTTTTGTATTCATGTTTGATATGTAGAAACAGGCTTTACATTTTATCTCAATAAACATCATTGAACATGCAACTGTTTTACATAGATATGGTATATTGGGAAAATTTTGTATGCATGTAAATTATTTGTAATATGATGATTATACAAAATAAACACCCTTAAATCTTAATATTGTCATCCAATCGTCTAAACACTTGCATGTGTGATTTTGTGCCATGATAAACCCTAAGTCACGTGTCCTTGTTAGACTTAAGCCAAATTCCAATTTTAAATTAGACTATTTGACCAATGACCTGGTAAGACCTAACATTGGGGGCAACGATGAGACTAAACATGTCAATTCGACACCAAACTTTCATCCAAAGTCGCAATAAAAGATATAAGAGTTTCATAGGGATGCAAGTGGTACTTGCTACTCATCGATTAAACTTAATTATTTTTGTGTGTATGACTAACAAAGTATGATAATAAACTTTAATGTGAATCTTAGCCTTTATAAGATTAAGTTTTCTTTCACAAACATAATTGTGCTTAATTTATAAACGATAAATATGAAATATAGTATCAGTGGCGGATCATAAGAGGGGCCAGCTGGGGCCATGGCCCCCTCGGTTTTCAACGTTAGAAGTAGCATATATATATATATATATAAGTTATTTGCATTCATGGTTCATATATTCAATGTATTAGCTTTTTGGCCCCTGCGGTAAAAAATAGAAGAAGCTATTTGGCCCCTGTTTGAAAGTTCGGGCCCCCCTTTAAAAAGTTTCTAGTTTCGCCCCTGTATAGTATAATGAATTTTTTATTTTCTTTTGTAGACGTCAGCCAAATCTGTAAACAAACTTGTCTTGTTGTTGGGGCATACTAAATTGAATGTGCTAACTTTGTTGATTAATATTATACATTGAAATTGTCCTAAGACATAGAAGCAAGTCTTACATTCTTGTGAAACTATTCATTATCATCGTCATGAAGCTTGCCTTATAATGTATGATAAACAACATGAAGTTACAACCCTTGTGGTTTCTAGCATGATCCATAATCTCCTAAAAAATTGGAACCCGATATAACATATTTTGTAATATTAGAAGCATTCTTTAAGCATGAAAACTCAAGTTTTCTAAATACAAAACATAAAATAAACATGTGTAGCTACATCTTAAAGATGACACATGAAGTGTTATTCTAATCGATAAAAGTTTTATATTAAAGAATAACACAGGGTTATTGTCCAAATGACTGATAATAAATTTTACTTTGATTTTAAATCACTTATCTTGTAATTATATTCAATCGGTTAATGAATTTTCTTTTATATTTCATTATATAATTAGAGTGAATTTCAATCCAGTAAAATAATATTCAATTTTGTGTAGTGTCCATAATAACAAAATTTGTTTAGTTATGTTCACATATATTGATTTGACATTCATATCGACATAATCTAAATAAATGTTGCTACATCCTATACCATGTTAGATGGAAAATCGGTATGTATGGTTTGAAATTTATTTTTATGGTATAACAAAAAGGGTTTATTTCATAAAAGACCTTACACTTTCAATTTTTTCTGTTTAAACCTAAAATTTTATTTTTTTTCAAAAAAGACCTAAATTTTGGAGAAACTTTTTAATTTAGACCCTTTACCTGGTTTTACAAGTTATACATACTTTTTTTTTCATAAAAAAACCCTAATTTCTTTTCTTTTTTCAGAAAAAACCCTCAATTTCAGTTATTTTTTCACAAAGAAAATTTTTTCTTCGTTTTTGTAATTGACATAACTTTCATATACGATGTCCAAATTCTACGAACTTTATATCCCTGTAAATGTCGTAAGTAATACTACAACTTTGTTTTACTGACTTTTGTTTGAATATCTTCAGATATTTCGCTACGGTCACATAAACATGAGCATAAACCTATTTAGATAATTTTTTGCGATTTTCTAACCTTCATATCTGAGGTGTGCAAGTGCCTCCACGGATCTAAATGGTTTATGTAATTAAAGAAAACCAGTGTTACACTGGTTTGCTTTTTTATAATAGTTGTATCTTTTGTATACGAGCTCCGTTTTCAACGTTTCATAAGTCGATGGATTCGTAAACACGAATACATTGTGTAATAAATATTATTTAAACCAAAATATTATTTGTATGATTTATCGAATTTTACGCTACTGTAGTCTATTATTCGATTTTTTTTCTTTTTTACGAAAAAACGACTGAAAGACATAAAGTTTTTGTCGTCAACTAAACGACCTCAATTTTTTTTCTTTTTTACGAAAAAACCCTAAATTTTTTCTTTTTCAGAAAACTTTTTAATTTAGGTCATTTACGAGTTTATCCGCAAGTTAAACGATCAGGGACTTTTTCACAAAGAAAATTTTTTTTCTTCGTTTTTGTAGTTGACATATCTTTCATATAAGATGCCAAAATTCTACGAACTTTATATCTCTGGAAATGTCGTAATTAATACTATAACTTTGGCATATCTTTTATATAACGTTGTTTTTATTCACGGGCTCGTTGTTGATCATGGCGGGCTCATTGTTTGTCTTCGTAAGTTTTTTCTTTTCAAATTCCATCTGCTCGTGAAGGTTTAAATTGTACCGTTCAAACTCCAACCACATAAGTGCCACGCCGTCACTTTCTTGCGACCCCGTCTGCGACATCCGTCAAATTTGGTCAACAAAGGTCAACCAGAGCGCAAATTAGGATAATACGTTGAAATGTAATTTTCATAACTTTCCAAAGGTAATATTGGAAATTATAATACTACAACACGCTATTTCGAATAAATTATCGAGTAAACGCTATAATTTCGAATAATAGACTACAATAGCGTAAAATTCGATAAATCATACAAATAGTATTTTGGTTTAAATAATATTCATTAAACGATGTATTCGTGTTTACAAATCCGTCGACTTATAAAACGTCGAAAACGGAGATCGTATGCAAAAGATACAGCTATTATAAGAAAACAAGCCAGTGTAGCGAAATATCTGAACATATTCAAACAAAAGTCAGTAAAGCAAATTTGTAGTATTACTTACGACATTTCCAGGGATATAAAATTCGTAGAATTTGGACATCGTATATGAAAGTTATGTTAATTACAAAAACGAAGAAAAAAATTTCTTTGTGAAAAAATCATTGAAATTGAGGTTTTTTTTTCGGAAAAAATAAAAGAAATTAGGGTTTTTTCTGAAAAAAAAGTATGTATAACCTGTTAAACCGGTTAAGGGGGTGAATTAAAAAGTTTCTCCAAAATTTAGGTCTTTTTTAAAAAAAATAAAGTTTTAGGTTTAAATAGAAAAAAGTTCAAAATATAGGGTTTTTTATGAAATAAACCCTAACAAAAAATAAAATAAGTTTATAAATCCATTAATTGAATATTAACGGCGATCATTTGATTGCCTTAACCCAATAAAGTAACCATATGAACAGGGGTGTTAACTGTAACATTTTCGAAATACAGAGGCTCAAAAAGTAAACATGATGGTTTAACAGAGGGAAAATGACTTATTAGGGTAACCAACTAGTTGATTTGTTCACGTTTAGTCACTTTCTTTTTTTTCGTGTTTTATTTGCCATTGAACTATCTATTTTGTTCATCATACATCATTACGACCTATAATAGTAGGTTACAGCCTAATTGACATCTATTTTGTTCAAATTTGGTCACTTTCCTTTTTTATTCGTGCTTTATTTGCCATTAATTTAATTTATTTTTCCATTTTTAATTTAATTTTTCATTTTTATTTGTGCAAATCTGAAATGACTATTTTGCCATTTTTAATTTATTTTTCCATTTTTATTACATTTTAAGGATTTTTTATTAATGACTTTTAATTAAAAATAAATAAGAAAACAACCCACCACCGTTACAAGCCAACAATTTAACCACCGCCTCTCTCTCTCTCCGTCTCTCTCAATTAATAAAACCTGCAACTAAACACACACACACACACTTTGCAACTAAACGCACACACACATACGCACTTTGCAATAAAAAACACAGACATCACCACCATCTACAGCAAAGATCTGGACAAAGATGATGAGAGGGAAGAGCACTCCAAACCTATCGAATCAGAATGTTGCAATCAGAAGTTTCCCGATCTGTGCAAAAACAAACATTGAAAACAAAAGTACACATCAAAGTCGTTTTGTCCCGACAATCCACCTCCACCGTTACAAGCCAACGATTCAACCAACTAAGCATGCTACGAAAAAACACTTTGGGATTTTTATTTATAACTCATTTTTCCTTTAAAAAAACACTTTGGGATTTTTATTTATAATTCGTTTTAAAAAAAGTGTTTTTTCATAGCATGCTTAGTTGGTTGAATCGTTGGCTTGTAACGGTGGAGGTGGATTGTCGGGGCAAAATCCTTAAAATGTAAAAATGTAAAAGTCATTAATAAAAAGTGGTGGGTTGTTTTCTTATTTATTTTTAATTAAAAGTCATTAATAAAAAAATCCTTAAAATGTAATAAAAATGGAAAAATAAATTAAAAAGGGCAAAATAGTCATTTCAGATCTGCACGAATAAAAATGAAAAAATAAATTAAATTAATGACAAATAAAGCACGAATAAAAAAGGAAAGTGACCAAATGTGAACAAAATAGATGTCAATTAGGCTGTAACCTGCTATTACAGGTCGTAAGGATGTATCATGAACAAAATAGATAGTTCAATGGCAAATAAAGCACGAAAAAAAAGAAAGTGACTAAACGTGAACAAATCAACTAGTTGGTTACCCTAATAAGTCATTTTCCCTTTAACAGAACTAGGGTTTTGTTTCTTTGTTTTCCAACTTTTTTGTTGCAAGAACATTCCGATAATCGACCAAACATGAGATCTCGCTTCCCTCCTCCATTGATTTCCACATTTCTTGTTCGATCTCATTCAATAATAAAAAGACCACTTTCTGCGTTTTCTTTAATCTCCGACGATAATCCGCCGTTAGAACAAGAAATTTCGAACTCAAAATCCCTATCCTCTGAATTCAATGGTTAGGAATAATCTGATCACATAAGCTCGAGCTACATTCAATGATATATTGAAACGATTTTCAAAATGCAGGTGCTAGACTTAAGCCAAATTCCGGTTCCAAATTAGACTATTTAACCAATGATTTGGTAAGACCTAACATTGGCGGCAATGATGAGACTAAACATATCAATTCGACACCAAACTTCTGTCAAAAGTCGCAATAAAAGATATAAGAGTTTCATAGGGATGCAAGTTGCATTTGCTACTCATCGATTAAACTTAATTATTATTATGTGTGACTAACAAAGTATGATATTAAACTTTGATGCGAATCTTTGCCTTTATAAAATTAAGTTTTCTTTCACAAACATAAGGGTGATTAATTTATATACGATAAATATGAAATATAGTAAAATAAATTTGTATTTCCTTTTGTAGACATCAGCATCTATAAACAAACTTGCTTCGTTGTTGGGGCACAATGAATTGAATGATACTAACTTTGTTGATTAGTATCATACATTAAGAATTGTTCTAAGACACAGAAGCAAGTCTCACATTCTTGAGAAACTATTTCTGTTTGGACGAATTATCCGAAGATGATCGTTTAACCGTAGCAAGAGCGCGAAAAATTGAGTGTTTCTTATCACAACCTCTTTTTTGTAGCAGAAGTATTTATGGGTTCTCCAGGAGACCATGTTGGTTTAGCAGAAACAATTGGAGGCTTTCAATTAATCCTTTCTGGAGAATTAGATGATCTTCCTGAACATGCCTTTTATTTTGTAGGTAACATCGATGAAGCTACGACCATGACTATGAACTTAGCAACCCTTATGGTTTCTAGCATGATCCATAATCTCCTGAAGGATTTGGAACCCTATTGAACATATTATGTAATATTAGCAGCATTCTTTGAGCATGAAAACTCAAGTTTTCTAAATACAAAACATAAACATGTGTAGCTAAATACATCTTAAAATGACACATGAAGTGTTATTCTGATGGATGAAAGTTTTATGTTAAAGAATAACATAGTGTTGTTGTCCAAATGACTAATAATAACTTTTACTTTGATTTTAAATCATTTATCATCGGTTAATGAATTTTATATTATGTTTTATTACATCATTAAGATGAATTTCAATCCAGTAAAATAATATTCAATCTTATGTAGTGTTCATAATAACACAATTTGTTTATTTATGTTCACATCTATTGATTTGACATTAATATCGGTATAATCGGAATAAATGTTGCTACATCCTATACCATAGTGAATGTGTTATCATCCCACATTGGTAGAAAACAATTCAATTAGTGGCTTATAAGTCTAAGTGTCCCCTCCTCCTTCAAGTTAGCTTTTGGGAGTGAGTTTTATAATTGGGCTTATGGCTTGATACGGGCCTAATATGAGATGAGTTCGTATCAGAATGTCGATGGAAAATCGGTATATATGGTTGGAAATTTATTTTTATGGTGTAACAAAAAATAAAATTCAGTTTATAAATCCATTAATTGAATATTAACGGCGATCATTTCATTACATTAACCCAACAAAGTAACCATATGAACAGGGGTGTTAACTGTAAAATTTTTGAAATACAGAGGTTCAAAGTAAACATGATGGTTTAACAGAACTAGGGTTTTGTTTCTTTGTCTTCCAACTTTTTTTGTTGCAAGAACACTCCGATAATCGAACAGACATGAGATCTCGCTTCCCTCCTCCATTGATCTCCACATTTCTTGTTCGATCTCATTCAATAAAACGACCTCTTTCTTCATCTTCTTTAATCTCCGACGATAATCCACCGTTAGAACAAGAAATTTCGAACTCAAAATCCCTATCCTCTGAAAAACCCAATCACCCACAATCACTAAATTTAAAAACCGAGAAACCATTTTCACAAGATCCAAATTTGACTCCAACTCATGTCACAGAAGTTCTACTTTCTCACAGAAATGATCCAATTGTCGCTCTGACGCACTTCAAATGGGCTACGAGAAAAGGAATTATACGAGCTAACGAGACCAGTGACCCGTTTCTTGTTCTTGTCCACATATTGATGTCTTCAGAAGAACACTATGGAACCGCTAAGAAGTTAATTAGCGAATGTGTTACAAAGTTTTCCAATCCTGAGCCAGGTGAGCTCGTTTCTCAATTCGTTATTACTGCAGAGAGGTTTCAATTTGATTACAGCTCAAATTCTAGGGCTGTAAATTACTTACTCTGTAGTTTGGTTCGAGCCTCTCGATTGGAAGATGCTGTTATTTGTTTCAGGAAAATGATTGAAAAAAACATCATTCCATGTGTCCCATATGTTCATGTTCTTCTGAATTCAATGGTTAGGAATAACATGATCACAGAAGCTCGAGCTACATTCAATGATATATTGAAACGACAAATTCCCTATGATTGTGCTACAATACGAGTCATGATTCGTGGGTGTTTGAAAGAAGGTAAACTTGAAGAAGCTGAACAGTATTTTTGGGATGCAAAAGCAAATGGCATTGAACTCGATGCAATAACATATAATACTGTTATTCATGCTGTTTGCAAGAAACCAGACGCCATGTCAGCATGTAAGTTATTGAATGAGATGAAGGAAAAAGGATGGATTCCTTCAGAAGGAACTTACACAAATGTAATTGGAGCTTGTGTGAAACAGAGGTATATGATTGATGCATTAAGGTTAAAAGATGAAATGGTTAATAATGGTGTTCCTATAAATATAGTCACTGTCACAAGTTTAATGAAGGGGTATTGTGTTAATGGAGATCTTCATAGTGCTTTGAATTTGTTAGAAAAGAGTGTTGAAAATGGTCTTTGTCCAAATCATATCACATACTCGATTCTTATTGAAGGGTGTTTCAACAACGGGAATTATGAAAAGGGTTTTGAATTATACAACCGAATGAAAAACGAAGGTATAAAACCAAATGTTTATAATGTCAATTCTTTGATAATACGGTTTTTTGAGGTGGGTATGATACAAGAAGCAAAAAATCTCTTTAATGAAGCAATTGAAAGTGGTATCGCGAATGTCTTCACTTACAACAATCTTATTTCATGGTTTTGTAATGTGAATAAAGTGTCCGAAGCTTTCGATGTGTTTTATAAAATGAAGGATAAAGGAATATCTCCAACAATTGTTACATATAACAACTTTATACTTGCTTTTTGTAAAAGCGGTGACATGGATTCGGTTTCTAAAATGTTTACTGAGTTGCAAGAAGGTGGATATAAACCGAATGTTGTTACTTATAGTGTTTTGATCGATGGGTATTTTAGGGAAGGTAAAAAGGAGCAAGCTTTGACTTTATTTGACCAAATGTTGGAGTTAGGGTTCCTTCCATCTGACTACACGTTCAATATCCTCATCAACGGTTTATGCAAAATCGGTCAAACATCCGAGGCGTTGACCATGTTGGAAAAAGTCAAGAAAATGGGATTCAATCCAAATTGTATGACATATAATAGCATCATAGATGGATTTATCAAAGAGGGTAGTCTTAATTCGGGTTTAGCTATTTACACTTCAATGCATGAATCCGGTGTTTCCCCTAATGTCATCACATACACGTCTTTAATTCATGGTTTTTGTAAATGCAAGAACATGGATCTTGCTTTGAAAATGAGAAATGAGATGAAAAGTAAAGGTCTTGAATTAGATGTTGTAACATACGGTGTTTTGATAGATGGATTTTGCAAAAATAAAGACATGGGAAGTGCGGTTGAAATCTTTAATGAGATTCAAGAAATGGGATTGTCTCGAAACACAACGGTTTACAATTCCATGATTAGTGGATTTAGGAATCTTGATAATATAGAACAAGCTCTTTTTTATCACAAGAAAATGATAAATGAAGGGATTTTATCCGATTTGTCTATTTACACCACATTGATTGATGGATTGTTAAAAGCCGGGAGAATTGTTTGTGCTTCGGAATTGTATTTAGAAATGCTTGGAAAGAATATTGTCCCGGATGTGATTATGTATACGGTTTTGGTCAACGGTCTTTGTAAGAAAGGTCAACTCGAGGATGCAAGAAAAATCTTGGAAGATATGGGTAGGGAGGGTAGGGTTCCTAATGTGGTTATTTATAATTCATTGATTGGAGGGTATTTTCGGGAGGGAAATTTGCAAGAGGCTTTTAAGTTGCATGATGAGATGCTTGATAGAGGTCTTGTACCCGATGAGAGAACGTATGATATTCTTGTTATGGGTAAAGTCAAAGGGGGTGAGAGTGAGTCAACGTCTTTCAAGTCAACATGACAGAATTTTGAAAGTTTTTTTTTTCTTTTCTTTATGGGTTTTGGTTCTATATTGTACACTGTACAGTTGTTATGATAGTGGTGATTTTAGTCTACGAGATTCTTTTATTGTCATTTTGAAGGGTATTTTAGGCATTCGAGTAATAATCGATTGTCTTGACTATAAGCGAGTGTTTCAAATAAGATAAACAGGAGGGTAAATGTGTACTTATAGTTTTGCTTAAATAATCATTTTCATCCAAACTTGATTATTGAACACATAAATAATAGGACTAAATGCAAGATATAACAACGTAAATTTGTTTATTTGTTTATTATGAAATCTCACTTTCATTTATTAGTATTAGATAATTGTACTTTCAATAATTTTCTTATTAAGGCATGGTACTTTGATTAATATAGCCAATTATAGCATTGTACTTGTACTTTTTCTTATTAGTACATTGTGCTATAATAAACAAATAAATGAAAGTATATTGCTCTTTCTTGCATGAAGTAGCAATATACTTTGTATATTTGTTTAGTACGCCATCTTACCTTCATTTCTTCATATTCAACATTGTACCTTCAATCTTTTTCTCATAAAGGTTATCTAATGGCAGACTAGCTGAAAGTTAGCTGCTAGCTAATACGCTAGCTGGTAGTTGATAAAAAATAACTTGTGAAAATGAGTTTTTTATAACTAGCTGATAAATTATCTGGAAATTTAAAATGTGACAAAAGGGTATGTGTGAAAATAAGTTTTTTTATAACTATTAAGGGTATATTTGGAAAAATTCTAAAAAAAAGCATTATAAGCTCGTCGAAACGCTAGTCTAAATACATTTTTAAAAAGCTGACTTTTAAATTAGCTTAAAAGCTACTTTTTGGCGTGTCAAACATAACAACTTAAAAAAGCTTTGACGCACCAAACATAGCGACACTGAACTTGAAAAATCTGATTTTAAATTAGTGCTTTAATGATTACACGATTTTTAAGTGCCAATGATGATTTTTTTTTTTTTTTTTTTTTTTTTTTTTTTTTTTTTTTTTTTTTTTTGGTGCAAGAGATCATATGCTATAATAAACAAGCAAATGAAATTACATTGCTATTCTTGCACTTAGAAATCACTTTATACACATAAAACCGATTATCTATTTTCAAGTGTAACAACGATGTTTTTGCAAGAGTTCATACTTCATAAACTCAAAATCCTATCAAATTTTCACATCTATTCAACCGAAATCACACCACTTTTACTCGGTGATTCAATATCATTATAATAACTCGAATATTTTCCAACCATTTCTCCTTCCCCCCAAATCGCATAAGCTTCTTCTCCATGAACAGCTTCATCACCAACTTCCATTTCCTCATACGTCATCCTCAAAGGCACAATTAATCTCACAAATAAACAAATCAAACTCGTCATTACAACATTAAGCACCACCACAAACAAAATCCCAAGCAATTGAATCCTCATTTGCCTAAACCCTAATCGAACGCTTTGTGACGTCCCCACACGCAATCCATGGAAGAATCCCATGTATTTACTTGCACTTCCGTAAAATAATTCGCACAAATGAGGCTCAGAGAAAAGTCCGGTGAGAATCCCGCCCAAAATTCCGGCAATCGCGTGCGTGTGCAACATCGCCATTGTGTCGTCCACTTTTTGAAGTAGCTTCAATTTTTTCTCAACCACCATCATCGTGAACCATGGAATTGAACCCGCGCAAATTCCCATTACAATCGCAGCGTATCCTTGCACTACCCCTGCGAATTTTAAGATTTATCAGAATAAAAAGGTGAAACTTGAAGTAGCCCTAAACATTGAGTGTTGATTTAGGATTTATAAGTACCGGCGCCGGGTGTGATGCAAACTAGACCGGTGATCATGCCTTGAACGGCGCCGACAATGGAGGGTTTTTTGAAGAACATTATATCGAGGATGAGCCATGTGAGGAGGCTTGTAGCCGCACATACATGAGTGTTTAACACTGCTAAAGAAGCGTCCATGCTTGCAACATATGGAGCTCCACCATTGAACCCGGTCCAGCCCATCCATAATAAACCGGCACCGGCTAACATCATTATAATGTTGTTTGGAGGGAACTTTTCTCTATCCACAGTCAACCTAGGACCAACCTGTACAAAATTTGGTCAATATCCAACAAGTCGAGTTTTTATGCCAAAAGTAGAAAGAAATACCGAAAATGGAGATGTATAAATTCGTTCTTAAAAGGTTCGGTTTTTAAGAAAAAAATAACAAAAATAGTCTAGTTATATACAATTTTACTTCAAAATAGTCAAAAAGCAACATAATTTCTAAAATAATCAAGAAAATTACAGATGGACTACTCCTATTTGTGAACTCATCTTCCCACCTTCGAACTCATAACCACCTGCGATTTCTTCCAGTACTATAAAAATAAAAATAAAATCCAGACTTGCATTTTGGAAATCGCCATCTGTGATTTTCTCCATACTACCTGTGAAATCATTTTACCTACCTGCGATTTCCTTCTTTTTTAGGGTTGAGGGATTTCGTAGGTGGGCAGTGAGATTTCGTAGGTAGCATAGAGGAAATCGTAGGTGACGATTTTCAAAATGCAAGTCTAAATCTTTTTTATACTACTAGAAAAAATCGTAGGTTGAGTATGAGTTCACCAGTAGGGGTAGCTCACATGTGGTTTTTTTTTTTTTTTTTTTTTTTTTTTTTTTGGCTATTTTGAAGATTTTGCTAATTTTTAGCTATTTTGAGATAAAACGTTATAAGATTATGTTATTTATTTTTGTTTTTTTTTTTAAATTTTTTATCTTTAATACCAAATTAAGTTTTGGACTTGTTATAAAGGGAATTACCCAATAAGCAGCGGTGTAACCTGCGACTCCTGAAGACACGTGAATAACATAACCACCAGCATAATCAATGACTCCCATTTTGCTTAACCAACCTTCCGTTGACCAAATAGTAAACGCACTAAAAGTATACGAAAAAGTCAACCATAACGGAACAAACAACATCCACGCATAAAAATTCATCCGTCCCAAAACCGCGCCGGCGATCAAAATCAAAGTAATCGCCGCAAAAACAAACTGAAAAAACACCATGCTCGCATTCGGAAACATTCCAAGATAAGCTTGTTCTAGAAGGTACTTCTGTTCAAGGGCAATATAGACTTTTCCCCATACTGGAATAAGCTTGTCGCCGAACGAAAGCCGGTATCCCCAACCTACCCAACAAACGAGAACCATCGCAAAAGCATATAACGCCATGAAAGCAGAATTCACCGCCCATTTCTTTTTCACAGCGCCGCCGTACAGGATTATAAGCCCTGGGACACTTTGCATGCCGACTAACGTCGCCGCCACTAGCTGCCATGCATTGTCGGCTTTGTTCATCCATTCTGGGCTTGCGTCGTCGGGTAACAGGTTTGGTGGAAAGGAAAAGGGTTGGGTTAGGTTGAAGAGCGGCGGCGACGGTGGTGAGAAAGAGAAACTCATCTTTTTTTGTAACACAAATCGAGAATTGTGAGCGGTGGCATTAATTAATAGCACAACCGGCCAGTTCCACCGGCCATATAGTGGTAGTGGTGTCGATGATCTCAAGGTACAAGTCGTTATTGCAGTAATATAATACAAGTAAATCGGTATATTGGGATTGATGTTGCTACTTCCATTTGGCTTCTATGGTGGATTTTGGTGGTGATGAAGTAAACAATTAGAATGGACAAAAACGAATGTATTTCGGTAGAGATGAATATAATCCAACGGTTATAATGCAGACTGTAAAACAAAAAGTGTTGTCATTAAAGTTCTTATGAATTAATCAACAGCGAACAAGTCGTTGTTGGATAATTTTGCCAAGAACCGTGAAATGTTGACAGAAAGTATAATCTAACGGGAAAGATCTTAACATGGAAGACAAAGTATAGGTTTAAAAATTAGAAGGTAATAGGACAAAATGATAGAATTAGTGATGGAGGGAATCTTGTATTATTATCAGGAGCGATGCTATACTCACTATACCCCAGGTGTCTACCATTCACGAAAATTGGTTTAAAAGTTATTTTTATAAGGGTGGAATGTTTCTTTATTTAGCTTGAAAAAAACTAGGGCGCGTTTGGTAGGGCGTAATCACAGGGGGAAAAGGAATAACTCAATAAGCTGGAATGCAATATAGTGTGTTTGGTTGATATAAGGAAAGGAAAACCCCATTGATGAAGGAATCCCATTCCATGAAATCGCGTCTTTTTCATTCCTGGGGGTAAACCCGTTTTTTTTTTCATTCCATTCCCGGTCAATAGAGCAACTTCCCAGATTGCCCTCTATCTCCATCTCAAAACGGAAGCATCGCACGACCTTACTAAAAATCAGCATTGCATCTTCCCCAAAAATCGATATCAGTTGTGCCCTATAATTATCTAAAAGATAAACTAGCAACATATTTCCTTTTCCCTCGAAATCGCACAGAATTGCAACGAAAATCAGCTACAAAAATAGTTTCTTGTCATTGATCGCACATTCACGACACTACAAGAAATCGTCAGGCTCGTCTTTGATAGCATACACTCAAAGTATATTCCAGCAGGGGTGCAAGAAATTCATCAATGTTAGAATTCTTTTTGTACTTACATGTTCTTCTTTGTACTTCGTGTTCTTGAATTTCCCATCTGAGATGGTTGCTGGTGTAATACGTCCGTGTAATACATATTGCCAATATATGATGGTCTCGATTTTGCCTGATAATTATCATCTGTTCTGTATATGTATGTACGGTAGCTGCTCCCTAATGATTTCACCTTCCCAATCTCAACCTAATTTACTGTCGCTTTTTCCATTTCACGCAGTAAAATAAAGAATCGCATATAATTTACTTAGAGCTTGCCCTGAATTCACATGTTTCACCTCAACTTCTCTTCTAAACTTGATAATCACAAATGAGTATCAGATAAAAACAGTAAAACACGCAGCTTTTGTAGGGGTATAAAGGGTTTTTTCTAGATTTCTTTTCTTATTGAAATGGATGGGAATGTGTGTTCGAGGGACTCGAGATACAGGAAGGTTCAAGATGAAGGTTTAAAATGGTGGGCCACTTTAATGTATGAAGTGGTGCTTATATTTCCAATTATGTTGACTAGAGATTTAAATGGATCAAAAAGTTCAATAATATCTACTGTGAAAAATATATATATCGGATGTACTTTGTGTTGGGGGTATTTTTGTCATTGTGCATCAACTTCATTTCATTCATTTGTGTATTTTTGTGTACCAAACAACGTGGATGAATGATCCATTTCATTCCAATAGACCAACCAAACATCATAATGGAATGGTAATAATCCATTTCATTACCTTCTCCATTCCATTACCTTCTTCATTCCATTCCGTTGTCATTCCATTTCAACGTACCAAACACACCCTAAAGAAAAGTTTTTGTTTGGCAATACGAGTTTAATGTTTTATTTTTAATAAAACACCTTATAATTTAAAAGCCATTTTAAGTTTTTTTTTTAGAAGTTTTTAACTTACCTTGAAGCTTCGGTCCCCAACTCGAAGCTCGAAGCAAGCTTCTAGCTTCCAATGTAACATCTGCAACTTGGGGGTAGAAATTTTATTTAGTGAATTTCTATATGAAATAAATTTACATTTCAATTAAATTAAGTGATAATAGTCAATATGAAAACGTTGGTTTGACTTGAATTTAACTTGGTCAAACTAGATGTTGGACCTTAATTCTTAAGATACTAACTTGTTATAGTTAAGTTATGAATTTTTAAACTTGTATAAATGTTAGGAATTAGTTTGGGAGCAAATTAAAAACTTAAAGGTATAGGGACTATTTTAATCAAGTGTCCAAACATTTGAATTTAAATCCCTAATCCTTTCATTCTCTTTGGTTAGGAATAATTTTGGGAGCTAGAGAAGGATTAGGAAGCGATGTTGAAGAGGAAAGTAGAATTGGAAGTTGTTTGAAGTTGGTTCGAAGATTAGAAGCTTAAATCATCAAAGGAACTTGTCGAAGGAAGCTAATCTTCACTTATCTTCTCCATTTTAGTTTCAAACTAAATCCTTCACAAATATGAATCCATGGATGATTTGTGATTAGGGCTGAGGTTTTGATGATGAATGCACGCTTAGGTTGCTATTGTAGCATTAATATGTCAATAATGAGTTTGATTTTTAGTTATTAGATGCTTTGGAGATTTTCAAACCCTAGATCATATGAATTTCGATTTGATATATTAGAATATGAAATTGTTTTCTACTTTGACGTTGAACCATGATTTGGTATCACTAATTGGTTGTTCAAATCAAATCATGAGGTCAATGGCTTCAAATTGATCAAACGGGGAAGTTCAAGTTTTGATTTGAGCTCATAAGCTTTCAATGGCGATTTTAAATCTAACTTGGTAAGTTTTTTGGATGGCTTCTTTAGATTTGCAACTTATAATGTCAAATCTAACTTAGAAACATCAATCATTGGTTATGTTTATGTTAACTAAGTCAAACTCATAATGATTTGTTCTTAAATTGAACAAAAATATATTTTTGACAACTTGAAATAGATTTTGGAGAATAAAACCAAAGGAGTTTTCATTTTGCTACTTAAGTACTGTTGAAGGTTTATAAAAAGATAAATCCCAATTAGATAGCGTATTCATATTTCTGGTTGCAATAAATGAAAGAATCAAATAGTTGTGGTTAAATTATAAACATAAGCAAGTCAAACTCAACAGTATCTAATTAGTCTTTTATATTTGTACATCAGGTTTTAGATCTTAACTAATTATTAAAAGAGTAAATTACAATTTTGGTCCTTAAGGTTGACATGAAATTACATTGGAGGTCATCCTTTTGAAATCCTACATTTAGGGTCCCTGTGGTGATCAGATTTTTACAGTTCCAGTCCCTCATGCGGTTACCGTCAACTTTTTCTGTTAACTTGGATGTAAAAAGACCATTCTACCCTAACTTTAACTTTTATATTTCTTTTGTTATTTTTAAAAAAAAATTAGGTGTAAACGTAAAAACTCAAACCATCATTAACCAAACTAAATTACACTCCGAAACAGCGCACAAACGTAAAAATCTCGCCGTGTAGAACACGATTCCAACCCACCACTTCAGTTCCAAACTCCAATTTTCCAACTTCCATTTATCTCTTCGAGTAATCAATGGACTTCGCCGCCGGCGAAGACCAACAACAACAACCGATCGAACACGTCTTATCGTTCCAAATTGTTTTATCTGATCGAATCCATCAAGGCGTCGACAAGTCCAAATCCTACAAACTCGAGTGTACCGAAGCCGGAAAAGTTGTGGACCGTCTCTCTCAGCTTCTCCGGACTTTCGTCCCGTTCACCAACATCGCACCTTATTTCTACGACCGCCCCGTCCGCCGTGTCTTCGCCGATATTACTAGGACTCTAAAACGTGCCCTAATTCTTGTATAGAAATGCCGCCATCGTGGTGTGTTCCTCCGTGTCGTCAGCATCATAAGCGCCGCTGATTTTAGGAAACTATTTAAATTCCTTGATGCGTCAATCGGTGACATGAAATGGTTGCTTAGCATATTCGATAGTGGCGGAGATTCCGACGTTGTTCTCTCGTTACCCCCATTGCCAGTAACGATCAGATTTTAGCATGGGTTGGGTCTTATATATCTTCACTTCATTTATGTCCGTTAAATGTTAAAATCAAAGTCGCAAACGGGTTATCTTCATTAGCACATGATAACGACCGGAACAAAAAAAATCATAGTAGCAGAGGGTGGAATTCCACCATTAAAGCTTCTGAAAGAATAGAGAATGTGATCAGACCACTTGTCACATTATTATCATTCGAAACATTCTTAGGTAATGATCCGAAGCAAAAGTATTCTTTCGATTGTCTAGTTAATTAAAAAAGACACAAGAAATTACACTTCGTCTTCTTCAACATGGTCGATGAATAGAAAAGAAAGACAAAACGAGCCGTATGAATTGAAACTCGAACTGAAAACCAATTATGTGAAGGCCTTATGGATGCTTGCAAGAGGTAATCTAGCAAACAGTAGAATAATAACAGACACAAAAGGGTTACTCTGTTTGGCTAAAATTATAGAAACAGAAAAAGGCGAATTGAACTGTTTCATGAATGTCATTGAAATCACAACCGCAGCGGAATCAAACCCGGATCTCAGACGGGCGGCTTCAAGACTAATTCCCCGGCTGTAAAAGCCGTAATTGACCAACTCTTGAGACTAATCCACGATTCTGATTCCGGTGACTCTTCAATCAAGATTCCAGCGATCCACGCATTCGGTTGTTTGGCGCGGACATTCCCGGCTATACAAACCCGCATCACGAATCGTTTTCTTCTCCTTTCTCCGATCACGTCTGTAGGAAATAGGGCAAAGGAGAATGGTCTTTTTACGTCTTAAATTTTAGAAAATAACAAAACAAAAAAAATCAATTTAGGGGTAGAATGGTCTTTTTCCATCCCAGTTAACAGAAAAAGTTGACGGTAACTGTATGAGCGACTGAAACTGTAAATATATGATCACCACAGGGACCCTAAATGTGAGATTTCAAAAAGATGACCCCCAATGTAATTTCATGTCAACCACAGGGACCAAAATTGTAATTTACTCTTATTAAAATTAATGTTTGAATGTTAGTTAATCATCCTACGTCATTGGAAGTTGAATTAGAGGTGTTAAAATTAAATTGGACAAGTTTAGGAATCCTAATGTAAGTTTTAACTCAATATGTGTTGCTAGACCATTCCACTCGGCCAAGTGAAACTACAGAGAAAATCTAGTTAATCGAGTAAAACCCTCTATGAGAAATATGAATTTTTTTATACTTGATCCAATTCAACTCTAGTTGCTTCAATTACTCTTCCATGAACTTAGGGATGTTATGTAAAAGGATAAAACTGGATGTTTAAGTTTCGGATTATAATATAACTAGAAGTTAATATCTCAATCTATTTTGATATTTAGACTACCAATAGCCATCCAAACATCACAGGAAATGGAATTGAGTGACTATATTACTTGAAGTGAATTCGTTACCCATGAATACATGTCCCTACTATCTCTCTCTCTCTCTCTCTCTCTCTATATATATATATATATATATATATATATATATATATATATATATATATATATATATATATATATATATATATATATATATATATATATATATATATATATATATATATATAGTTGGGTTCAATACAGAACAAATTTAAAACAAGGAACCAAGGAACCAATCGTGTGGTCGGAATACAAAAGATCGACGGCCAGAAAAAATGATGTACATTTACTAGTTAGACGCAAATGTAGAGGATTATAACAAAAAACCCACTTCGTTTTTTATGTTTTTTTAATTTTTAAGCTTATTCTTTTTTCGAAAAAAAAACTAAAAATACCAAAATTCATAATTTGTCATCCTCTATAAATAGACATCCATATTGATATACAATTTTTTTTTTTATACTTCAAGTTCGTCCAGATTCACCATGCGAATCTGAACTGAACCGTATTGTTTTAGATATATTCATTCACATATAAATGACAATTCTATTCGATTTATTCAATAATTTTTTTTACCAATCACATGTGAATTTTTAGGAAATCATTTTGAATTTTAGTTAATTCAATTGTAGATGACATCAAAAGGTTGAAATAGTAAAAATATAAGTGATTTTTCTTGAATTCACATCTGAATCTAAGAATGTTTTTAAAATTTACATGAGTTGTTATTGAATGATTCACAATTATTGAAAAATTTGAGTTCAATGACTATTTACATGTGAATTATCTTCCATACAAATTTAGTACAATTTATATTTACATTGTGAATTTTAACTGTTTTTTGTCTTAGACATGTTAATTCACATATAAATTGTAATTGTACCTGGCTTTTTCAACATTTTTTTATCATCCACATGTGAATTTTAAGCAAAGTAATTTGTGAATCTAAATTAATTCATTTGCGTATGATCAAGATGTTAAAAATAGTGTGCATCTAGTTTTAGATATATTAATTCACATATAAATGATACTTGTATCCCATATTTTCAGCAATTTTTTGTTCATTCGCGTGTAATTTTAAGTAAATTAATTTGTGAATCTTAGTTAATTCAAATGTATATTATCAAAATGTTGAAATTGTAAAGAATATAAATGAATTTACTTAAATTCAATATGAAAATTTAGTGAATTTCACGTTTGAATCTAAAAGTTTATTTAAATTCACATAAGTTGTTATTGAATGATCAATGATTGTTGAAAAAAATAATTTCAATGATTGTGAATAATCTTCTATAAAAATTGTTATAGTTCAGATTCACATTGATTAAGTGTTGTGAATCTGAACAAGATTTTTGAATATATTTTTTCGTTTTTGCTATATTGATATGGATGTCTATTGAAAGAGAATAAAAAATTATAAATTTTGATATATTCGATTTTTTATTTCGATAAAAAATAAGCTCTAAAAATAAAAAATAAAAAATAACGAAGTGGGTTTTTTGGAATTATCCGCTACATGCGCGTTCAATTAAGAAATTTACAACCTTATCTTCTGCCGTCGATCATTTGAATTCAGATGTTCACGATTGGTTCATTGGTTCCTTGTTTTATTTTGGTTCTCTATTGAACTTATATATATATATATATATATATATATATATATATATATATATATATATATATATATATATATATATATATATATATATATATATATATATATATATATATATATATATATATATATATATATATATACAGAGAGAGAGAGAGAAAGAGAGAGAGAGAGTTAGGATATATTAAACACTATAGTTATTGTGTGGACGTAAGACCCAATCAGAAGCCTAGAATCAATCACCAAGGGTTTTTTGGTCAATTGATATTTAAATTAGTTAATTAAATTAAAATTAATACCTACAATTATAGTAAATTGAGCCTATAAACAAGGTAAATGGGTAACTGTCAATATTATCACCTTCATTATCTCAACTTTCCATCACCACCATAAATCCGTCCCCCATAGTTGCCGATCACCACCTTTGGTAAACACAGCAGCACCACCGATTAACTTCTGCCGCCGTCGACTTGTAATCGCAATCATCAATGAATTTCAGTCTCACTCTCGAGTCTCACTCATTCGACTGCAATCTTCACTATCAGGATTTAGGTTTCTGAATCAGGACTTCTGATCGTCCATCCTCCAGTCGATGCCTACGTTCCTCCGGTTTGCTTTCTCCCTCGCCATAAGCAGCTATTTTCATATTAATTGGATTTTATAAGAGTTTCTTCTGTTATTGATCTACACCGCATCACCCAAGCTAATGTCATCTTTTTTGTGAAATTCTTTATGTAGATGATCTAGGTATATTCACTGCTATGTTACGATCTTATTTTAGAATTTGAAGCTTATGCAGTAATTCTTGTTAGGACTGAAGTATCGAAGGAATTGATATGTTTGGTCGCCAATTCAATAATACAAATGTTTGGAATATGCCAAGGAAGCTCCTATAAATGGCGAAAATAAACTAGGAGGTAACAATACATGTTGTCTGCCAATCGCCGGCTCCAAGAGTCAGCCACCGTCGCCGGCTACGATAGAGCTGCTCACTATCACTACTGTATTCATTATCTCCGATGAGTGTATAGGATAGTTGTATTCTATGAGAATTGTATTCTTTCAGAATGTTATTTGTATTCTGTCAAGAATGACATGGTATTCTGTCAGAATTCTTGAAGATTTTGGGGCTGGAAACACGCACATTATGATCAATGTTATGGAGAGATAAGTTGAGATTTTTGCCGATTCTGGGTAAATCTTTGTATAATTAGAAAATAGAAGAAATAAAGAAAAAGCTTTCGAGTGTGACATCGTATTCTGTCAGAATTTTGTCAAGAATGAAACTGTCAAGAAATAAAGAAGAAATTTCTATTCTGTCAAGAATGACATGGTATTCTGTCAGAATTCTTGAAGATTTTTGACTATGTACTTCAATCCAACAGAATATGTAATTATGATTTTGTATGATTTTGTAGTTCATTCTAATAGAATCTTAACTTACTTTCATATAAACATGATTTTGAAATTCATTCTGACACAATGTAAGTGTTTAAGAACTCAGAATAAGAATCGATTTATTAGAATTGTAACATAATCGAAGCTTGAATTTGAAAATAAATTCGAATTCGAATTTGAAATTAAATTTAAATTTGAAATTTAATACCATAAAATCTCACATTCCATATTTAAAAAAAAACATAAAATGTCCATATTACGCTTTAGAATGATATAATTGGAAAGCAGATGATTTTTTAATTAAAAAAATCAATATTTTGTAATTAATCATAACCATTGATCATTAGAATTTTACGCACCAGATTTGTCCTTACAACCACACAATAATTGTTGTTCTTAATATAACATAGCCCTATATATATATATATATATATATATATATATATATATATATATATATATATATATATATATATATATATATATATATATATATATATATATATATAGTATGGTCCTTTTGGATTACACGGAAAACATTATTAAGGACGAAATAATCAAAAGTGGGATTAAAAGGGACTAGTTTGTTAATTGTCATTTTATATGAATTAACTAGAAACTAAGGAGGGGATAAAGGGAATAAATCCAAAGTTATTTAGGATTTGATAAAGCCTTGGAAAACTCCTTGGAGGAAGCCCACATAATTAGGCTTTGCCTCAAATAAAAATACAAGGGGTAGGCAACATAGGAAGAAAGTCAGGAAACCCTAATTCTTCCTCCTTTATGCCACCACCATTTCATCTCTCCCTCCCTTACCTGCAACCACAAGTAACCTTAGGGAGCCATCACCCTCTCCACCCAAAAACCCATCCCTCACTTGGTATTGTTCCCTCGTTCTCTTATTGACTCATCCCCAGCTAGGGTTGTAAAGACTAACAAAAAGATCATAGTAAGGAGGTTTTTTGCACCGTAAGAAACCGTCGAGTGCTCACAGCTTTGAGAAGCTCACAGCTAGGGTTTCTATGTTTGCTCATTGTGTCATTGATCTTGCTTTTGGGTGCGAGTTCACTCTAAGGGTGCTACTATGTTTCAAGTTTTGTTGAACATGGATCCAGATCTTGGGTCTTGATTTTGTTTATTTTATGCTTTCTTTGCTATATTGTATGGTGTTATTGTCATCAAAACCAAATAGCGGTATCAGAGCCACCTTTTAAAAATTCTTGCACATTATGCTTATGTTTTAAGTAATACAATTTTCTTGAGGTATAAGTTTTTACACATAAATGGGAAATTTATATGTATGAATTATGCACAAGAAAATTGGTTGATTAGAAAAGGTTTTTTTTAATGTATTTGATATATGATTCCATGATCCCAATGTTTGTTAATCTAAAAATATTTTTGAATATATATGTACATTGAATGAATGACAAAACAAATTTATATTCAAAGTGTTTTAATTGTTATATGTTTTCCCCCAATGTTTTGATCTAGTTAGAGTTTTATTAGTTTAACTTTTGGCATGAAAATTTACACTAATAAAATTATAATGTGTATTTATATGTTTGTGCTATTAAAAAGAGTTTTAATAGAATGAAAATATATACATAAAGATTGTGAAGTGTTTGTTTTAATTGTTTAAAATGACAATCTTGATCAAAATATTTAAAGCTTGTATGGACCAGTAACTAATTGTAAAACTATTAGATTAGGAAAAATGTAATACTTTAAAAGTTGTAATAAAAGAATATTGAAGACCACCAAGGTGGTCATGATGATTGGAGTCCTACGTAATGTCAATGTGCATCAAGAGTGGATGACGAGGCAAGTGGGAGCCGTGCATCATTGTATTTGTTGTCTATGGTAATGACAAAGTTTTTCGGTGTGATGGTTTATCCGAAAAACGCATATGATAAGACAATTGTTATTGTTATTTGCATTTGTATTATGTTTGTTTTAATTTGTTTAAAAGTGTTTGAACTAGAAATCAAAGTTTAAACATAACCAAATTTTTTAAAAGTTAACAAATGATTTTTTACAAATAAAAACTTTCAACTATAAAATGTTTTATAGAAACAATTTTAAAGGAGTTTTAAAATGATTGTTTGCCAAAAGAGATTAAAATGTTTTGACTAAATAAAAATTTGTTGAAAGTTAACAAATATTTTAATTGGAAAAAATAAAAGTGTTTTATAAAACCAATTTTAAAATATTGTTAAAGTGATGGTATGCCACGAATGTAGTTAGAATTCTATAACGTAAATAAAAAAAACACCGTTCCATAAAATGTAAAAACATGCTATCCATGAAAAACCTACATTAAATAATAGTCTTTCAATGTGGGAAGTTTCAAAGACAAAACATCTGTTAGATTGTTAGCCAAAATGATGTGATATTCGTGATAAGTCGTGTTTCTTAGGTTGGATGTCACGTGGTTTTTTCATGTATGATTTATCATCTGAGCTTGTGATCCGCAACAAATCAACACGAGCAAATATGAGCATGGAAGGGATTAACATGACAATTGACTTAAAGTCACTTATTGCAAACAAATATAGGAGTTTCAAACAACTAACTATAAACAAACTCTACTATATATATGTCATCAAATGAAAATTCATATGTCACAAGTTTTGCACTGCAAGGGCGTAAAATAAGCTCAATGACATAAATTAAGCGTGTTAGTTCAAAAACTTGAGAAGAGTACTCGATTTTTGTGGGAAAACTTTATACCAATAAGGAACGAGTTCCTAAGGATTCTTTAGTTGGGTCCACTAGAGCCAAATTAGACGATCATAAGAGGTGTCTAAATGATTTAGGTGAGGTGGCATGTCTTATGCTAGGCACCATGATTCCCGAGCTTGAAAAGATATTGAGATGTCTTAGGGCACATGACATGATTACCCGACTTAAGGACTGTAAGAACCCGCGAAAAAGTAAAAAAGGGTAAAACCGTCTTTTGTCACGTTGTACGATTATTATGTGTAATAATATGTAATTGCAAAATACTATAATGAGAAATAAAAGTTTATGAGAAATTTGAAGTTTTGCCGCGTGAATAGTAAAATTTGACCAAAAAGGGCAAATTGGTCATTTGACATGAAAATGACCAAAAATGTCAAGAAAATGTCAAGTTAGAAGTTAATGGAACTTTGGTTGCAAGTTATGGTCTTAGGACCATCTTTGTAGAAAAGTTAGAAACCAAAGGACCAAAAATGTAAATTTTTTATGTTAATTATATAACTCTAAAATAGAGTTATTTCCCTCATTATGTAAGGAAAACAATAGAAATTCTCCAAAGGATTCTAGAGGGCACGAGAGACAGCAAGAAAGAGCAAAGAAGAAGAGGAAGATCAAAGGAATTTGTCAAAGAAATCAAGAAAGGAATTGGAATTAGTGATTCCAAGGTAACATTTCTTAAGTTCTAACCTAGTTTTTGGGTATGTGCTTGAATTTGGTCTTTGGAAGAAATTGAAACTGAAATTGCAGTTATAAATCGTGTGGGTTAAGTAGCTAATGCTTCCAATAAGCCATTAGTAAAGAACTTAACTTGAAAACATAAAAGTAGAATGCTATTCTTGAGAATTTTCAAGTTTAGCCAAGAACTTTAATTCCTATAATTGATCTATTAAAGTGTTTTAGTGGCTTAAAACTTGTTATTAGTCAAGGGTTTTAGTCCTAGAACAAACCCCAGGTGATTAAGACCTGGAATAAGAGCTTAAAGCCTTAAAACTGCATGCTACAGTGCCAAATCACGACTGATCAGGACACTGCCCAGGCGCCAGGCGCAGTGCGCCCAGGACCAGGGCGGGTTGCGCCCAGGCGCAGTGCGCCCTCAGACAGGGACCAAAATTGTTAGAAATTTCAAATATTCCAAACGCTAGAAACCATAGCTAGACATGTCCGATTGACCTGAAATTTTAGCCATAACCCTAAAATGGTATAAGAACATGTTGGGAATGGTTAAATCCGCAATCCGACCTTGCGGAAAAGTCACTGTAGCTAGGGGTGGCAATTGGGTCGGGTTCGGGTTGGCGGGTCGCGGGTTGGCGGGTTGGCGGGTTAGAAAGGCCAACCCAAACACGACCCATATAAATATTCGGGTTGGCGGGTCACGGGTTGGCGGGTTGGCAGGTAACCCGGACACGACCCGTGTAACCCGTTTAATTATACGGGTTGGCGGGTTGGCTGGTTGGTGGGTTATATATGGGTTGGCGGGTCATAAACGGGTTAGCGGGTCGCGGGTTGGCGGGTCATATGCGGGTTGGCGGGTCATTTTCAGCTTATTTTTTATTTTTATTGAAAATAATAAATATTAAAATATATATGTATATATATATACGGGTTGGCGGGTCAACCCGCGAACCCAACTAATGACCCGAACACGACCCATATAATAAACGGGTTGGCGGGTTGGTGGGTTGACGGGTTGGCGGGTCAAAAATCTCGACCCAAACCCGTTTATTTTCGTGTCGGGTTCGTGTCGTGTCGCGGGTCGTGTCGAGAATTGCCACCCCTAACTGTAGCGGCAGTGGCTAAAATCACTATTCACGTTAAAACTTGATTTTTGGAATTTAAGCTAGACTTGTCCAATAAACTTCAAATTTGAAACACAAGTCTAATATGGGATAAGATTTCATGGAAAAGAGTCGGAACTGAAATACGACCCCTCGGGATTACTGTAGCAGTATACGCGTATCTCGGGGAAAATGATAAAACGAGTGTATTAATGGTTATACATTTATTATAACCTGGAGTTATGTCATATGAGACTTTAGCATTATAAAGTAAATTATATTGAGTATTTATATATACTAATTGTATAGGTGGTGCTTCAAACGTTATTGAGCACGGGAAAGGAAAAGCCGTACGTGACGCTTAGTAAACCGTAATAGAATCAAGGTGAGTTTTATGAGGATGTTTTTTAGTACATAGCAAAATGATATTTTCAGAAAATGATATTTCCAAATATTTGCAATTTCTAAGGTTTGGAAATAGTTTTGAAAGTAGCTCCTAAAGCTAATTGTTTAAAAGAGATTTCAAAGAAATTCAGTATTTAAAGAAGTATAGTTTATAAAGTTTTTGAAAGAAGCTCCGTACATGAGCTAAAGATGTTGAGATTAGTTTTAAAGATATTTTTATTATGAGTCTAAAGTTTATGAGTTGAGTTATTTATAAATTGTGTCCCATTTTGACCAATTTAATATGTAATGAGATAAGAATTAAAGAAAGAAAGAAGAAAGAGTTAGTTGTCCGGACGAGGATCACCCACATAATCGGGGGATCAGAAGACACTACTGGGATGGTACCTCCTGCCGCGAAGTAGTTGTCTAGCTTAGTATACCCTTGTGCTTGAATTCGTTCCAAGTCACAAAGGGGAGACAGAATGAGCATAACCGAGTGGGCAGATCTGTTCTGTCCCGCGAGGGGAGCTAGTTGAATGAATTAATTAACTTAATTCATAAGTTTCAGTTGGTCACGAGAAAATGAGAAAGAAAGCAGTTCTATGAAAGAAAGTCTTTTGAAAGTTTGAAAGTAAAGAAGAAAAGATATTTTGAGAATTATGAGATAAATCAATTTTGAACAGTGTAACTTTAATATTTCAAGTTTTGAACAGAAAAGCTTTTGGGTCTAAACACATATTACTCAAGAGGCTTTATGTCTCACGTATGCTATTTTTGAAATGCTATGTACTTAGGTGAAAGAAGCAAAGGCTGCAGTTGGGACCGGTTTAAATACTGTAAGTTTAAATTATGGTATCTGTATTGAGTCTGTAATACCCCCTCGAGTTAAGTTTGTAAAATAAATATAAAAAAAAATTAAGTGGCTATTTTATAGTCACGAGTTGTAAAAATATGTTTGAGAACTGTATTTGTACTTTAAATATGGTTTGAAGAAAAGGGGTGTTACAGTTTTGGTATCAGAGCCATAGTTTAAGCGAACTAGGTGTCAGTACTTGGACCTAGACTTAAACTATGTGAGAGTTAAGTAGAGTACATACTTGAGTACGATGTAGAAAGTAAGTAGAGATAGAAGTAAATTCATAACAGTGGAACATGAGTCCTGGTGGTAAACTGGAAGCAAATGTGTATAGGTGGTTATAATAATATGGGCCCGTACTATCATAATCACAGGATATGCATTTGAGTTTGGTGGAACCACACAGGAATCATGTGAAGCTGTAAGAGATAAGTGTAAGAGGTTTGAGGGATATAAACTCAGTATACCTATGGAAGAAAATCCAGTATGACTGGAAATACTAAAGTATAAAAGAAAAAGTGTTAAAGCTGAAGTAGCAAATATGAGATTTATAAAAAAAACCATATACCCTGTATGAATCGGTATAAAGTATATGTAATAAAACATAAGAAAGTATGAGTAAAACGCACTGAAAATAAGATGACAAGAATGCCAAAGTAATAAAGGAGAAAAGTTTAATTTTGTGGTTAAAATAACCACCGTATAATCTATGCAGTCAATCGCGCGAGATCTCGCCGAGATAGCGCCGAGATAGCGTTTCGCAGGGTTAGGCCGAGATAGAAATCAAAATCTCGGTCAATAATCTCGCCAGCGAGAATCTCGCCGATAATGTCCGAGATTTGCCTAGATTTAGGAGCCCGAGATAGCGATATTGTCCGAGATTTGCCCGAGATAGCGGTAATGTCCAAGATTTGCCGAGATTTAGGAGATTTAGGAGCCCGATATAGCGATATTGCGCGGGATCGTTATAGAGATGATGATGATGATGAGATTGGAGATGTAGTGGAAGAGCTTCATGAAGAAGTGAATGCATTAAACGATGTTGACTCGGATGCCGAACACGTGGATTGCGATTAGATTTATGTTTGACATGTTGACACTTTTCATATTAGAATACTATCTATGTTTTATGTGACATTTTTATGCAACTTTTTGTGATATTAATTCTACGTAGTATTAATAGTCTAAAAGTAACAAAAAAAATCTCCGCTATACCACCGCTATACCACCGCGATAAACGCTAAATCGAATCTCGCTAGGTGACCGCTATAAGGTTTATGGCCGGGATAACTGCATAGCGTATAATATATTGAAAGTGTTAATAGAAGTAATGGAATATATAGTACAATTATAAAAGAAAGAGTATAACTAAAAATTTCTGTTGTTTAACGGAAATGAATTATGATTATGGAATAAAAATAAGAGTAATGTCACTACAGTGACCAAAGAAAGAAAGATTGGAAAAGAAATTGAATACAAATATATGAATGAAATTCATATAAGAAAGAAGAATGAAAACCTTTAAGTAAAACGAGTAAAAAGGAAATGAGCTAGGTTTGCAATTGTAGACAAACCCAAAAGAGGTATAAAAGAGTAAATAATACATAATGAGAAGTAGTATGATGTGTTGTTTATGAACAACCAAGAGATTAAAGTATATATATATATATATATATATATATATATATATATATATATATATATATATATAAAAGCTATGAGTAAATAAGATAGTATAAAATGAAAGCAAAATACTTAACCAAGTATTAGAAGAGGAATCAAAGACAGAAAAGAAAGCGTAAGAAATGGAAAGTTATGACTTCCAAACTCGAAAGAAGTATGACAATAAATGACATCCAATGATTAGAATAAATAAATAAGTAGTAAGTATAGTGCTATAATGGGTAATATAACAAAGTAAATTACCTAAAAAAAACGTTAAAGACTATGAGCAAGATGCATTGTTATAATGCAAGAAAATGAGTTGAGAAATGAAGATCGAATGCCTAATCAAGTGTTAGGCGAACAGTTAAAGATACGACAGACAGTAATGATAATAAAAAGAATATAAAGACAGTTATTAAAGAAATGGCCATTTGAAATCAGATTTAGTGACCATATAAATATGAAATAAGAAGAATTGAGAATGATAAAAGGATAACCAAAAGAATGTGAGAAAAATGACTAAAAGTCATAAATAACACGAGATAAAGAGTAAAAGTGAATATCCAGATAAGTCTTAGACAAAGAGTCAAATATGAAATAAGAACTAAAATAAAGAGACAGGAAGTTACTACCTCTAAGCGGAAGTAACGGGTAAAAGTAGCCAAAGATTAAAAAAAAATGGTCGGTACATGACTAGTAGCTATGGAACATAAGAAAGTGTATTGCGTATATCGCTTTAAGATATACATAAATAAAGAGAGTTAAGAAAAGAAGCTTAAAGGAAAGAACAATGTAATGTGTTGGGCATATAGCCTTATGACACATAGAGAGCAATGGTAAAAAGAATAATAAAAGAAATTTTGGGTATCAAACCTAGAAAATATATGATTAAAATATATAAGACATAGAGACTAAATGTTTATAAAAATGGTGGTAATCTATATGATTATGAAAGCAGTGTATGTTTAATAAGTAAAATGAGTTAAAACAAGAAATTGTTGAGTCAGAAACGCCAATCTTTAGTGAAGTATGGTTAAAATGAAGTCAGGATAAAAAGAGAAATAAAAGTTATTTCTGGCGTTAGCCATAGCAAGTAAAGAGTAAGCAAAAGATAGAATGCTAAACTAAGCATTAGTGTGAGAAATAAGAACTACACGAAAATATTAAAACATAAGTAGTAAGATGAGAATGGTACATGGGGTACCTAAGAAGATAAGAAGTGTACTCATAAGGGTACAGCAAGAAAGCTGAGAAATGAAATGTACAAGATTATATCAGAAAGAATAATGAGTAAAAGAGATTGAAATCTCCTAAATTATAAAGGAAAATGAAAGAGGTAAATAGATTGTTAATATGTCGAAATGTGAAAATGATATAAGTAAAGAGTGATACAAGACATGTAATTATAAAAGTAATACATGCAAGTAACAAGATGATGAAGGTAATAACCCTATGAGAATGTATGAAAACTACTAGTAAAGACAAAGAAAAGTTTAGTAGTAAATATAGTAACACCTTGGATACAAAAGGTTTTGCTTTAAAAAAAAAGATAGAAAATTCTTGAGAATTAAAGATGAAAGATAAGACAAAAGAAGCAAGAACAACGATTGACTTTTGAAGAGTCAATACTTTTAGTATATATAAATATAAGAAGTTATAAAAACTTCTAAAGGAATTATATAAAGATAATATGAGATATAAGTTTAATGACAAGAAAGAAGTAATTAGAAATGTAGATTGACTGTTGGAAAGTCAATTTTCTATAATAAAGTATGAAGTGATAGAGCTTCTAAAATAAGAGAGAGAAAGTAAAATTTAAAATATGAAATTTACTCAAGTAAGAAGAATAAGTAAAAGCTTTTATTACATTAAAAGAGCAGTTGAGTAATGCGTCTGTCCTTATATTACCAGATGGGACAGAAGATTTTGGAGTATACAGCAATACCTCACATAAAGGGCTCAGCTGTGTGTAGCTGCAAAGGAGTAAGAGTGTAGCATATGTTCCCAGATAATTGAAAGCCATAGAAACAAAGTATATTACTTATGATATAGCGGTAGTAGCAATAGTATTTGCCTTAAAAATTTAGAGGCATTACCTGTATGGAACAAAGCGCAAGCTATTCACTGATCACAAGAGTTTGTAGTATGTGTTCACTCAAATAGAGTTGAACATAAGACAGAAAAGATAGTTAGAGTGATCAGTGATTATGTTTGTGAGATTGTATACCATTCAGGCAAGCAAGTGTAGCAGCAGATGCATTGAGTAGAAAAGTTCCAGAGAAAAGAATCAATGCAAGATTGATACGCATATAACTAGTGTCCAGTATTATAGAACAGATTAAAGCAGTCAAACAAAAAGTTGGAAAAAGTATAGACTTGGGAGATGAGAAACGAGGAAGACATGCAGTTTGAGATAAGTAGACAAGAGCTAAAGACTTCTAGAACCCGCAATTGGGTACCGGAAGTAGGAGGTTTGAGAAAGCTGATTTTAGAAGAGTCGCATAAATCAAAGTATTCCATACATCCAGGGAATACCAAGACTTACCAAGATCTTAAAAGACAGTACTGGTGGCCTGGAATGAAGAAGAGGATAGCTAAGTACATCTCCAAGTGTGTCATTTGTGCACAAGTCAAGGCGGAACATCAGGTCCCGCATGAGGATGCTCAGTCATTGCACATTCCAGCCGGAAAGTGGGAAGACATAACCATGGACTTGATTGTCGGGTTACCGAGAACGAAAAGAGGTTATGATAGTATTAGTATATGAGTCATAGTGGACCGGTTGACCAAGAATGCACTATTACTAACCATAAAAGAAACTACTCCATTGGAGCAGTTAGACCAGTTATATATAGACTAAGTGTTAAGAAGATATGGTGCACCGTTGTCCATCGTGTCAGACAGAGACCCCAGATTTACCTCTAACTTTTAGAGAGCTTTACAAGTGAAATTGGGGACGAGAATTCAGCTAAGTACAACGTACCATCCACAAACGGATGGTCAGAGTGAACGAACGAATACAGACAATAGAAGACATGCTACGATCATGCATGATGGATTTTGGAGGCAGTTGGGATGAACACCTGCCCTTAGTGGAGTTTGCATATAACAATAGCTACCATATTAGCATTAAAATGCCACCCTTTGAGGCATTGAGTGGTAGAAAGTGTAGAACTCCTTTATGCTGGTGGAGGCGGGTGAGACTAAGTTAACAAGACCAGAAATTGTTAGAACGACCAATAAGAAGATTGGAGTGATTCAGACTAACATGAAACCAGCACAAGACCGACAGAAGAGTTACTTAGATCTAAAGAAAAGACTGTATGAGTAACAAGAAAGTAATTTAGTGATGATAAAAGTGTCGCCATGAAAGGGTGTAGTCAGATTCGGTAAGAGAGGAAAGCTGAGTCCAAAATATATTGGACCTTTTAGAATCCTGAAGAGAGTTGAGTTACAAGCATTCAAGCTGAAGTTACTACCTGAAGAAGTACTTTGGAAAAGAGGAGTTAGTGATATCGTATACAGACTTGAGAGTGGAGACTCCTAGCAGAATGATTGAAGAACTTGAAGCGATTCTAGAAATGCAGACTAAGAAGCTAAGGAACAAGGAGATTGACCTTGTACTAGTCAAGTGGAAGCACCCATTAGGGTCAAACCTAACTTGGGAAACGTTAGAAGAAATGAAGAGAAAACATCCGAATTTCACGGATTACGAAAAGATTCCGAGGACGAAATCCGTTTAAGGAGGGGTGACTGTAAGAACCCGCGAAAAAGTCAAAAAGGGTAAAACCGTCTTTTGTCACGTTGTACGATTATTATGTGCAATAATATGCAATTGCAAAATACTATAATGAGAAATAAAAGTTTATGAGAAATTTGAAGTTTTGCCGCGTGAATAGTAAAATTTGACCAAAAATGGCAAATTGGTCATTTGATATGAAAATGACCAAAAATGTCAAGAAAATGTCAAGTTAGAAGTTAATAGAACTTTGGTTGCAAGTTATGGTCTTAGGACCATCTTTGTAGAAAAGTTAGAAACCAAAGGAGCAAAAATGTAAATTTTTTATGTTAATTATATAACTCTAAAATAGAGTTATTTCCCTCATTATGTAAGGAAAACAATAGAAATTCTCCAGAGGATTCTAGAGGGCACGAGAGACAGCAAGAAAGAGCAAAGAAGAAGAGGAAGATCAAAGGAATTTGTCAAAGAAATCAAGAAAGGAATTGGAATTAGTGATTCCAAGGTAACGTTTCTTAAGTTCTAACCTAGTTTTTGGGTATGTGCTTGAATTTGGTCTTTGGAAGAAATTGAAACTGAAATTGCAGTTATAAATCGTGTGGGTTAAGTAGCTAATGCTTCCAATAAGCCATTAGTTAAGAACTTAACTTGAAAACATGAAAGTAGAATGCTATTCTTGAGAATTTTCAAGTTTAGCCAAGAACTTTAATTCCTATAATTGATCTATTAAAGTGTTTTTAGTGGCTTAAAATTGTTATTAGTCAAGGGTTTTAGTCCTAGAACAAACCTCAGGTGATTAAGACCTGGAATAAGAGCTTAAAGCCTTAAAACTGCATGCTACAGTGCCAAATCGCGACTGATCAGGACACTGCCCAGGCGCCAGGCGCAGTGCGCCCAGGACCAGGGCGGGGTGCGCCCAGGCGCAGTGCGCCCCTAGCCAGGCGCAGTGCGCCCTCAAACAGGGACCAAAATTGTTAGAAATTTAAAATATTCCAAACGCTAGAAACCATAGCTAGACATGTCCGATTGACCTGAAATTTTAGCCATAACCCTAAAATGGTATAAGAACATGTTGGAAATGGTTAAATCCGCAATCCGACCTTGCGGAAAAGTCACTGTAGCGGCAGTGGCTAAAATCACTATTCACGTTAAAACTTGATTTTTGGAATTTGAGCTAGACTTGTCCAATGAACTTCAAATTTGAAACACAAGTCTAATATGGGTTAAGATTTCATGGAAAAGAGTCGGAACTGAAATACGACCCCTCGGGATTACTGTAGCAGTATACGCGTATCTCGGGGAAAATGATAAAACGAGTGTATTAATGGTTATACATTTATTATAACCTGGAGTTATGTCATATGAGACTTTAGCATTATAAAGTAAATTATATTGAGTATTTATATATACTAATTGTATAGGTGGTGCTTCAAACGTTATTGAGCACGGGAAAGGAAAAGCCGTACGTGACGCTTAGTAAACCGTAATAGAATCAAGGTGAGTTTTATGAGGATGTTTTCTAGTACATAGCAAAATGATATTTTCAGAAAATGATATTTCCAAATATTTGCAATTTCTAAGGTTTGGAAATAGTTTTGAAAGTAGCTCCTAAAGCTAATTGTTTAAAAGAGATTTCAAAGAAATTCAGTATTTAAAGAAGTATAGTTTATAAAGTTTTTGAAAGAAGCTCCGTACATGAGCTAAAGATGTTGAGATTAGTTTTAAAGATATTTTTATTATGAGTCTAAAGTTGATGAGTTGAGTTATTTATAAATTGTGTCCCATTTTGACCAATTTAATATGTAATGAGATAAGAATTAAAGAAAGAAAGAAGAAAGAGTTAGTTGTCCGGACGAGGATCACCCACATAATCGGGGGATCAGAAGACACTACTGGGATGGTACCTCCCGTCGCGAAGTAGTTGTCTAGCTTAGTATACCTTTGTGCTTGAATTCGTTCCAAGTCACAAAGGGGAGACAGAATGTGTTAGTGTATCCCACATTGGTGCGACACGGTCCTATAAGTTTGTATATATGTTGGAGTCTCCCCTCTCTCCACAAGGGCTCTTTTGTAAATATATGTGGAGTCCAAGAGTGTCTCTCCAAAAGAGCCCTTGTGGAGAGAGGGGAGACTCCAACATATATACAAACTCATAAGACCGTGTCGCACCAATGTGGGATACACTAACACTCCCCCTCAGAGACGTAGGCTCGATGAGGTTCGGGGGTGCGGGACACCGGCTCTGATACCATGTAAATATATGTGGAGCCCAAGAATGTCTCTCCAACATATATACAAACGTATCCCTCAGAGACGTAGGCTCGATGAGGTTACAGGGTGCGGGACACTGGCTCTGATACCATGTAAATATATGTGGAGTCCAAGAGTGTCTCTCCAAAAGAGCCCTTGTGGAGAGAGGGGAGACTCCAACATATATACAAACTCATAAGACCGTGTCGCACCAATGTGGGATACACTAATAATAACCTTCTCCAATTGTAAGTTTTTTGGTAGGTGTTTATAAAATGTGCCATCAAGCAGTCCGGATTATCCTTGGTTGTTGAAGTCAATAAACATATTGGAAAACAGGGCTCAAATTAAAAAAGTGAAAAGTTGGATCTTATTTGTTTTTATTGTTTGTCGTTGGATTACCAATATTTATAATAATGTGGTAATAGTGTCCTTTTGTCACGAAACATACTTATATTTTTCTTTATTCGAGCCTTTGTTCCAAATTGACTAAGTATGTTGAATGTGATGTGTAAAGAAATAGCAATATAGTTCCAGTTACATGATTGATATTGAAATAGAATCAATATTTGCAACAAGATTAATATTGCAACTTAGTTTAACAAGCAACGAACACCACTATGTGGCTTAAGACATGTGAGATTGCTAACTTATGACATGTAAGACTGATGGCTTATGCAACTTACATTTATATGAAAAAAATGAATATAAACATTATATGAAACATAATATTTTAACGATAACCATTTTATCTTTTTCTTCCTTTGCCTCAAGAAGTTGCTGTTAGGTGAAGTGTGAATATTTTGAAGGTTGGTGAAGTTTGACAAATTTTGTTAGGTAGCCTAATTTTTTGTTTTGATTTCACATTAACTTCCAACATATATAAATAGCATCAATGGGTAAGTTAGAAGATGCACCACTTGAGCTCAAAACAAGAGTTATAAATTGTAATCTTATGAGTATTAATAAGATTTCTCTAGTTGTAGCCCGTGGACGTAGGATTTGCACCGAATCCGAACCACGTAAAAATCCTTGTGTTCTTCTTGCTTTATTTTCGTGAGTGTGTGTGTATGATAGTGTGTTTCCGCTGCGTGTACCCGGTCCGATTCCTAACAACTGGTATCAGAGCTTTGGGTTTCGGAGGAGGTCTCGGTTTTAGAAATTAGAGTATGCTCTGTGGTTGCAGTTTTGTCTGATCTTCCACATCAGAAACTAATTTCTATTAATCGTATTAAAGGTATCTCGGTACTTTGAAGGGTACTGTTCTGTCACACAAAAGTACTATAAAATATTTGTCTCTTGTTTGTCGTAATGGCTGAAGACAATGTTGTAATCGAGAAGTTCAACGGTTTTGACTTTAGCTGGTGGAAAAAGCAATTAGAAGCATTGCTATGTCAGAAAGATTTGGACGTGGTACTTGGGGACAAGCCGGAGAAAATGGAAAAAGTTGATGAAGATGTTTGGAACTCAAAGAACAAGAAAGTTAGGGCGGTTATTACGTTGTCGTTGGAAAGGAGCGTTGCTTTCAACATCATGAAGGAAACCACAGCGCGTTGTATGATGGATGCTCTGACGAGCATGTATGAGAAACCGTCGGCGGCTAACAAGGTGTTCTTGATGAGGGAATTGTTCACGACAAGGATGAATGAAGACAGCTCAGTTACGATTCACATTAACAATCTAAATTCAATTCTGTCCAGATTGTCATCTGTGGGAATTAAATTTGATAACGAGACTCAAGCTTCACTGCTACTAGCTTCACTACCTGATAGCTGGTCTGGAACAGTAACCGCTGTTACAAGTTCAGTAGGGACCAGTGGTATGACTTTTGAAGGGGTTAGAGATTTGGTTCTTGGCGAGGATGTCAGACGCAAGAATCAAGGTGGATCTTCTTCTTTTGAGTTATTAAATATCAGAAGAGGTAGAGGGAATAGTAGGAATAGTGGGAGCAGTGGGAGTCGGGGAAGAAGTTCATCTAGAACTTGGAAGAATGTGAAGTGCTGGAACTGCCAAGAGGTGGGACATGTTAAGAGTCAATGTCCAAAGAAAGAATTAAACAGTGTTGGTGCTGAGAATGTTTATCAGGAAGATGCATTGATACTCAGTATGGAAAACTGTGTAGACTCTTGGGTCATGGATTCAGGGGCTTCGTTTCACGCCATGGACAACGGAGAAACGATGGTGAATCTAAAAGAAGGAGATTTTGGTAAGGTACGGTTAGCAAATGACGAGATGCTTCAAGTAACGGGCATGGGAGATATTGATCTGGTTACTTCATTGGGAACTACATGGAACCTGAAGAATGTCAGGGTGATTCCGGAGCTGAAGAAGAAATTGATTTCTGTTGGTCAGCTGGATAAACAAGGACTAGAAGTAAGGTTTGGTGGTGGTAAACGGATGGTGGTCAATGGTAATTCGGTGATTGCTCAAGGTATGAAGCGTGGGTCATTGTATATGGTTGAGGTACCTGCTGAGGGAAGTATGACCGTCCCGGTTAAGCATGACAAAATCTGGTTCGCTAAATCTAGTGTTAAGAGACTTCATTTGGCAAACATGAAGTCTGGAGCCAAAGAGATGTTAGCTGAACGAGTTGGAAAGTCTAAACCATTCAGGGGATTTTGTGACAGTGGGAGCACGGGGTGTGTTCCGGGTACAGTTACAAAGAGCCGTTGGGTTTTGAAGACTAAGACTGAAAAATTCTCTCCTGTTGGAAGTTTGCAAAGTTTGGAGAGTGTTAGTGGTCCTCGGTGTATCTCTGGATCCGGTGGAGTGTCCAAGCAGGTTGAGACAGGGGATGAGTCGGTGGCGGTATTGACCACGACTGAGTCTGTAGCGGGATTAGCCACGGCTGAGTTGGAGCTAGTGGGAGCTTCAACTGGCCCTTCTAGTACTTAAAGATGGGGGGTGGCTGCAATTAGAGAAATTGGACTAAGTTTAGCTTGTTCTTGGGAGCTGGAGGCTTGGAAGACTTGGTTGTTTTAATACGTTGTTCAAACTATTCAAGTGGGAGATTGTTAGGTGAAGTGTGAATATTTTGAAGGTTGGTGAAGTTTGACAAATTTTGTTAGGTAGCCTAATTTTTTGTTTTGATTTCACATTAACTTCCAACATATATAAATAGCATCAATGGGTAAGTTAGAATATGCACCACTTGAGCTCAAAACAAGAGTTATAAATTGTAATCTTGTGAGTATTAATAAGATTTCTCTAGTTGTAGCCCGTGGACGTAGGATTTGCACCGAATCCGAACCACGTAAAAATCCTTGTGTTCTTCTTGCTTTATTTTCGTGAGAGTGTGTGTGTGTATGATAGTGTGTTTCCGCTGCGTGTACCCGGTCCGATTCCTAACAGTTGCATAAAATTTAAATGGTGTAACAAAATAGCTTTTTCTCAACCAATATGTGGCGTATGACATGTATGAGTAATGGTTTAAGTAACATAACCAACCTATGCTGAGATTATTATTCGAGATTGGGGTTATCAACTAATATAATAAATGATTAACATACCTACCCATAAAAATAAAACTATAACATATAAATATATTGTGTTTTAAAAGTAGAATGGAAGAGCAATTTTAGTTATAACGTAACAATCAAGTGAATACTTACAATTTATCTATTTATATAAGCCATGCTTGTTTCTAGTAGAAAATAACAACCAAGTCTATCAGATAAGCAATAAATAACAATTTTTGTAGGTATCAAGTAAAAAGTAGCAACTAAATACCAAGTACTGTAAGCATCATGTTTTTTCAGGCACTTTTAACATCACTTACTTTGAGGTTCCATTTAAGGTATCAAGTATTTAACATTGATATGTGTGTGTGTGTGTGTGTGTGTATATATATATATATATATATATATATATATATATATATATAACATCACTTACTTTGAGGTTCCATTTAAGGTATCAAGTATTTAACATTGATATGTGTGTGTGTGTGTGTGTGTGTGTGTGTGTATATATATATATATATATATATATATATATATATATATATATATATATATATATATATATATATATATATATATATATATATATATATATATATATATATATATATATATATATATATATATATATATATATATATATATAAGATAATGACTTTATAGGGTTATGAATTTTTAAAATTGTTCATATTTGGTCACTGAATTTATTTTTGTGCTTGATTTACCCATGAACTTTTTAAAAGTGTTTACATTTAGCCACATATATTTTTTTGTACACATATGACCAATAACTTAATGGTCATTTGTGGACAAAAAAAACATAAGTGACTAAATGTGAACAATTTTAAAAATTTCATGGGTAAATCAAGCACAAAAATAAGTTCAGTGACCAAATATGGAAAATGAAAAACATAAATGACTAAATGTGTACACGGGACAAAGTTCATTATCCCTTACATATCATTATCCCTATATATAACATGTATCAAGGTTCCATTTTAAGGTAACAATTATTTAACCCTTCTTATTATCACGAAAAACTACCAAGTACTCAGATAAAAATATTTTTTTTTCAATGCCATTTTATTACAATATTTTATTTCGAATTTATTTCAAAATAAGCTACTAGATCACTTGATGACATTGTGAAAACTACTTTTCATTATAAGGTTGTACTATGAGGTTACTTGAAGACATTGTGAGAACATTTTAAAGACTAGAAGATTGGTTACATGGCCGAATCTTAATCCTTTTTAGGTACTCATTTGTCTGGCATCAAATGTAGTGGTAAAAACATTAAATATAGCAATAAAAGGTTATAGCAATGTATTATGAGTTGACATGCATCTTTTACATAAAAAATAGAAGGTTAATTTCATGATTTTATGGTCTAATGTAACCATTTTATAAACAGTATGAAAATGGTTTAGTAGTGGGAAACCTGCCATGTTAGCATTACCCTTCTATTGAAGAAGACAACTACAAATAAGTTGAACTGATATGTAACTAATAGAGTAATAAGTTTTATGTAACTAAAAATCTTCTCAAATTAGTTAGTGAATATGAGTCAACATATCCAATTAGACTGACCAACAACGAAATGTAAGAATAAAAGAACAACACCATATAGTGATTAACAAAAAGTAAAAAAAAATGCCAATAAAATAATATTTTATCAATTTTAATGTTAGAGAATGAGTTATGGGTTACAAGTATTCAGTAAGAATTGGTAAACTACTGCATGTTAAGCAATAAGATATCATCCTACTCATTGATAAATATCCACCTTAAACACTCAGTTAACTTGTATACATGTCACCTCTTACATATAAAGTCATCACCAGACCTCTTTTTTTCAATAAATGATTATAATGGTAGAGGTTCGGCTATATGATCATACCAACTTGCATATTTATAAAAAAAATAATACGATATGTGTGTTGTCTACCCTATGGTTTACATATGATTGCCTCCTACCTGCCTCTCAATTTAGTGAATAAATACACATTTGATTTGGATAGTAGGATAAAGAAGAGTAAGTATAAAAAGTTATTATTGTTAGAAAGAAAACAAAAAGGAGAAAGTGTCCTAAATAATTAAGAAAAAAATGTTTATCAATTTCTTATCAATGATATAGCTAATGATGATTATAATTATAAAAGAACAATTTTCATCTTGGATGTCGATGATTTGTTTTACAAAAGGATTGATAAATGATTTTGGAAGTTATTTGAAGTAAAAATGAGCAAATCAAGTTTTGAGATGTTCTAACTCTAGAATAATCAATTCCAACATATAAATCCAATGGAATTGGAGTATTTAAAGGTTTATTAATATGTTTAGGAATTGTATTAATGATGATTAAGTGATTAGAATTACCTTAGTAGAACTAGAAATAATTTGGAGCTCATGACTTAATGTTGGTGTGTTGATGTTTATATGATCATTGCTTGAGCTCTTTGGATGTTTACGCATCTTAATAATTAAGTCATGAATATAAGATAATATAGTAATGTTATCAAATAAGTTTTTTAGGCTTAATGCATCCATTTGAATAGGTTGGAAGAGTTATGTAAGATTTGGAAGCATAAGGACCAAAGTACAATGGCTTAATGTGAAAAAATCACCATTTTTGGCATACCAGACCAAGCTCGAGGCTCAAGGCTAGTGTAATTGGGTCCGAGAAGGTTTGGGATCAGTTAACATTTACAATTTTTATAACTTGAGCTTAGCTTGTCCATTGGACCTCTAGTTGTTTCCATATAGACATGAAACGAGTATTATAACCATAAGTCAATAGAGCAACTATATAAGGGTATTTTGGTCATTTCGTAACCAGTTGTAGTATTCAATAGGTAGAGAGTAACATAAATTAGAGTCTTGGAAGGAGTGGGAAATCATAGCAGGCTTTTGAGCTAAGTTTACTAAGAGTACATGTCCTTATACTTACTTTGTTGTTTTTATTATTAGATTTCATATAATATGCTTATATGTGTACTAGTATGTGTATTACTTGTGCATTACATATAAACTCATTATGAAAATATTTTTGTTCATTTGAAATCAAATTTGGCATCCTACATGTGCATTCATATAAGATGTGAGACTTTATGGTCGTTCATTATATCCATGGGGGACTTGACTTGAGTGAAGTGATTAGATTTTTAGATAATCATCACTTGCACACGCATGACTAACTACCCTTTGTGTGGTGCATGTATGATGGTCCACATGTCACCTAGTTTGTAGTTGGGCATCTAAAAAGGTATAGTTGGAGTGATTCCTCTATGTCGTGGAGCAATTCCACCATGGTAGTGTGTTGCTTCCATTCTTGAGCCTAATTAACCATCTTTGTGAGTTTGGACTTTTGATATGAACTTGGGTATTGGGACAAATTCTTATATGATTCTATTCTACTTTCCGTTGTTGGTTTAAAAGTGACTTTTTGAGGTTAGTTTTGAGTCGGAATGATTGTCATCATTCTCACTAGACATTCCATTGTCTGACTTATTTTGGTAAGTGCTCAAATTGAAGACTTAGAAAGTTTTAATATAAGATAGAAATGACATTAAGAAGGTTATGGTTGTGTGGTTTCATTTTGACTATGTGATGTTACTAATTGATGATACCTCATGTTTTTGGAAACTTATTATATTTTGAGCTATAGGACCCTATGATTTTCCACAACTTGAAACTCTGAATTATTTTTTGATTTAAAAACAAATCAGTTTAAAAGATATTTTAAACTACCCTAGCAATGGATGTTTCAATTATGGAAACTTTAAATGTTGATATTAGCCTTATCGGTAACAGGGTTTCTAGCAAATATCAAACTTGAGAAGGTATGCTTGAATTAAGAAGATGTTAATGTAGTTTATATAGAAATATTAAATATGTTATTTACATTAGTATCGAGAATTTGAGGGTATGACATTGAATGGAAGTGTCGTGTAAAGAGGGACAAGACTAGAAGGGTAAATTAGATTGAATACGAGATGTTAGTTTTAATATTTTTGAAGTATGCTAATACTTAATATGTATAATTGAATTCATGGACAAATTTGGAACTTAATAAAGGAATATTAGGAGCTCGAAGGTTAGGGTTAACTTAGCTTCACCTCTTAATATGAGTACATGTGGATTTTTGCCTTTTCTCTGATACATGACACAAGTAAATATGTATAATGATAAAATTCTTTTATAGAGTAACAAGAATGTTTTTGAATAACTTTGATGAAAGTAAAGTATGTTTTATTCTTTCAAATAGTTATGATGAAATTAAACTATGATGTATGCTTTTAAATGCTAGTTGTAAAGTACTGTTGCCCATGTCATGATTAAATATTTAATGAAAGTTTCTTGTATATATGCAAGATTTTATGAGTTATGGAATCATTCATGAATATGATTGTATTTAGTTATAATAAATTGTTCTATATATAAATGATCTCCTAAATAAGGGAACTAGTACTCAGATGGTACTTCCCCTTTTAAGGTAGATGTTTTATAAATATGATGTCATGGTATATAGGTAGGAATGGAAATGGGACGGGTATGGGACAGGTTTTGGTGATCCCAATCCCATAATGTAATACCGCATTACTAAACTATAGTGAAACTATGTTAATCATAGTATAATTAAGATTAAATAGGTTGTTATATGATTTAGGAAGGTTAAAAACCCATTTGCGAAAGGTTTCGACTTGAAAAATGCCAAAATAGAGCTACACGAGTCGTGTATGGTCATACGGGTCGTATAGAAACCTTTAAAAACCAAACAACAACCCTTTCAGACCAACACGGGTCGTGTACCTCTACACGGGTTGTGTAGAATTTGTTCAGAAAGCATGCAGTGGGTCGAAATGAGACTCAGACGGGTCGTGCAAGGCTACACGGGTCGTGTGAGTGAGTGTAGGTTTTTGGATGGTTTGCTGTGGGTCTCACACGGGTCGTGTGAGCCCACACGGGTCGTGTGTCGCGTGAATACCTACTTTTTAAAGTTAGGTTTTCTTCATTTTGGGGAAAAACCAATTCGCATAAACACTCTCAGAAACCCTAGAAATTTAATTCAAAACCTCTAATAAACTCGAATTTGAAGCCTATAATTCAGGAATTGAAGCTAAGATTTGATACTTTGCGGTTGAAAGGTAATTCCCTTCGATTTTGGCTTCATTTTGATGGTTGGATTGTTTGATTTGAGATGGTTCCAGGTGGTATTGATGAGCCACCTGCAACTAGCAAGTGTTAGAGTGAAATTATTTGAAATTGTGAGTGTAAGAGAGTTCTAACCTTATACCCGGGCTAGTAAGAGGTTTGTTGTTGTGTTTCTATGGTTGTATGAGTCGAAATTGTAAAGTTGGAAGCTACAACTAAGATAGTATAGCTATCTTTTGGTTACAATTCTTTTCTATGATTTCAAATTCTTGATTGTTATCAATATTGAGTATGATTGAGATTGTTTTTGAAATTTGAGTATTGAAATTGAGTTGTTGTGTTACAGCTAAACCTAGACAGGAACACACACGAGGTTCGGGAGTTCCACCTATCGACCCAACATCAGGTGAGTAGTTACTTATTAGATGAATTATGATTGTTGAGATGTTTATTGCAGATAAGAAGTATGAAATGTGTTTATTTGGTTGAGTATAGCCAAACTCGAGTGTTGAAGCAAAGAGTTATAGTGTGTGTGACACACTAAGGACTAAGACAGTCAATTGATATTAACTTAAGCGAGATATTGGATGATATAATCCGATAAATCCTTAATTACTCACTGAGCTCTCGTAGCTCATAAATTGTTTGTTAATGTTGTTGTGTTTAGGTTCTGGTAGTGGCGACTGCGGGAAACGTAACATGGATGGATAGCTGGACCTTAGACTTGGACTTACTTATTGTTTTGAAATATGTAATTGACCCGGTTTTTGTATAACGGTTGTAAACACTTGGTGTAAATAGTTTAAGACTTAAACTATGCTTTTGATAACAACTTTGTATTACTTGTTTCTTAACTTGAGTTATACCTTTTAATTATGTGTAAATTTGGAAAAAAAAATTAAGGTATAATTCATTTGTGAGGAACCGGGCGTTACACATACCATTTTATAAAACCGCATCCCAAACCCTGTTCTGTCCCGTTGGGTATCTGGTTAGTAAATGACCATCGGGTTTGTGGTTATACTTATTTTTTTTTAGAATGGCAATATAATTAAAAGGCAAGCGGGGAGCTTGCAAAAGAACAACCAAGTGTATACGATACAAGATAAAACAACAACTACTTACACCCAACACAGAAAAATCTAGGCAAAAACACCCAATTAGGATATGCAACTAAAGACCAAACAGCAGCCATAAGGAAAATAGAATACGTAAGCAGGGGTAGAACCGTCCAATGAGACAGCAACAGGAAACCGCAACAGCAAACCAGAAGAGCACCAAGTCTAAGCATAGGAAATTCAGCCACAACACCCATGAACAACCAAGTCTGACAGCAAGAACCATCCTCCAAAGCTTATACTTATGGGTATCTGGTATCCCAGTCTATAATAGGTTGAAATCTACCCGTTGGAATTTTCGTTATAAAACATGATCACAATCTCAATTAGAGCGTATTGATTTGACCCCGTAAGCGGGACCACCACCCAATAGCATGTTGCCACCTAGAGAATCTCCTAATTGTTTCAGAGCAACTAGAAAGAGATTCTTTAACCAGAAAGAATTCGGTTCAAATGTAGGATACCTATCCAGAAGTTTTCGCAACTCAATCATAGATGATGGAATCATCAAAGATTTGACCTTTTCAAACTTTGTCTGTAACTCACTAGAGGCCCCGAAAACAAAAACAAAGAGAAGACGTGTAAAAACGAGATATGCAGCAACAAGAAGAAGGAAAAGGATTGCATAGAGGAACTCTCGAACATTTGTCAGATGTGTCGATATCAATGGTAACTCATTATTTCGATGAATCATTTCTTCGGACAGGAGAAGATTATGGAAACACTTACTCGAAAGTCCAAATAATTACTAGATTTTTTTAATTATTCCAGTTTCTAAGAACATCAACAAAGTTTAATATCTATGAAATGTGCATTTTAATATCATCATCAATAAAGTCTTAAAAATTCAAATTTCATGATAACTTAATCGAAATCATAACACTAGTTAAAAAAATAATATCATAAATCTCCCATCCTCTATTCTATTAGCCCCATATCATCACCACTTCATCATTATATTAACGTTGCGTACTTGCCAAGGCATACAAAGAAGAAAATTGATGCTTAATAAGAAGAAAAAAAGTGACGATATGTGATAACTAATAGAAGAATGAGATACCATCAATGGAGATACATGCAATGCAACAAGTTGATGAGTTGAATGAGGTACACGAGAATTGGAAAATTATATATCACATACAATATATTATATAGAAATTTCGGTAAGTAATAATTAGATAATGATGGAAATGGTAAATAGTAATCATATAATAATAATAAACCGTATATAATATCAAAATATGGATTTGCAATCTCATATATAAATAACTAGTTGTAAAACCCGTGTATTACACGGGATGATACAAAAAAATATTAATTAAGAATATCTAAACATCAATAATTTTACATAAGAAATTTGTTTGTGTATCGTGACATCTTTCTTTTGATTTTTACTATTACGACTTTGTATTTTGATAAATATAATTGATTATGAGAATGTCACCGGTACTAAAATCAAATTCACTATTATGGTTGAAATCGTTCTTCAAAATATTATGACGTCAATTGTCTCCCAAATCATTCTACACATTAAAAAATAATATGATATTAAAAAACAATTAATTTTGAAATTGAATTATAACAATTAATTTTGAAATTGAATATAATTAAACCGATCATTAATGAGTTAGAAACATTTCAAACCAATTAGTTTTTTTTAAGAAATTTAAAATTATGAGAAAATGACATGTGGCAAAATGAATGTGGTGATGACATATGGCTTTGAGTTACTTATTTATTAGGATAGGATAAAATTATAAGTATATAAAAATATATGGATCGGGTCGGGTATATTGGAACGGTAATCGGGCAGGTATCACCTCAATACCAAAATCATCCTATACCCGCAAATATTTTTTAGAAAAATCTGATACTCAGTCTCATAACCATTTACTCGGTTCAAAACCCATCCCAAAAGTTTCGGGTTCGGTTTTTCCCATCTAATTCAGGTATTTTTGCCATCCCTATATATCGATCTTCTTTTTCTACTATGGCATGGAAATGAGGTGTGGTAATTGTGACTTTATGTGTGAAAATAAAATTTGTATATAATCGAGAAAATACAAAACAAAATTAATGATGTCAGGACAACCATGTGTTAAGGTATAAATTATCTAAGATTGCATTGGAACATGTTCATGCATTGTATACCTTGCATTAGGCATGACATAGGATTGAAAGTAAAGATTTTTATATAATGTTTTCAGAAGAATTTTGTATTTAAACTCATACAGTTTACGATGTATTTTTGTCTTACATGTATTGTTTTTTTAACGTCGTGTATTCCATATATAAATACAAAAGATTAGAAGAGTATAGTCCTAAAATATATAATTTTTTCCGAATAAATTGAAGATAGATTTTATGCTAGAGAGAGTGAAAAAATTGTAGTTAGACTACTACTTTTGAACTAAGTTTTTGTTCATTGCAAATTTGCAATGCTTCACTATGGATTTCTGATATGAAAACGTAAAAAGACTAGCAAGTGAAGCCCAGCCTAGCTGGGTGGATGCACCCGGGTTATATACTCATGTGGTGGGAGGTCTGGAGTTCGACTCCGACTAACCCCATGTGAGGGATTTTCCTGGAAAGACGAATTAGGTGGAGGGGAAAGGCCTTTGCGCCTTAGGTAATCGCCAACCGCCCTGGGTTGCGGGGCTGATTACCCTCAGGTGAAACCATATATCTATTCGCTGGTTCCAAAAAAAAATCGTAAAAAGACTAGTGGAAAATGATATGAAAATAGCTTTAACTCACAACACCGTTGTGAATGTTTTAATGTTTCTTTGATTATATATATATATATATATATATATATATATATATATATATATATATATATATATATATATATATATATATATATATATATATATATTCATAAAATTTGTTTAATGGAAAAACTTTTAAGATATACACGTTTTATTTTAAATATAGTAAACTTCTTATGATTGTAACATATATTCAAATTATTAAATTTTATTTTGAGAAAGGGCTACATGAAAAACTGAAATAATAGGATGAAGCGAGATTTTTAAACTTTTACAACATAAGATAAAATTTTTATTTTAATTGAAAAGCAACAATACACTTATTTTCTACCTAAAACAGAAATATACTCTAGAGTTCTACCTAAAACACCAACATACAATAGATGCTCGAAATTATTCGTACATAAATTATACCCGACGTCTGCTGCAAAAAAGTATTCGTCGACATAAATTATTTACCAAAATAAATTAATAACTGCTCGAAAATTATTCGTCGTAACGAACTAATTGTCACCGCCGCAACGCGCGGGTATGCCGCTAGTGTGTGTGTGTGTATATATATATATATATATATATATATATATATATATATATATATATATATATATATATATATATATATATATATATATATATATATATATATATATATATATATATATATATATATATATATATATATTATATAATCGTCTGAATATCTAGATTTTAAGCAAGCGGGGCTCTAGAATTAAGGAGTTGTTGTCTTAGAAGAAAGCATGAACTTTTCTTTGAGCGCGTGTTAGGCGCGTTTGAAATATTGTCAGCCCATTCTCAGTGGCGTCCACCGCCTCTGTTGCCCAAGAAATTTTAAGGATTCAGCGCGAATTTCTAGAGAAATTCAGAAGCCACATCAGCATTTTATATTGCGTATTCCATATTTTCAGCCAGATCAAAATAAATCCATTTACGGACAGTTGTAATTTAAGATTCTCTGTAACACACCACCATTTTAACACCTGGTATCGCTTTTCTCCCCTCGCAATACATAATCTTTTTTCTTCCACGTTACGTTTGGACAACTGGTATCCACTATGCTTTTCTCCCCTCCCAATACATAATCTCTCACAACACCATTTCGATTTATGTTGGATTGGGTTTTCTGATTACAAAGATGAAAGATCACAGATTCGATTATTAGGATACCACCTCTCAATCTGCCTTCCTTCCTCTGTGTCCTATCTGGTTTTAAAGCTTTGAGAAGATCAAATGGTATCATCTACAACTATTCGTTGTGTTTCTTTCTTTTATCGGTCCCCTCAATTGCCACCAAGCGTCATGAGTTGCAGATGACCACTACTCTACCGCCTTCGTTTTTTCTTATGTTGCAATCTGGTTTTCAAAAGAGAATGAAATTGATTCATACGACATTATGGGAAGCTTGTGTTGAAGTATCATCACTAGCCCGATCCAGACAAGCCCAACAAGTTTAGCCCAATATCTAAAAGAAGTTAGAATGTTCTAGAAGATTCTAGAACATTGTGGAAGAATCTAGAACGTACCAGAAGAATCTAGAATATTCTAGAAAGGCATGGAAGACCCTAGAAGGTTGCGGAACATTCTAGAAGATCCTAGAAGACACTGGAACATCCTAGAGTACTCTAGAACATGGTAGAACGTTCTAGAAGTATATAGAAGCTAGTAATAGATATAGTGTATGATAGATAGTTCTAGAATGTTCATGTAAGTAATAAGTATGTAGGATGTTCTAGAAAATTCCTAAGAGGAGGTGGAAACACCTATAAATAGGGGTGGAGCTCATTTGCTCCAAACCATCCAAGAAACACTCCAAGAAAGCAAAGTGTAGTAGTCTCTCAAAAAGTGTAAAATCTTCTTAAGTGGTCTTAATAAAAGTGTTTTTGTTTCCCACAAGAAGGAGTCGTGTTCAACAATCTGGTATCAGAGCAAGGTTTCTTGATATTGTTGGTAAGTGTTTCTTCTTGTCGTGAGTAGTCTGTGACTCTGCAAGTTTGGTATCAAAACAAGCTTGTTTGGTATTACTGAGGTACTACCAACACGATGGGTGATCTCCAAGTTGTGGGAGGAATCAAGAAACTCAACAACAACAACTACAACACGTGGGCAACATGCATGATGTCCTACTTACAAGGACAAGACCTTTGGGAGGTCGTTGGCGGAAGCGAAACTATGCCGCCGGTAGAAGATGTTAATGGCGCATTGCGCAAATGGAGAATCAGAGCAGGAAAAGCAATGTTTGCCTTGAAGACCACAGTCGAAGAAGATATGTTGGAACATATTCGGGACGTGAAGACACCGAAAGAAGCATGGGACACGTTTGTGACACTTTTCTCAAAGAAGAATGATACGAGACTACAACTTTTGGAGAACGAGCTATTATCAATCTCACAACATGACATGACGATTGCTCAGTATTTCCACAAGGTCAAATCTATATGTCGGGAGATTACTGAACTAGATCCAAATTCTGTCATCGGAGAATCTCGAATGAAAAGGATCATCATCCATGGACTGAGGCCGGAATATAGAAGCTTCGTTATTGCTGTACAAGGATGGCCCGTTCAACTATCTCTTGTAGAATTTGAGAACTTGCTAGCTAGTCAAGAAGCCATGGCTAAGCAAATGGGCAACATCACGTTGAAGAGTGAAGATGAAGCGCTCTACACAAGTAAAAGTCAGAGAAATTTCAAGCAGATTGTTAAAGGTGGATACAAAAATACCGACAAAGAAAAATGTCATCAAAGAACCACAAGAGTTCTCGAGGGAAGAGGGTCGAAGGCAATTGCAATAATTGTGGAAAGTGGGGCCACATGTCCAAAGATTGTTGGTCCAAGAAAAAGTCTATCGAAAGTAACACAGCAACTTCCAAAAAGGAAATTGAAGATGAATGGGATGCTGAGGCTCTATATGCCATGGAGGAAAATGAGCTAGCACTCATGGCAACGATGAGAGAGCATATTGATTATGAGAAAGACTGGATCATTGATTCAGGTTGCTCAAACCACATGACTGGTGATCAGAAGAAATTACAAAACTTGAAGGAGTACAAAGGGAGTCGTGTGGTACTTACAGCCAACAACTCACGGTTGCCGATTGCTCATATTGGAAACACAACAATCGTGCCTGGTAATGAATCTGACTTGGTGTCACTACAAAATGTCTTTCATGTGCCGGGTATGAAGAAGAACTTGTTGTCAGTGTCGCAACTAACATCATCAGGAAACTACGTCTTATTTGGGCCACAAGATGTGAAGGTCTATAAAGATCTTAAGATCTTCGAAAAGCCAACAATAGAAGGACGGAGAGTGGAGTCTGTTTATGTGCTCTCGGCAGAGTCTGCCTATGTAGAGAAGACTCGAAAGAATGAGACAGCTGATCTGTGGCATGCGAGGTTGGGACACGTTGGCTATCACAAATTGAAGGTAATAATAGAGAAATCTATGCTCAAAGGCCTACCTCAACTTGAAGTCAAAACAGATGTTGTCTATGCTGGATGCCAGTATGGTAAAGCTCATCAATTACCATACAAGGAGTCAAAGTTCAGAGCAAAGAAGCCGCTAGAGTTAATTCACTTGGATGTGTTCGGCCCAGTCAAGCAAACATCAATAAGTGGGATGCGGTACATGTTAACATTTATTGATGACTACTCGAGATATGTATGGGTTTTCTTCATGAAAGAAAAGTCTGACACATTCTCAAACTTTAAAGAATTCAAGACAACGGTTGAAGGAGAAGTGGGAATGAAGATCTGATGTTTACGCTCGGATAACGGGGGAGAATACACCTCAGAAGAATTTAAACAATATCTGAAAGAATGTGGAATACGTCATCAGTACACATGTGCCAACACACCCCAACAAAATGGCGTAGCGGAGAGAAAGAATCGACATCTTGCAGAAATTTGTCGAAGCATGCTACACGCGAAAAATGTCCCAGGAAGATTTTGGGCTGAAGCAATGCGAACTGCTGCCCATGTGATCAACAAACTTCCCCAACCAAGGTTAGGTTTCATCTCACCATTTGAGTCGCTATGGAACATGAAACCTATAGTTAGCTACTTCCGAGTATTTGGATGCGTTTGCTACGTATTTGTGCCTAGTCATTTACGTAGCAAGTTCGACAAGAAAGCAGTCAGGTGTATATTTGTTGGATACGACAATCAAAGAAAAGGGTGGAAGTGTTGTGATCCAACAAATGGAAGATGATATACCTCAAGAGATGTAGTATTTGATGAAGCATCTTCATGGTGGTCCTCGGAGAAGAAAGTCTTACCTGACTCAAAAGACATTGAAGAAACTCTACAACGGAAGATGGGGGAGCAAACTACACACATTTGGTCAAGTGTTGATGCGCCCGAAGACCAAAGTGACACTGATAATAGCGAGCAAGAAGTAACACAACCATATGACGTTACTGAGACGGAAACACCACCTACACAACTGAGAAGGTCAGAAAGAATCCCAAAGCCAAATCCCAAGTATGCTAATGCGGCAATTTTAGATAACGGTGTTAAAGAGCCAGAGACATATGAAGAAGCATCACAAAGCAAAGTTTGGCAAAAGGCTATGGAAGAAGAAATTACAGCCTTAGAGCATAATCAAACTTGGGAGCTTGTGCCAAAACCAAGAGACATCAAACCCATATCTTGTAAGTGGGTTTACAGAATAAAGCGTCGCCCAGATGGATCAATCGAGAGATACAAGGCTCGCTTAGTAGCTCGGGGGTTCTCTCAACAGTATGGACTAGACTATGACGAAACGTTTAGTCTAGTGGCAAAGATCACTACTGTACGAGTTCTGCTCGCACTTGCAGCTAGTAAAGACTGGAAATTATGGCAGATGGATGTGAAGAATGCTTTCTTGCATGGGGAGTTGGACCGAGAAATCTACATGAACCAACCAAAGGGATTTGAGGATACAACTAATTCCAATCGAGTGTGCAAGTTGAGAAAAGCTCTTTATGGGTTGAAGCAGGCGCCAAGAGCTTGGTATGGCAAGATTGCTGAATTTCTTACACGTAGTGGCTATTCAGTTGCACATGCAGACTCAAGCCTGTTCATCAAAGAAAAAGAAGGAAAACTAGCAGTTGTCTTGGTCTATGTGGATGATTTGATCATCACTGGGAATGATGAAAGAGAAATTCGTCTAACAAGAGAAAATCTATCGGTTCGCTTCCAAATAAAGGAGTTAGGAGAGCTTAAACACTTCTTGGGACTAGAAGTTGATTGCACAACAGAAGGGTTGTTTCTCTGCCAACAGAAATATACAAGAGATATATTCCAGAAGTTTGGCATGTTAGAATGCAAGTCAGTCTCAACACCGATAGAGCCAAATGCTAAGATATGTGCACACGAAGGAAAAGAGCTGGAAGATGGAACAATGTATCGACAACTGGTGGGTAGTCTTATTTACTTAACTCTGACTCGGCCCGACATTTCTTATGCCGTTGGAGTTATGAGTCGGTACATGCAAAGTCCGAAAAAGCCTCATTTGGATGCTGCTCGACGGATCTTAAGATACGTTAAAGGAACAATTGACTATGGTCTCTTGTACAAAAGAGGAGAAGACTGCAAGTTAGTTGGATATTGTGATGCAGATTATGCAGGAGACCATGATACCCGAAGGTCAACCACTGGGTATGTTTTCAAGCTCGGGTCAGGAACAATTTCCTGGTGTAGCAAAAGACAACCAACAGTATCATTGTCTACTACAGAAGCAGAGTACAAAGCAGCGGCTGTAGCAGCTCAAGAAAGTACTTGGTTGGTACTCTTAATGGAGGATTTGCATCAGAAAGTTGACTATGCGGTACCACTTTATTGTGACAACCAATCTGCGATTTGTCTTGCTGAAAATCCGGTATTTCATGCTAGAACAAAGCATGTGGAAGTACAATATCATTTTGTCAGAGAAAAAGTTTTGAAGGAAGAAATCAAGATGCGGCAGATCAAGACGGATGACCAAGTAGCCGACTTGTTTACTAAAGGGCTAAGTATTGGAAAATGTGAGGGCTTTCGCTGTCAGCTGAACATGGTACGACGAATGGGGGCTAGTGCTGAGGGGGAGTGTTGAAGTATCATCACTAGCCCGATCCAGACAAGCCCAACAAGTTTAGCCCAATATCTAGAAGAAGTTAGAATGTTCTAGAAGATTCTAGAACATTGTGGAAGAATCTAGAACGTACTAGAAGAATCTAGAATATTCTAGAAAGGCATGGAAGACCCTAGAAGGTTGCGGAACATTCTAGAAGATCCTAGAAGACACTGGAACATCCTAGAGTACTCTAGAACATGGTAGAACGTTCTAGAAGTATATAGAAGCTAGTAATAGATATAGTGTATGATAGATAGTTCTAGAATGTTCATGTAAGTAATAAGTATGTAGGATGTTCTAGAAAATTCCTAAGAGGAGGTGGAAACACCTATAAATAGGGGTGGAGCTCATTTGCTCCAAACCATCCAAGAAACACTCCAAGAAAGCAAAGTGTAGTAGTCTCTCAAAAAGTGTAAAATCTTCTTAAGTGGTCTTAATAAAAGTGTTTTTGTTTCCCACAAGAAGGAGTCGTGTTCAACAGCTTGAGCATAAAGATTGGAAGCTTGAGGTACGAGCGTCGATTTCATCGATATTTCTTGGCGCGTGAAAAGGTATGTGTGTGATGAGTCAAAAATTGTTGTGTTGTCATTATCTTTCATCCCAAGGTACCCTCTCCATTTCGCTGTATGCAGATGGACAGATGGATTTAGTTCCGAGCACTCACGGCTCAAAGAGTATATCAGCTGCGCTTCTATGTTCCCAGCGTCCCTCCACCGTTTCCATGTTCTCTATCCTTTATTATTATCCTACTTCTACCACCACTCCAGGTTCTATACGACTACATCTTCTTTCTCCTCCTCTCCCTCTCTCTGCTATCATATGAAATTAGGGCTTTTTAGTTGAAGAAACCATCAGCCATACTCATATGCCTCTCTTCCTCTTCATCTGATTAGGTTTGTTTCTTAGTTTTTCTACTGAGATGATTCTGATGGTGTGTATAGTGTTTGACATCCGTCCATGTTTTTTTCAGGGAGAAGAACAGAAGAATTGGATGTTAAGCTCACAAGCAAAATGTATCAGTGTTAGCCATGTTGTTCTCCATTTAGAGGTCAGCTATTATCCACGATTTTAAAATTAGTTTCCCATCTTACTTGGCATAAGTAGGGATGCAAATGGGGGCGGATATCTGCCTAATCCCCGACGGGTTCGGGTGAAAAGAACTCCGTCGGGTATGGGGAACGATGGATATCCATTTGTTTTTATGAAAATCCATTATTTTTTTAACTCTGAAATTCAGACATATAATACACAATCATAAAACAGGAAGGATACTTGATAAAAAATAGGAACTGGGTGATAATCTGATAAGTTATGGCTTTACGTCTTATGATTTGTGATTCAGGAAAAAGCCAACGTCGACGCAATGTCATTCACAATAAGCCAAGGTCTTCATGTCGATACTTTAGTATGTTTTTGTTGGTTATTGTTTTCCATGAGAGACAAAGAGTGATATACGATGGACAGAAAAAGCTCGCTCGATAGCAAGCATAGATAAAATCACAACTAGCTCGTTATGAGGATGAATTGGCTAGAAAAAGAATTCAAGCCTGTATGTTCGCTTATTATTTTTACACAACTTCGACACATTCATTCAGAAAAAGCTTCAAAATTTATCAAGAAGAAAACCAAAATCATAGTGCTAGAAATCAACAACTTGTAAAAATACAACGAAGCAAGTGTTATGGCTGAAGCAAATGCAAGTGCTCATGAGGTTAAATTGAATGAATATGTGAATAAACGACTACTTTCTAGAACGTGCAAATTCAGAAAGAGGAAAATGTTATTCTGCCATTAATATCCCATTTGAGTTTTGAGAACATCAATTGGAGGTTTGTACTTTGTAGTGATCGTTTTGAATCTTGATGAATGATGATGCTCGATGATTGTATAGAAGAGATTTTGAACCGAGGAGATAAAAATTGAAGAGGTGAAGAATGAAGAGTCGGTTCAATACTCCACGGCATGTAATTAGTATTTAGGAATTCACATTCATTTATTAATCATTTAATAGAAGTTAATGCATTAATGGAAATTTGATTTTATATATATATATATATATATATATATATATATATATATATATATATATATATATATACATATATATATATATATATATATATATATATATATATATACTAGTTGTAAGACCCGTGTATTACACAGGATGATACAAAAAATTATTAATTAAGAATATCTAAACATTAATAATTTTACATAAGAAATTTGTTTGTGTGTCGTGACATCTTGCTTTTGATTTTTACTATTACGACTTTGTATTTTGATAAATATAATTGATTATGAGAATGTCACTGGTACTAAAATCAAATTCACTATTATAATTGTAATCGTTCTTCAAAATATTATGACGTTACTTGTATATTTATTGTCTCTCAAATCATTCTACACATTAAAAAATAATATGATATTAAAAAAAATTAATTTTGAAATTGAATGATAACAATTAATTTTAAAATTGAATAATAATTAAACCGATCATTAAGGAGTTATAAATGTTTCAAACCAATTAGTTCTTTTAATAAATTTAAAATTCTATTAAAATGACATGTGGCAAATTCAATGAGGAGATGACATGTGGCTTTGAGTTACTTATTTATTAGGATAAGAAGATATATATATATATATATATATATATATATATATATATATATATATATATATATATATATATATATATATATATATATATATATATATATATATATATATATATATAGATATAGATATATATAAAAACCAAATTTTCATAAGATATGAGAAATATGGTGAAACAACAATTCGAATTCTCATACCCGTAATTTTCGATATTAAAAACAACAATTCAAATTCTCATACCTTAATTTTTGTAAGTCTAATAGATTCTAATAAGTTCAAAATTCGTAATTTTAGTAATTCAATAAATTGTAATAAATTTGAAAAGAAACTGAAACTTTTATACTAATCGTAACTGAAAGAGTAAATCAAGCCAGCACACAATGCATAACAAACTGAAACCGATCTTTTTGGAGTCACCCTTAACTGTCAAACAAATTATTATTTTTTTAAGAATTTCAAAACTATAAGAAAATGACATGTGGCCAAATCAATGTCGTGATGACAAGTGTCCTCTAGATCTTTATTTATTAGGATAAGATAAGATTCAAGTTTATATATTCATCTTCTATATCGTATCATATTATCCGTTATTCAACTTCTGAATAAGAACTTAAGTTATGCTAATAACATAAAAATATTTGTTATACATTATTAAAAACACACCGATATTTTTAAAAGCAACAATTAATAATTTTATAAATATGATTTAAAACAAAGTTTTGAATTTTTTCCAATATACATACGCATTTGGTTTGCTATGCAAATGCATATAAAAAGTTATTTTTTATATTAATGTGATTATTGATATATTTATTTTTTTGTCATCAATATAAACTATATATTTATTTAAAATGTAAATGGTGAAATATTTAAAAAGTAACTCTACATATGTGGCTACATAAATAAAGGTTCCTAATTTATTGCTTTAGTTATGAATTATTGAATACATACATTAAATACATTCAATTCAAACATTTTTTAAAAAAATTCAAAATTATGAGAAAATGACATGTGGCAAAATCAAGGAGGAGATGACATGTGGCTTTGAGTTACTTATTTATTAGGATATGATATATATATATATATATATATATATATATATATATATATATATATATATATATATATACACACACACACACACATAACACAAGCAGAGATGCCATTGAGCCGATTTCGATTTCCCTCTAAGGATACATCGCCGGCGGTTGATTATTGAAGAAGACAAATTTGCATTACTACTGACTTTGTTTCTCTGGTGATTGTACACTGTCAATGTTTCACTTTAAAATCGAACTTTGAAGAACCCAACGGTTTGCTATAAGCAATCCTTCCATCTTCAATTCAAAATCTGTTTTTTTTTTGTTTACACAGTCACATGTTATGTTTCTTTCATATTTACATTTTTCTAATATGTTATGTGTTCATATTGGTTGTGAAGATGGAAATTTGAGTTGTGGGTATTCAAGTTTTTGAGGTGAAGTATACCCAAATTCATCATGTTCTTTGTAATTATATTTTCTTATGTACCTGAAAAATATCGATTTTATTTGTGGTTACCGTGGTTGAGTTTATAAATTAGTGACTGTGCTTTCTTTGGATTTTTTTTGTTTCTTAGTACTTTTAAATGCCAAAGAAACGTTTATGGCAAAGAAGAAGGAAATACAAGAAGCCTATTCTGGTAATTTCAATATACCCAATTGCATCTGCTAATCTGTTTCTTGTAGCATAAATTTGTTGTGATGTAGTTGGATGGGACATTGCATCAAAATACTGCAGTCCTACAGTCAGGGATATGCTTTTGATGTATAGACAACTATGTGAACCAACATTTTTTGGTATCCTCTGCTTTTGTGGTATTTGCATATACTAATGTCACAAGTCAGATTATATTTAGTTATTCTGCTTAGAATTAGGAGTTATGGGATCCATATTGTTTCTTTTATGTTCTATGTTTTCTTCTACTAAAGAAGGTTTTAGTTTTGAGTCTTGATTAATACTTGTTATTTGTATTTTATAGGTAGGCAGTATAGATGTTCTTCACGGCCACTACACATTTGGAAAGGATAATGAGAACATTAAGAGCCAAGCTATTGGATGCTCGATGGGTTCGTCTTTTTATCCAATTCTGACTTTATTTCTTATTTTATATTCTTACTTGACCTTTATATGGTTTAGGATGTTTGAGGATTTTGTCCCCGTGCATTGTAGTGAGGCTAGAGGTAAATTTCCTAGAACTTTTGACAATGATCGTTTCTATGTATATTAAAGTGTCATTGTTGATTCATCCTATACAAGGTTATACTTTACGCTTCCCATGTTTCCTAAATGCAGATTCATGAATACTATTTGAAAGCACTTGAAAGTAATGACAAAAACACATACTTGTTATGCTTCAGACATGGATTCAGTGAAATGAAAAAAAAAAGGTTCTGAAAGGAGCTACATGTAGGATTGATGTTAGACACTAGGAAACAATTATACCAAGACTCATACTTACAATCAATTGAAGTTTCAAGTGACGAGAAAAAATGGAGAGAAAGTCCGACATAAAAAGAGAGTTTTTGTACAATAGAAGCCACAACTACCGACCCTTTATTTTTATATTCCAGTTTTGTAGAAACTTTTGATAATGATGTCTTAAAAGGTTCTACCTGCTATTTGAGGGGGTTAGGTGGGGTGGAGGTTTAGCTGAGAGATGAGGTGACTTGTAAAATTTTATGCATTTGCAAATTGAAGTACCATTATCCACTTTTAGAGCACTAGGTTTGTCTTGTGTATGAAATAAATACAATCTTGTAATAGGAAAAAAAATGATTTTTCATAAATTAATGACATCTCAATTGTCATTACGAGGTAAAATGTCTGTTATTGTCTCATATTTAGACCAAAGGTCAAAGTATCTAAAGCTATACCTCGAGACCTATATCTTGGACTTGTTTCCTGCTGAATTCCAATTTGAAGAGGAGAATTTGATGTTTGTTTAGTGTTAAATAGTCTTAGCCAACTTAAATCTGATAATTATATTTTTTTATCATTGAAAAAAAACTACCCTCCATGGGTCGTGCTTAGCATGGCCCTAAAGATGCATCTAGTATATATATATATATATATATATATATATATATATATATATATATATATATATATATATATATATATATATATATATATATATATATATATATATATATATATATATATATATATATATAAGGTAATTATTTATTGTAAAGCAAAAATCTCATAAAAGTGCGAAGGAAAAATGACTTATAAGGGTAATTATGTTTCAAAACTGTTCAAAAAACACCATCCAAGTTTGGTCTGTTCAAAAAACACCATCCAAGTAAGACCTTTGTACAAAAAATACCATCCAAGTAAGGCTTTTGTACAAAAAACACCAACGAACTACATGTTTTGTTCAAATTTTATCCGATGGTAACCGGCTCTTGCAGGTTAAAGGATGACTTGGCCTAATATTTAGTGACATGACATAATAACAGATGAACAGTTTAACCTGCAAGAGCCGGTTACCATCGGATAAAATTTAAACAAAACATGTAGTTCGTTGGTGTTTTTTGTACAAAGGCCTTACTTAAATGGTGCTTTTTGTACAAAGGCTTTACTTGGATGGTGTTTTTTGAACAAACCAAACTTGGATGGTGTTTTTTGAACATTTTTTAAACATAATTACCCTTATAAGTCATTTTCCCAAATACGAATAAGGAAAATTCTAGACATGCATGTTTTTCCTCATATTTGCAAAAGAATGATTAGTAATCACTATAATATTTTTCCAGAAAAGGGAAAAATATTTTAAATGGAAAAAATCATATATTACTATTTATGAAATATAAATAACTTTATCGAATTAATGAAATTAAAGCACTGCCGCATATTTGGGTCACCTTCAATGGTGCACACAAGACATCCATGAGGTCCACAATTTTGTTCTTTTATATATAAAATAGATGTAAAACGTTTTATTATATGATTTAAATAAACTTGGAAGTTTCTTGTTTAAACAATACGACTTTTAAAGCTTTCTAGTAAGATTTTTATATATTTTTCTTGATTATGGCCACCATCGTTTATTTTGACATATTCAATTTTTTTTTGTTAAACAAATATAATAATCAGTTTATATATATATATATATATATATATATATATATATATATATATATATATATATATATATATATATATATATATATATATATATATATATATATATATAGGGTTAGGATTCGGTAGGAATCCAAAATCCGGTAGGAACAGCGAGAACTCTTCTCGTTCAATAATTCTCCTAAAGGCAATAACGTCAAACATCTTCCTTCGACGTGACGCAATCACGTGCGAAGCACGTCCACGGAACGAAACACGGACTCGAGGATACGATCATATGTGACGTATGTTCGTCCAACGTGATTTAAGTGGGCTTTTTTCTCTTTTTTTTTTCCTTTTTCGTTTTTTTTTTATTTTTTTATTTTTTAGTTTTTATTTTTTATTTATTTTCTTTTTCAAAAAAATAATTTTTTTTTTCAAATTTTTTTTATTTTCGATTATACTCGATTTTTAGATTTTTATTTTTTTTATTGTTTTTTATTTTTTATTATTTTTATTATTTTTATTTTTTTTTATTATTTTTTTTTGAATGCTACAGTACTCGATTTTGAACTTTTTTTTTTCATTTTTAATGTATATTTTTTAATTTTTTATATTTTTTAATCTTAATTTTAACGTTTGTTTTTTCGTATTTTTAATCTAATCATTTAGGATCATGATATTTTTAATCATAACGTTTTGGATCATGTATTTTTGGATCATAGCTTTTTTGCATCTTGGATCATAATTTTTGAATCATTTTGTCGTTGTATGTTTTTTTAACTCGTTTTGGATCATAACGAGTTTTGAATATTGGATCATAACGAATTTTGAATCTTTGATCATAAGTTTTGAATCATAAAACACATTTTGGTTTTAATATTTTTGGATCATGTATATTTTTTTGCTATTTTGATGAGGTTTTAAAAATAAACACTTAAAAAAACTTTTTTTCAAATATTTGTTTTTAAAAACTCACTAATATGATGTATATAATGATCTCTTAAATTTTCATAATTTTTGGATAATTTTTTTAATTTTTTAATTTTTTATAAAAATAAAAATAAAAGAATATTTTTTTTTTCAAAATTTCATGATGGTGCTTGTTTTGTAGAGAATTAAATTTTAAGAGCTTTGATTTTTTTAGAATTTTTTTTTACAAAGAAAAAAAAAGTTATTTCCCAAAAACTAAGTAAGGGGAATAAAAAAACCCAGCAAACAATATGGCGACAAGTGTTGCAATATGGTGGGGGGTCTCGTTCAAATTACCATACTACCCTTATTAATTTGTATTATCCACCCAATAGTTTTGATTTTTAGACAACTAGCTCCCCAAGCTTTTAAGATGTGACATTTTATTCACATTGAATCTTATCCACCCATTTTTCAAGATTAAATGTTCAGATTTGTCCTTACGGTTCTTATCGGATTTTGGGTTCCTACACGATCCTCCTATATATATATATATATATATATATATATATATATATATATATATATATATATATATATATATATATATATATATATATATATATATATATATATATATATATATATATATATATATATATATATATATATAAAAGATAATGCCTTTCAATTTTATAAGTTGTTCCTTTTTTTATATTAGGCATAACATGTATTTTTTTTCAAGATTAATCAGTATCAAATCACATACAAATGACAATAAATCATTAAAACAATAGATCCTACATGATCACATAACAAATATAACTTAAACAAAGACTACCTCATAATTAGAGTAGGTAAATGTTAACACGATTTGTTAATCCGATACAAACTCAACACCAAATAAAGAAGTTTGAGTAAGTGATTTCAACTCTTATAAGTAAACAGGTTGACACAACACGACACAAATATTAAACATGTAAAAGCTATGGTCAATCTCTTTTAACCAAACACAACACGACACATTTATAATGTGTAAATTGGCTAACCCGACACGAATTATACACGAAATAAATGAGTTTGTGGAAGAGATTTCAACATGTTTAAGTAAACATGTTGACACGATCTGACATTAAAATTAAACGTGTAAAGTTAGTATTAAGCTCTTCCAACTCGTTTAGCATTTAACCTAACATGGCCGACACATTTAGCACGTCTACTCATAATGGGTTTGAAATTTATACCTTTTAGGCACTTTGTCAAATGGATCCCTAGGATAATACTCAAAAAATGATATGTAAAGCCACAAACGAGCATGTCCATATCATCAAGGTGCCAGCTTTATGATGTTTAGTCAACAACTATTGATCAATCTTAACCTGAAAACTATTAGTATATACAAATGAAGTATCATTAGGGACAAGTTAGGCTAATTTTGTATGCTCCTCTTATTCCCTTGTATTAATTTATACATGATCAATAAGAAGATACCATGTGTAGGAAAATATAGTCTAACATAGTATCAAATAAAAACCTCTTAACATTAGTTTCTAATGAAACTTGGTTGTCGCCATATATCTTAATCGATCTCCTCTATGTGTTGGCCCCTCTCTCTCCCATTCGTCGACCTCTCATTCTCCCTTTATTGATCTCTCTTCCTCGTCTTCATGGCGGGAGATGGCTTCTCCTTTTCTTTTTATCTAAAAACCCATATTGTATCACCAACATTAAAGAATACATGCCACTGGTCCTTGGTCTGGATTGTTTCAACTATGATGACTGAAGAGGACTTTTCAAGACCTACTATACTAGTATTGGAGCCTTTTGATGTGTAGTATACTAGTTTGGAGCCTTTGGGCACATCTAGTGCTCCAAAAATGATCACAAGGGAAAACCCGAATGATATTGAATGACTTAATATCGATATTGTAGGCAAAGTATAGATCGATGATATGGTTTCTCAACATATTTTTTTCAAAGGATTCTCAAGTTGAACATGTAAGAACCGCATCTAAATACAAGTATGCACATGTGTTTTAAACTCACAATTAGTAAAATAGAATTTGACCATAGGGGTAATTTGGTCAATTTTGGTAACAATTATATAATATCGACATTTTTATTATTTAGATGCATAATAATATGTATTTTAGACATGGTGTTAAAGTGTGAAGGACTAAGGTTTAGTATTTTGCAAGTTACAAAAATGTATTGGGACTAGCCGTTTTCTAACGACATATCAAACACAGGCCACGACACGACCGTGAGTACATTGCTATTAATTGTGTGATTTTGGGAAGTAAGTTGTCCTGCCTTAGGTATATGGGATTTTGACATTAAAACATGGCATAACTTTAGCGATGCTATGGGTAGAGGATAGTGACACGGTGCCCCAAATGGGATTCAGAAATACGATGCAAACCAGTTAATAGCGGCGCGAACATAAGTAGTTAGTAACGTTATCTCGACATAGGTGACCGGTGTTGCCATTTCATTGGTCCAACTCAGTTAATCATGGCTTGACCCGATGGGTTTCTGTTTGACCCAATAAGAACTCATGTTTAATAAGGGTTTTCAACCCATAATTCACTAGATCGTTCCTTCAAACTCTCCCAAAAATCTAGTGTGTGTGTTCTTTCAGTGTCTGTGTGTGTTGGTGGGTTCTTCAAAGATCAAGAGCATCTTCAAAGAGGATTTACTTCAAGTTGATCATACAAAGGTAAGAACTCAAACCCATTGTTTTATTTGTGCTGATATACATCATATGAGTGGAATTTCTCCCAACCCTCAAAGTATAGGGTTTGGATAAAATGACGAAATTATGATCAAATAATAGCTCTTTGATGATAACCAAAGGTATATCTAGTAAAACTAATGTATATGAATCAGAAATTACGTCATGAAAATGATTCTAGACCACCTTCCTCAGCCCCCAAGAGAAGAACAAGGAACACCCACACCAAACATCTACTTTATTTTAGGTCCTTTGTTATGGACAACACACTACCTCCTAGGGTTGAGCCTGAAGCTCTCAAGCTGGTTTGTGAACCAGTGCATGACATGTTATATAAAGATGGAAATGGGGTGATGTGCTTTATACGCAGCTAGTGAAATCTCACTTACACCTACTGATCACCTCTTCCATTTAAGGTGTGAATGTACGAAGGTAGAATCCGCTGAAAGCTTTCATTATCTTTTATCTTTCGAACTGGAGTAGAGAAGGAAAGAGCTTTTGCACGATGACTACAAATGGATCAAGCTAAAATTTTAGGAGAAACTAAAATGGTGAATTCCCTTGGAAATCAAGCTTTTGGGTAATGTTTTGACATCATCAGATTGGGGGAGATTATTGGGACTATCATAAGAATCTGACGAGTGTCAAAGGTCTTCACACTGATTATTAGCTCAGTCTGTGTAACGATGATTGTTCTCCTGCGATAGTGTGAAGATGTAGTTTGTTATTAGATCCGTAATCTTAGTGATTATGATATTATATTTGTAAATATTTGTGTGTGTGTGTGTGTGTGTGTGTGTGTATATATATATATATATATATATATATATATATATATATATATATATATATATATATATATATATATATATATATATATATATCCCTGGTTTATAGGGATTTACCGTAGATATAACTTTTACCTACTATATAGGTGTTATCTAGGGTTCTTCTATATGCACGCTTACACTTTGTAATTATATTCCCTTTAATGATAATTGGTTTCTGATTAAGATTTGAAATTATTGTTTGTTCTTTCTTGTCGATATTTATTTACGATCCAACATAATATATCATTATAGGGAAAACAATGATTATGTACTACATTGAGTTTACCAACAAAATCATATATTAGATTGCTTATAGAGCTGAATCTGAAATTATGATGTATCTAGACTTCTTATATACACTGAACCATAAGCTTTATCATGATGAATTCCAGTTGTATCCTTTCATTCATGATTGAAACACACCCTGACCGATAATCAAAAATAATCTTAACTAGTTTTGAAGTTTGCATCAAAACTATGAATATTTATTTAGTTCTTCATAAGTATTAATAATATTCATCAAGGAACACTGGATATCTGGTTTAGTGTATAACATGCTATATATGATAGATTCAATGAATGAATCCAAAAATAACTCCATTCGTGTGGCTTACCTTACTACGTATGAAAATATAACGTTCACAGAATAATGCCTTCCGATGAAGGTAGCTTCTGACATCTTAGAATTCTCAAGTTCTTTTTGATCTTCCATTAAGCTCTGCCAAATCATCATCTTTAGATACCTAGGATGTCCAATTTGTCTTGTGTTGTTGCTCTTCAAATTAGGATACTATGTTGCTTTTTTAATATAAGTTCTTCCAATTTTTTCGTTCATTATTCTTGGACCATCCAATTGTTCACTCCTATTTATACTTAGTCCATCAAGGTTAGAGCTTTTTTAAGAGCATCCTTATATGGTTAGAGTTCTACAAAGTATACTAGCGTAAATCCTCTGCAATTGTTTTACATTTATCATACTTACCATAGTCTACCATTTTCGTCTTTTATACCCTTTAGATAATTAGATTGAGCATTATTACTTTGATTCTTCTCAACCTATTAAGTCTTATCAACTAGTGAGGGAGAGAAAAAATACAATAGCAGCAAATATATGATCAAACCTTTTATCAATGAATGATAACTTAATATCTACGGCATTGCCAACTAAATATGTACAAGTAGAAGTTAAACTTATTATCCATATCAAAATATAAATTAATGTTAACGAAATCAATCGTGGTTTCTTGAAAATGTCGAAGGAAACCAATCTTGTTAGAAAAATGTAATATAAAATCTGTGAGAAGAGTTGAAGTTGAGCTGGGAGATCTTGAAATAAGGTTAATCGTTGATGATCAAATATTTAAAATGACATATCCAATAAAGGTTAGAAGGAATTCTAGAACTTAAGAGCTTTTTGTGACAAACATCAAAGATAAGTGTGGCAAATTAAAAAGATGAAAGACAAAAGACAAAAAAGAAATAGCTGTTTAGAATAAACAAAATTACAAGTTAGTAGCTTACAAATGATGATCAATCTTACACAATAACAATTATTATAATTTGTCATCATAAAAACCTAAAATTGTTTAGAGACTGACAAAACGTTTTCGATAAATACTCCACTGCTTTGCTGTTTCACACAAAAATTGGATGTTCTCTCTCCCCCTCTCTCTCTCTCCCTCCCTCCCTATAGCTCTATCTCTCTCTCTCTCTCTATATATATATATATATATATATATATATATATATATATATATATATATATATATATATATATATATATATATATATATATATATATATATATATATATATATATATCGATAAATACTCCACTGCTTTTCGGTTTCGGTTTTGTCGGTTCCAGGTTCGGTTTTGCTCATCCCTAGATGGAAGTGGGTTTTTCCATATGAAGCCACGACTTCTCTCTCTCTCTCTCTCTCTACATCTTTCTTACTCTTTCTCTAATAAATAACTAAAATGTTTTTTATTAAATAATTAAAAAAATTAAAGAATGTGAGGCCATAAAATGATGAATACCCCATAGAGGGGTGATATGGATGGTGCTGCCATAAAGCTGAGATGACACCATTTTTGATATGATGGTGTTGTTTGTATACCACACAACCTAATGTTGTTTCCTTTTCACTTAATAGACTTAATGTATAGCAAACTTAATGAGTTCAACTATATATAGACGTTTCTTTTTTTACTTAATGTTAACAAAATATCTTAATGAGTTAAGTACTGAAAATGCGACCTTAACATCAGGTTGTGATTTTATGTTTATTTTTCCATAATTACCTTAGTTTTCGTAAATTAAGAAATTCAAATTTTCCCAAAAATAAGGATAATTTTTTATTTATTTTTTAAAACTTTAATATGGGAACAATAAAAGAAACTAGATATGAAAATAAATTAATGCTAAATGACTCCTCACTTAAAAGTTATTGCAATGAAATTCTTCTAAGCATGGTTAACGTGCTTTTCTTTCTCTAATTATGATAATCATTGTATTTATTTTTGACGTTTTTGTAAAATATTTTTTAAGACAAAACAAAATTTAAATATTTTAATTGGTTTGATTATTTAAACTTATTTTAAAGCTATGTTTAATTTAAGTTACTAATGAAGTGATATCTTAGACTATTTATTTATTTTTTTTTTAAAATTTAATGTGATAATGTAGTATTTTAATTTATAATGTTTATTAAATAAATGATAATGTATTATTTGCCAATTTTCAATAAGAGAGTAAATTAGTCATTTATTCAAATTCAGATGTATTCAGTTAAAGAAAAACAATATTTATATCAGCAACACTTTATCAATTCGGATATCGTTATCTATTCAATATACTTACCAATTCATGACTTAATCAGAATAAAAAACAGGGCCTAAGTATGTATTCATGTTAGGTTTGAGTTTTTTTTTTCTAAATATGCATTTCGTGAATTTGAAGTATTTTTTTAAATTTTGTGGTTAAAATTCATGAATTTTTTGTCGGTATAATTCTTTTCACGTCAGAAAAAATAACCTTACAATTTCTAAAAAGTCTTTCGTAAAATAAAATAATATTTCATAAGACTGCACGATATGGTAAAAAAATTTCTCATTGACATCCTACTTGGTGTGCAATGCTGCCAGCAAGTTTCACCCCACAATGGAGGCATCGGCAACAGGCATGGATATGCTGGTGGAAAGTTTGAGAAAATTAAAAACATCTCTTTTTCTTTCTTTGCCATAAACACCACACCACCACCCACATTATAGAGATAAAATAACATATATTAAATGCATTCTATATAACGCCTACGTAACACCGAACATAGATTTTCATAAATAACAATACTGTTTAGCCTAATAAAATTACAAAATAGTTGTGTTGTATACATGGTGAATAACTCCTTAATTAAATATTTTGCCTAAATAGTTGTGGATAAAGTTTCAAAGAATTGGATGGTATTACACGCTCCCACAAACGCGTGAAGGGTATCCAAGGAGATAAAACTTCTCTCCCACACGAATTAGGCCCCCTCTGTACGACTGCGCGCATTACGCACCCCTCTCTCTCTCTCTCTCCTTTTCCCTTTTTTAGGTTTAAGCCAGCGCTAATTTTACATTAATACCCTCCACCTCATATATATTTCACAATTTGATTTTATTTTCTTATATTTTTCAAAAAATAACAATTAAGAACAACCAAACCCTAGAAGATACAAAACACAAATCGGTGATCCCAGAGTTAAACAAACATCAATTCATCTTAATTAAAGCTTATCGATACAAATTCCTCTTCGAATTTGAAGAAAAAGGTTAGTGATTTTGTTAATTTTCTTGTTTTGATTGTTTCCCCAATTCAGTGGTTTTGATTGATTCGTTTGTGTAATATATTCGATTTTATTTTCTGGAAGTTTAACTGTTTATTATTAATTTTTTTTGGATGATTGGAGTTATTGCTGTATGTTTTGTTGATTGTTTTGCTTAATGAGTTTAGGTTTTGGGGGATTAAAGTCAAGTATCTATATTTTTATAAATTTAAATACTTGATGCTCAGATTCGATCATGCTTTTGCTGTAGAGGTAATTGCGATGTGTTCTGATGATATTAAAGCGTTTCTTGCTAATTCTTCTTTGTATGGATGTTATGAGATTATCTGTTGCTTGCTTTCAATCACTTGATAGTTTCATCATCTTCAAATCCTTGATTCTTTCCTACCTTTCTGCTTGATTTTACGTTAATCTAAGTTTATTCAAAGATCTGCGGTGATTTAAAACAAAGCGTGACAGTTGTATTCATGTAATGTTTGCTAATCTGGATTGATAAAACATCTGATATTCATTGGAACACCGGATCTTCTCACTGTTAAACTAGAAATATTATTTGCTCTTAAATATCAAAACTCTGGATCTTCATTCATTGTATACCTAATAACTAGCTATTGATCTGTGTTTTCTGATGTTCTATTTGCTTTTCTTATATCCAAAAGCTCATATTTGTCTCGGTTATTGTTTCTGATGAAAGATTCTTCTTTCTTTCTTTGTTGTTGCAGGTTTCGGTTAATCTATTCACAATTCCAGTCCACAATGAGGTTCAAAAAGGGTAGCAAAGTGGAGGTTATGAACAATGTAATGTATGAAGGTTACCAAGGTGTGGAAAAAGTATCTAGGAGGTTAATTAGTCCTTCTACTCCTATAAAACGTTCCTTAAAGAAGGTCATCCAGTTACCAATATCTGGTTCAAAGATCTTTCAGGATTGCCAGAAAGTCAAGAAAGTCAATGATGTACCTAGGGAATCAAAGAGAGCTTCCCCTTTTTGCTCATCTATTCATGAACCATCCCAGAAAGTCAAGAAAGTCAAAGCTGATGAGAAAGATGGCAGTCAAAGATATATGTCAAGCCGTTCTTACAAAAAGGTAGATGCTTTTGTGGGTAACAAATACATACAAGCATCCTTTAACAATAGTTTAAACGGTTGTTATTATGAAATGGAGAAAAGAAAAACAAACACAAATGGTGTTGCAAGAATATCAGAAAATAATGATGAATCTGATAATGACGAATGCTCTGTTGGTAGTTGTAGTGTTGATAATGTTTGTAGTGATGGGGAGTCTTTGAATATTTCAAGTGATGACGTGGCAGTGAGTACTATTCATAGGTTAGAGTTACATGCTTATCGTTCCACTTTGGAGGCATTATATGCTTCTGGCCCATTAAGTTGGGAAAAAGAAGCATTATTGACAAATCTTCGAATTAATCTCCATATTTCAAATGATGAACATTTAACAGAGCTAAGGAATTTAATTTCTTCTCGAGTGAATTGACGGTTTTCTTTATTTTTATTTTATCATTTAGGATTTTCTTGTTTTTGTACAATTCCAATAAAATTGTAAGAAGTAATATAAGATTTTAGATGTAGTTAGTACTTACTTAGTTACCATCTGCTTAATCCATTTCGATTTTGTAATTAGTCATTGCAATGTATCCAAGCTTTTTTATGAGATGAAAAGTGAAAAATCAAGCCCGTTTCTTGTTATTTTATTTTAATTTTTTTTAAAATGTTATTGATGGTGGATGATATACGTTTTCCAGAGTTACAAAATTGGAGGCATGCATCTTTTGCTTCCAAGATTCCAAACAAGATTCTGTTTCTGCTGCCTTTCTGTTGGAAAAAGCAGTGGGAAATTTCAGCATTCATTTGCTATTCAGATAAGATAGTTTTTTATTTTTTTATTTTTTTATCTTTTATTGTTTGAATCTTAGTGTTATTGTGACAAACAAGAATGTCTTCTGAATTCTGATTGGTCTTGAATTGATGATCTTTTTACATATTTTCTCATTGGGAATTGTTGTTTAGTCCTTAAAAATGTTTCCTTTTTTGTTGGTTTTTCTTTACCTTTAAAGAAACCAAGATTTTATTTTACTAAATTTGTTACTGTTTATTAACAATGGTCATCAAATGTTATATGTATGTATTGACTGAAATGCAGGTTTATTGTGAGAAGAAACCTCAATGAAACTGTAAGTATTATTGAGGGTATTTGTGTAATTTTTTGTTTATTGAAAACACAGGCATATAAAGACATTCTTTGGAGATTTGGGGCCATCATCAAAAAACTTATGATAACTTTATTTATGGCAGGATGGTTGTTGACTTTAGTCAAAAGAGGGATGTGAATGGATCTTCTGGTTCGATGTTTGTTTTTGTACATACCATATGATGTTAATTGTTGATCATGTTGATTTAGTTAGATATATGTTAGAATATGGGTTTTAATAAAATTGTTAATCATGTTGTATTTTGTATTGTTTTGGTTATAGAAAGGGAAGACTTTCGGTTATGGGATTTGATAAAATAAGAAAGTTGTGTGTTCCAAGGTGATGATGTAGTTGGGATGGTTATTTATGTGTACATGTCATCAATGATATAAACATGTATTGCATAATATAAAAAAGTGATATTGACTAAAATGATCATATTGGGTGTGATTTTGCAATCAACTAATCCAATTGAGGTCGAACTTAACTTTAACTTCCTATGAACAAACCCGATAATAAGAATGAGAAACAATTTTGTCGATGATGTCGTCTTTCCTTCATTTTTTCTTTCTAAAAATCAACTCGTTTTGAAAAGATATCGGGCACAGGTTGAAAAGATGATCAACTGTCCATATCAATAAAAGGTACAAATAGTGCAATCATTATATAATGTACTAATTGCAAGCATATTTTGAGCCTGAGCCTGAGCCTGAGCCTGAGCCTGAGCCTGAGCCTGAGCCTGAGCCTGACCAAGTTCGGCTCGGGCTCATTAAGAAATATACAGGGCTCGGCTAGGGCTCGGCTCGTTACGAGCTTTATGGTCCCAAGCTTGCCTCGGGATCGTTAAGAAATATGTAGGCTCGGCTCGGGCTCGGGCTCGGCTAGTTTGTTTCCTGACAAGCCTAAACGAGCTTAAGCTTGACTCGAGCTCGTTAAGAAGCTCGTTTACTCTAATATATGAAAATAACAACTTACTTAATTTATATGACTAAATTGTTGGATTAGGTGTCTAAGCCATGACTTTACATTTATATTTATCTTGTTAATTGAAGCAAAGTCCATTTGGGTTGCCCTCATAGCTGGAGGTTAGGATAGAGTTCAGTAGAGTAAAAGGTTGATTTATTAATTGTTTAATAAATCAATAGAATTAATTAAATGGTTTATTAATATATTTAAGTGTTAATATATTTATTAGAAACTATAATAATTAATTAAGATTTAATCTAGAATTAATTGGATTTAATTCAGTGATTAAATTAATTAATTAAAAGTGTAGGGACTGGTTTGTATTTATTCAATAGTTGAATTACTGACAAACCAGAAGCCAGGGGCTAGATTTGGCGCCACCTTGGAGGCTTCTTCCAAGGGTGGCGAAAACCCTAATTAGGGTTTAGAAAGTCTGGTCCAAGTGGTCAACATGCTTGCCCACTAAGGAGGCTCCTTAGGGTTTCAGGTGTAACCCTAGAGGCTATAAAAGGAGACTCCTGGCACTCCATTTTCTGCGCCACTTTTGACTAAGACTACTCTGCTGAACTGTCTTCTCCATTGCTTTGGGTGTGACTTACATTTGAGGCAGGACACTTGTGCTGCTAGCTTCAAGAACAAGATTCAAAGGTTGGTAATTCTTGTTTTGATCTTTAGAAATAATTGTTGGCCTTTAGGTTTTAGTTTATTATCTTCATAGAAGAAAACATAGATCTTTCTAGGGTTGCATGTGAAACATAAGAGATTATTTGTTCATTGTTTGCTAGAAAACCCTTCAGTGGTATCAGAGTTTGGCTTGTTTTCTTGTGAATTGATATAAACTGCTGGTTTGATCAAAGGGTTTTCGAAAATAAACCCTTGGGAGGCCTTATTTTCGTCCATGGTGGCTAGGGTTTCAATACCCTAGCCTCCCTTGCCTTATCTGCGAATTGCATGCTGCCTAGAATACTTGGTTGTTATTTTTGGTAACTAGATCTTCTGAATAACTTGAACCTTTATTCCTTGCATGATAATTTTGAGATTTTGGCTAGGGTTTCCTAACCCTAGCCGCCACCCTTGGTCCCCCTTGATTTGCTTGCCTTTTATAAGTAGGTTGTTATTTTTGGTAATTATTGGATAATTAAATAACTGGAACCCCTTATCTTTGCATGCTGATTTCGTGACCTAGGGATAAGGGTTAGGAAATTAATTTGATTAATTTTTGTGATTCCCTTATTAGATTTAAGTAGTTTAATTAATTGTTAATTAAAAGATCAATTAAATCAGCTTAAAGAATTAATTTAAATTTTCAAAAATTGTTTAAAATTTACGAAAATTATGATTAAATTAATTCTAAAATATAAAAATGAGATTAAAATACATCTTATATATTTATGATTAAAAGTTAATATTTATATATAAGATAAAACTGGTTAGTCTTACCGTTAGTAGGCCTCATTCACAAAACTGTCCTATAAAGAGGGTATAAGGCGACTGCCTATAAAATGGCAGTCTAATGGGTATCCACTCTTACCCACCGCTCTCGTGGTCAGTTGAGTGTCGTTAGCCGAACGGGTTTAATAGAACCGCTAAGCCTCTTAAAAGTATAATGCTATAATTGAACGTACTAGAACTTTGAACAAAACCCAATCTAGTTACTTTAGGTTAAAAATGTGAATTGGTGCTAATCCATGGAATTGCACATTGCACTTTGTGGAACGTTGGTGGAGCGTGTGTGGTTTACCAGCACGCCAACTGGGGTCCGCAAAGAGTTGCAATGGGTTTCTCGATTTTGTCATTATTAACGGAGCGTGTGTGGTTAACCGGCACGTTAATTAGAGATGACAATTGACTTAGAGAGTACCGAGCGAATTTGCATGGTTATTCACACCCGGTTTGTGATCCTCGGCATCCCAGTCACAAACAGTGGGGCACATCCGAGACTAAACATGCCATTGAACAGTTCAATGCGTCTCAACAGATTTAGGAATTTCATAAGATGAAATTGATAAGTGTATTATCTACCTTAATGACCATTATGTTGTGATTACGGCATCCCTCTTCACACCATAGTTGGGGTATTTTGGGTCCTAGCCTTAATAAATAATATATTGGGTAATTATTTAAAAGGATTAATTAAACTAATAAATTCTGTGTATTGTAGATGTCTGAATCAAGTGTCTATTCTCCTCCCTCTCCTCCTTCGCCTATTTCTGAGAGCATCAGAAAGCACCTGCTAAATATGGAAAGGCTGACTGGCCTTAACTATATGGTATGGCTTCATAAATAGAGAATAGTTCTCTGTTTTGCTGGCAAGCCATATCTGACTGAGTGTCCGCTCCCTAAAGCATGACATCACACAGTAACTTGTGATGAGCATGACTCCTTGATTGTTAAGTCAAGAAAAGTTCGTTGCCTAATACTATTGATCATTGACCCCGAGTTCCGCAGGAATTTAGAATTCCTGGGGTCAATAAGTTAACACAGCTAGTTGGAAAAGGTTCCATGAACTGGTTGAGAAAGGACGAGCTAAGATCTTCAAAGAGTTTGAAGTGTGCAGGAAGTAGCACCAGTTCACATGTTCTCAAGACTGAGAGACACACAGGTGAACTGTATAAATTTGGTTCCCTTTTTGATCGGGAGTTAAAGCATTAGCTCGACTCGCTGATCCGTTCATCCTGATGTACAGGAAGGGAAACCAGATAAGACAATCGTGGATATGCATTCAATGTTGACTCTGTATGAGTCGTTCATAGAGAAGCATAGTTCCATTAATTCAGCTGCTTTGGTATTGAGTCCAGTAATAGGACACATCAAGAAATGATCCAGATCGTCTGGACCGGTTCCTCGATGGTTCAAACTGGGAATCCACAGGGTGGGACACAGTCACGGAAGGATTGGAAAATGCTCCGAAGCCGAACAGTTTGGCAACTCAGGAATATCTTAAAACTCAGAACACCTGATCCTTAGTTCCTTGATACAAGATGTGTTTCTCACATTTGCTCTGTATGCATGGACTCTGTAGGATGTGGGATGTTGTTGCATAGGAGCATATTCAGATTGGATCTGAAGCTCATGTAGTTTTAGAGTTTAGTTAGATGTTGAAATCATGTTATTAGCTTATCAGATACGTATGACATTGTCTATCATATAATACATTGTTCAAGGATTTTGTTTTAATAAAATTGTCAATTTTCTTTTAACACATGTTGTTTGAAATATCCTTGAAATGTTGTATGATTGTGTTGAATGCATGATTAGTAATAACTTGAATATTGATACACCCAAAGTGTTTGGATTTTAGGAATTGTGCTCCTTATGATTGTTAAAGTGAATATTATAAGAATCAATTCAACCAAAGGTCCAGTTGGACAGGACTTTGGAATCGTTTGATTTAGAGTCTCATGATGAATTGAGTTCTTAATGTGTAAAGAAATGAATCAACCAAAGATCCAGTTGGACAGGACTTTGGAATCATATGACTTAGAGTCAGATGATGATTAAGTTCTTTATAAAGCACAAATGGCAAGAAATGAATCACCCAAAGATCCAGAGGATAGGATTTTGGAATCAGTTAACTTGGAGTCAACTGAAGATTGCAAGTCTTGACCAGCATTAACAAAGTCATAAGCTTACATAGATATGTAAATGACGTTTAGATTAGGAGCAACAAACACATCAGTTGCTGTGTATTGCTCGAATCTACAAATTGAACACAATTGGTTGTACTTCACGATATTTGTCATTCGGTATGACGAATATGACTTTGCTTATCAGAATAAGCGATTGGATTGAATCCTTGAATAGTTCAAGGACTTCAAAGGAAGTACAAGACCCACAGAACCTGAGTGACAAAATAAACTGGAAAAATGTTTCACAGTTTATTCCCTTCCAAGAACATTAATAGTTATAATGTGTCTTAGGGAAGATGATGGAGCGTTGGTCGAAACAGTTCGATCCTCAATGTATGAGATACATTGCAAATTAGTTTCCGATACATTGAATACTAAAACCAGTCAGACCATATTCCAACCACATCATTCGACTAAGTAGGTTTTGCAGACACTATCTGAAATGTAAAGCTGGGATTGTCCCACTTGTACATTAAAGGTCCAGGGTCTTGTAGTGTTCGTCCGAACCTCATGACTGGCCTGAACCTAATCAGAAATGTCATTTCACTGGCTATCCCGCTGTACCTGGAAAAGAAAGAGCTCTTTTAGAAAGAACTCATATTCTAAAGGAGACAGTGGGAGTTGGGACAGTCCTGAATGAGTTCAGGATTAGCCAAGTGAAATAACCTTTAGTCATCACTAGGCTTAGAGCAGAAATCAGATTTTTGTTTCAAAATTCTGACATTATCTTCTTTTGACCAGTAGTACTGATCACCATCATAAGTAGTTATGATCAGGGTGACATACCAATTAGTGGTAAAACACTATAGTTGGTACGGATTTTCAATCCGACTACTTGGAAGCATTGGTGAGCCCGGTTGCTGCCAATTAAGAGAACCTTAGGACGAGACACAGTCTATGTGACATTTTGATTGATTTTACACCTGGTCTAAAAACCAGTGGGAGTAATCGAATCATCAAAAGAAAGCAGCATAGACAGAAACGTACCTTTTGAACATCTGGTTGAGTGAGACGATACCCAGAGTCAAGTAATTGATTCCGGGAGAAGCACTCTCAATAGAAGATGAAATCCGAAAGGATACTGCATAATGTAAGTCGTTAGTGGAGCGCGTGTGGATCACCGGCACACTAATAGGGACTCACAAAGAGTATGCCAGTATAAAGGTACGTGGGCCCGGGATTACGCCATGGGCATCTCGCAAGAAAGGGTATTCAGATTCTCAAGATATGCCAAAGGATTGGATTTTGAGGAAGGGCTGAAAGATTTCCCTTAAAATGTCAGAAAGGTTTGGATTCTCAAAATGTGCCAAAAGTTCTGGATTTTGTGAATAATCCATAACCATGTCAAAGCCAGTGGGAGTGTTGCTGTTATCTATCTCCATATGTGTGTTACATAATGTTTCTAGGAAACGTCTATTTTCATTACAAAGTGTAATGACTTGGTGTTAAGAGACGGATCGCTATGAAAGACTTAATAAAGATATGGCATGCTCGGGTGGTTATAAACGTCTATGAGATAGATCGAAACTCTGCCAAAATGATCTTGATGAGACTCAAGATGCATTGCCTAGGAAATAGTTTTCTATCATTGCAAAGTGTAATGATTTGGCATGAGAAATATAAAGAAGGTGCAGCATACTCACATAATCCATAGATATCTATCAGATAGATGTTGTCATCAGTATAGACCTAGCCATAGTAAGCATGATCTTGATAAGATTCAAGATGCATGAAAAAAAAAAGTCTCCGAAAGGTTATAGTTATTAAAAGTCGTGACACAAGGATTATAAGTAATCCTAAGATTCCAAAAGGGTTTGGAATAGGACTAGATCGTATCCAACAAGTTTCTTGGATCGATCAGAAGTGTCAAGAACATGTCTTGATGACCTAATGCTTAGAGCATAGTGAGTCAGATTCAGGATATGACCTGGCTGGGAATACTTAATGGATTTTGTACCTACATGATAAATCATTGGAAAATGATTAGGGGTGAATGTTGATAACAATTTGAAAAGAGTTTTTAAAAAATAAGGACTTAATGGTTAAAGAATTTCGTTGGCATTCCGATGGAGCGCGTGTGGCTCACTGGCACATCGTAACATCTCGAAATAGTCTTAGGGTGCAGTCATGTGGACTAAAGATCCCGAGAACCATGGAAAGTCACAGTACATAGAACGGAGTTGTTGGTATGACCAAAATTGAAATATCATCAGAAGGATATCCGATCGGATGAAGTGTATAAATGTATAACATTTGAATACATAGAAAGAGTGAAAGGTCAAGTAGACATAGATACATAACACGAATTAAATAGTTTAAAAGGAATCTAGAAACCGATAATAGTTTTATGTAAAATCCGACTTGGTGATTACCTCGTAGAGACTTGGTAATTAGGAATCTAGAAACCGATAATAGTTTTATGTAAAATATCGTATGATCTTGAAGCGGAGACATATGAGTTGAAATTTACGAGTCGGTTGGGCATTGATAATGCAAAAACGCATCGGTAACTCGATGTTATAAAACGCATTGTTGTGTACAACTTTGACAAATAAAAGACACAAGCATATGATTCAAAGCTTATTCGTTCCTTGATCCTGATGGGAAACAGATATTTGTAGGCCTCTCGATGATTTTGAAGTTGACTAAAGTGCTGGCCAGCCGGGACTAAATTGATGTGTTCAATTAGAAGTCCAAAAGTCATAAGCAGAATCGGAGATCGGGAAACGGAGTATCGGACAGAGATTGATCTCAATCCATGTCTCGTGTCTGAAAATATCTTGTTGGACGAAGGATCATATGATCACTTATCTATGGACAGAACTGACTGGGTCAGAGTTCGGCAACAGTTTCTAGGAAGCTGCATGTTGTTTATTAATCAGAAGATAAATTAAAGTCATAGACTTATCCAAGTGGGAGACTGTTGGATTAGGTGTCTAAGCCATGACTTTACATTTATATTTATCTTGTTAATTGAAGCAAAGTCCATTTGGGTTGCCCTCATAGCTGGAGGTTAGGATAGAGTTCAGTAGAGTAAAAGGTTGATTTATTAATTGTGTAATAAATCAATAGAATTAATTAAATGGTTTATTAATATATTTAAGTGTTAATATATTAATTAGAAACTATAATAATTAATTAAGATTTAATCTAGAATTAATTGGATTTAATTCAGTGATTAAATTAATTAATTAAAAGTGCAGGGACTGGTTTGTATTTATTCAATAGTTGAATTACTGACAAACCAGAAGCCAGGGGCTAGATTTGGCGCCACCTTGGAGGCTTCTTCCAAGGGTGGCGAAAACCCTAATTAGGGTTTAGAAAGTCTGGTCCAAGTGGTCAATAGGCTTGCCCACTAAGGAGGCTCCTTAGGGTTTCAGGTGTAACCCTAGAGGCTATAAAAGGAGACTCCTGACACTCCATTTTCTGCGCCACTTTTGACTAAGACTACTCTGCTGGACTGTCTTCTCCATTGCTTTGGGTGTGACTTACATTTGAGGCAGGACACTTGTGCTGCTAGCTTCAAGAACAAGATTCAAAGGTTGGTAATTCTTGTTTTGATCTTTAGAAATAATTGTTGGCCTTTAGGTTTTAGTTTATTATCTTCATAGAAGAAAACATAGATCTTTCTAGGGTTGCATGTGAACCATAAGAGATTATATGTTCATTGTTTGCTAGAAAACCCTTCATAAATATGTTTTAATTTTAATTTATATAAAAACAAAATAAAAATTATATGATATATAGGCTCGTTTAGGGCTCGCGAGCCTAATCGAGCTTGGTGACACAGGCTCGACTCGAGGTCGTTTAATAAACGAGTTTTATATTAAGCTCGAGCTCGGCTCAGGCTCGTTTAAAATCGATCTCAAGCCGAGCTTTTAGCGAGCCAGTCCCGGATAGCTCACGAGCCGGCTCGGCTCATTTACACCCCTAATAACTCGTATGTTTCCATCTCGACACATGTGTATTTTGTATATTTTTTCTTTTCTAATGTATAACTCCACAAAGCATATATGTACGAGCTTTAAAAGCTTGTACAACATCCTTTCAATCCACAATATATATTATCCATCATCCTTCTATATTTTATTCTTATCCATCATCCTATTTATTTTAAATGGTGACAAGTATCACATATAATAAAATTAATAGTATTTTAAGATATTTGTCACAATTTAAGATGAATATGATGATGAGTAGGAATAAAATGTAGGATGAAATACAATTTCTCAAATTTTAAATGACAAAGATAGAAAATTTAAAGAAAAACAAAAGAAATAGGAATAAAATGAGCATGAGGATCTCCATTATATCATGTTAGACTATATTTTATGTTTAAGCCAAAATTAAGTTTACATTAATGCCCTCCACCTCATATACAGGGCCGCTTCAAGCTAATTTGGGGTCCGGGACGAAATAGAAAAATAGGGCCTCTAACAATATCTTTCTTTAATAAAAAAGGGCGGCACCTCCGAAATTTTTTATTAATTGAAAAAATTATTTCAATTGAAGGTTGGGGACTCCCCCACCTATGGAAATGAAAAAAGCTATGAGACATGCCTCATGAGCCAAACAACCTAACAACTACATATTACAATAGAATACAATAAAATAAAAAACTAAAACTAAAGTTTATATTTTCAAGCTTTCTTAGATGCAAAATTATCAATAATAGTATCAATATCAATGTTGTCTAACATATTTTTCTCAATGCATAACATAGCCAACCTATTTAATCTTTTTTGTGACATTGATGATCTTAAATAGTTTTTAATAATTTTAATTTGAAAAGCTTCTTTCGGCTGATGCTACGGTAATGAGTATAGTTAATAAAATTCGATATGCAATTGGAGCATTTGGATAAAAACCTTTTTTTTGAATAAACTCTAAAATTTCAAATGCGGACATAACCACATTTGGCAAACTCATTTGCAACACTTTGAGTTCCGCAAACAAGTCATTTAAGTCTACATCACACATGTTTTTATGAGAAAACTTGCTTGCAAAATTAGTACAATTTTTTTTAAGTTCAATATCATCCAATGACTTTAATTTTTTTGAATTATATAAAAAACCAAAAATATTTTCAAAGGTTGTTATTTGCTCAAATCTAGCTTCTAATGAAGTAATTGTCATATCAACAACAACCAAAAAATACTCAACTCTAAAAGATTCTTCGGGTGATTCAAATTCATGTTCATCATTATTATTAGTTTCATCAAATTGTTTTTTCTACGTGCTAGGAATTGGACTTACGAGTTACAAGAATAGAAACGAGTTTTGGTTGGGCTGAAATTAACAATCGAGGGCCCTAAGGCCGCTTCTTCATTAACAATTGAAGGAGGATGCTTTCAAAGAATTGGCACATGCAACTTCAAGCTATTGGCAGAATTGGTTCCTCCCAAATGTCCTAGTATATATTTTGATCCCAAACTCTATATTGCTAACATTTTAAGTTCTTAGAAATGGGTCTTTTCTTGTATAAAAAATGTTTTGGGCCTTTTCTTGTATCAAAAAATTTTTGGGCCTTAAAATTTATGAACTAATATAAGAGCTTTATATAAAGGGGCCTAGGAATTTGGGGGCCCGGGGCGGTCGACCACCTTGCCCATGTCCATGCTACGGCCCTGCTCATATATATTTCACAACTTGATAATCTTTTCGTATAACCTTTAAAAACAGTTTGTCGATATAAATACTTCTTCGAATTCAAAGAAAAGGTTAGTGATTTCGTCTTTTCCTTTTCTTGTATTAATTATTTCCCAATTTAGTTGGTTCGATTGAATCGCTTGTGTATATCTTTGATGTTATTTTTTGGTCGTATGTACTGCATACATTTTTTGGATGCTTGGAGTTATTACGATATCTTTTGTTGATTGTTTTGCATATTGTTTTGCATAATGAGTTCAGGTTTTGGGGGATATATTCAAGTATTTATATTTAAATTTTATATACTTGACGCTTTGATTTGATCATGAATTTTTGTGTAGATGTAAATGCCATGTTTTGTGATGATATCAAATCGTTTTATTGCTAATTCTTCATTATATATGGATTATGATATTATCTGTTTCATCTTCATATCGTTGATTCTTTCCTATCTTCCTATTTTCTTTTACAGTAATCTAGTCTATACAAAGATCCATGGTGATTTTTAACAAAGCGTGACAGTTGAATTTATGTAATGCTTGCTTTTGTTATATGTCTCATGTTCTAACCTTATGCCAAAATATATTTCGGTATTTGTTTCTGACTTCTTTTCTTTGTCGTTGAAGGTTTTGGGAAATCTATTCACAAGTTTAAACATACAATGAGGTTCAAAATAGCTCGCAAATACATGCAAGTGTCTTCTAACAATAATGCTAATGGTTATTATGAAATGGAGAAAAGAAAAACAAATGGTGTTGTTGGATGTGAGCTTGCAAGAATATCAGAATGTGATGACTCTGAAATAACCAATGATGTATTGGTAGTTGTAGTGCCCATAGTGGTGACGTGGCAATGAGTGAGTAAGGTTATAGTACTTGCATGCTTATCGTTCCACATTGGAGGCATTATATGCTTCTTGCCCATTTTTTTTGAAAGGCAACATTCATTCGAAAAAAGGACTGCCCAGCAAGGAACTGGAGCAGACCAAAACCAGTACTGCTTCTTGCCCATTAAGTTGGGAAAAAGAAGCATTATTAATCTTCGAATTAATCTCCATATTTCAAATGATGAACATTTGACAGAGCTAAGGCATTTAATTTCTTTTCGAGTGAATTGACGTTTGTTTTAATCATTTTTCCTTTTTTTTCTTTCTAGCACGTTCTTGTACAATTTCAATAAAGTTGTAAAAGTGATACACGATTTGTTTAGAGGTTATTGACTAGGCATATCAATTTTGTAATTAGTCATGCAATGTATTTAAGCGTTTATAAGATGAAATCAAGCCCCATCTTTGTTATTTAACTAGGGATTGTATGTCGTACATTGCAGCTGTAATCTTGGAATAATTATATACAAAAAAGAATTGTATGGTTTATGTATTTTGGTGATATTTTGCAATAAGGTAAATTACGAAAAACTCATTGTTAAACTCAGCAATTTATGACAATTGCAACAATATAGTTAGTTTAAAAATTGGATGATATTTAAGG